>VZRW01001042.1:0-61021 GCA_013398125.1 Aegotheles bennettii | reverse complement strand
TTCTAATGCACCCCAGGATGCCATTGGCCTTCTTGGCCACAAGGGCACATTGCTGGCCCATGGTCATCCTCCTGTCCACCAGGACCCCCAGGTCCCTTTCTCCTACACTGCTCTCCAGCAGGTCAGCCCCCAGCCTGTACTGGTACATGGGGTTGTTCTTGGACAGAGGTGTTGTTCATGGACAGAGGGACAGAGGCAGCAGCACTGTTGCATTTGGTGTGAGTCTCTAATAAATGCTTAATTTTAATCGTTTGACAGCATTTGATGTTAATAGGCTGCAAGGTGCTTTTATTTTCTGCAAGTGAAAGTGGTTGCTGATGTGCCCAGAACTGTTTCCATCCCCCCTTCTGTGTGATTTACACAATTTTTAGAAGCCATGGGTCGCTCAGTTATGAAAGGCATGTGTCTTGTCTTCAAAGAGTTAACCATGCCAGTTCCTGTGGAGCATTCTTCCTGCTTCTTTTAGCAATGTCATGTCTGGGTGAAAGTGCCATGGAGAGAGCTGTGATACAAACCCATGCTCTTTTAGTTGCAGATATGATGATATGACACTATTGATTCCTGAGCAATGATGTCACTAGCTAGGGCTGTTGGAGCCAGACCCTTTTGCCATTGTGCATTGCCTGAAGAAATTGTGGCTAGCAGGAAAATCTCATGCATGTACTACAGACATATGTGTTGAGGCAGTGAGGAAGGACAGGAGCACTGAGGCCTGTGTGGAAATCTACTTGTATCATTCACAAATGGGAAATGGAACTTTCATTTGTACATCTTACAAAGCACCATTCTTATTTATAATTTCCAAACCTTTCATCAACAGTATCACAGCTCTTGCCTGCACAGTGATTTCCTCTTAGTAGACCTTTGAGCAGGACAAGTGCTGCTGCTGCAGTCTGCTCAGATGCCTGCTCACTGCTCCGAATTGCCTTGACTCTGTGTCTTTTACCCAGCATTTTCCTATATACTCCTATAGCTTGGAAACTTTGTCACTCTATAGTTTTGAAGATACAGTTCCCTCTGTTCAGTCAATAAATGTTATCTTGGTAGGTTACAGGGATCTTTCAGTAACCTTCCCAGTGGTGATGTCCTTCCTGAATGGCATCCCATTGATTTTTGTCACTCTTTGTTGCTCAGGAAATGCCTCTGTTGTCAAAGCCATCTTTTACTGACAGGTATTCCGACTGATCAGTTTTAGCACTTGGGCTTCTCATATTGGTATATAGGCCCTTACTGCTTTTATTTCTGGGCTTATGCCTTTTTTTTTTTTTTGTTAGTTTGGGGTTTTTTTATTTGTTTTTTTTCCCTGTTTTTGTTTGTTTGGTTTTTGTTGTTTTGTTGTTGTTGTTGTTCAAGACTCCTAATACCCTGAAACTATCCAAAATGTACTTCTTCCGTTTTGGTCTGTTTTTCCTGTAGCTCACTCATGGATATTCTGTCCTTATCTTCAGTTATCTTTTGATTATTGGCTCAGAATTTTACAAGGTTTTTTTCTTTAATATTGTGCAGTAGGGAATGCTCTACTCACAAACCCATGCAAATATCTTACCAACTTGGCCGTTAAAAGTGAGCACTTGTCTGTGCTAGGAGGAGTTTTATCAACCCCTTAATGAATGCCAAGTTTTGCTGGTATACACAGGAACTAGTGACTTATCTGGCAGAAGCATCCTTCAGTTGGTATAATCAATTGCTACATTCCTCACCTTCAAACTGATCAGACCTTACTTGACATAAACCCCATGTATCTGGAGTCTAAATCCAGGGTGCACATGAGAGTCAGAAGATTTTCCACAGTGGGTCTGATTAGCACACACTTTGTAGCTTGGTCAGTTCTCCTGCTTTTGTAACAGGAGTTGTGATTGACATCTTGAAGTTCTTACATATAAGAGAACTAAGCCACACAGGCATTTGTCCGTGCAGTCTTTCATTGTCTGACTTTCCCTGCTATCATCAGATATGGTTTCACTAAATGTGCTCAGTTATAGGGAAAGGTTCTGGGTATCACCATGTGTTTAAGCAATGGTTATGTTTGACTCTGCAAAATCCAAAGACTGTTCCTTATGTTTGCTTCTTCCTTTCCCACACCTCCAGCTTAATTAAATACCACTGATATGCATCTATTCAAGAAAGAGCAATTAGGCACATTCATCTAGCAAGGCAATGAACTCCCGATCAAGCAAAATGCTGCACATCTGCAAAATTCCAGGTCATGTAAGGACTGTCAGCGGCAATGGGCTGAATAAAAGGGAAGCCCCAGACTCCTCCTTTCTTGCTGCTCTTCCACAAAAGTGATTCCAGCTACTAAGAAACCCTGGTGTTTTCTTCAGCTGTTCCTTATATCTGTGTTCCCACTACAGTGAGACTCTGTGTCACTCAACAAACTGAAATACTGTAGTTTTATAATTGGATATCATTAGAGAAAAAAATAACAGCCCTTTTTTTCATACAAGTCCCTAATGAAGAAATTGCATGGCCATAAACTAATCTGTGGGGGGATTTTTGATAATTTTTTATTATTAATATTTTTTGCCATTTTTATAAATCACTCTAGTAAAGGCTGATAATTTTTCTTACATTCTTGCCCTGGTTACATCCTTAGACTATCATGACTGTGTTACCCATTTTATTACACTAATACCTCTACCTGTGAATTGATAGATAAATAGGCATGGAAGTTTCCCTACAATGTATTTTTCCTAAACTGAAGCCTCCCCTTCCCATGGACTCATCCATGTTTGTCAGAAACATGTTTAGCAGCATTCTGGAGAAGGACTCTCCTTTTATTTTCCCTAGATTACTGCCTGAAAGATGATGTAAGAAAAAATGCTTTCTGCATTAAATAAAGAGCTTTCCCCATGAATTTAAATCTCCTATAGCTTACTTTTTATGAATAATTAGTGAGTTTTATTTGGTTTATATTTTGTAATTAGAAGGCAGAACATATGGCAAAGCCTCTGTTTAAAGTGAAGTGTACTGAGTAACCCACAGTGCCTGGTGCTTCTTGCTAACCAGAATTTGGACAAAAGTTGAACTCACTTTTCTCAACCTTGCTCCCAGAGCTTTACATGGAAACAGTGTTGGCAGAAACACCAAATCCCACTTAATAGCAGTAGTATTACTTCTGCTACTCAGGCCAGCAAATAACTCTAGAGTAGTTGGAGAGGACATCAGGTGACATCAAATATCATGAGCAGACACATCTTTATGAGACAGATAGGACAAGAAGGACAGGGAACTGCTTGAGAGAGTCCAGCGCAGAGCCACTAAGATGACGAAGGGAGTGGAACATCTCCCTTATGAGGAAAGGCTGAGGGAGCTGGGTCTCTTTAGCTTGGAGAAAAGGAGACTGAGGGGTGACCTCATCCATGGTTACAAATATGTAAAGGGTGAGGGGCAGGACGATGGAGCCAAGCTTTTTACAGTGACGACCAATGATAGGACAAGGGGCAATGGATGCAAACTGGAGCACAGGAGGTTCCATGTGAATCTCAGGAAGAACTTTTTCACTGTGAGAGTGCCAGAGCACTGGAACAGGCTGCCCAGAGAGGCTGTGGAGTCTCCTTGGCTGGAGACATTCAAACCCCGCCTGGATGCGTTCCTGTGTGATGGACTCTGGGTGACCCTGCTCTGGCAGGGGGGTTGGACTGGATGATCCTTCGAGGTCCCTTCCAACCCCTAGGATTCTGGGATTCTGTGAGATGCTATAAAGTGTCCAATTGGCAGCTGGGGGACAAATATGTTGTTAGAAGTGAAGGTCTTGGCCAAAATATAAGAGCAGCTGAGAGCATCTCAAATATTCTGAAGTGACAGTCTTTTAGTAAAAGAATTATCTTAATCCTTGATGAATTTCAGTATGCAATTACAGCTTGACCACCTCAGTATCCTTTTATCTTTCAATGACATACAGAACTTTTCATTCCTTTGGTGTTGCTATGTTGGTTTGTTCCATGCAATAGGTGCAGGCAGAACTCCATGTCAGCTGTAGAGGTAAGCTCACACTTTTCACTGCTTCAGAAAATTGTTAGGAAGCTTTTATTAATGAAATATTTGCTTTTGTTGTAATATTTGCAATCATTTGTTTGACAGAGAAAGTGTAACAGAGCTGGTAGGGTATCAGATGCTGCAATACCTTGCCTTTGCTTTTAGGAAGAGATATCAGATGGACACTCATTCCATAGGTGTAGACACATTCCCTTTCAGAGTAAACAGGAGCAAAGGAGTGGGAGAAGTCTGTGGAAAATGTGTGATGTTGGTTCCTTGGTATTGACTTCCTGAGATTCCTTTCCCTTACACCCATGTAGAAGAGAGTTTATCTGATGTCAGCTGTAGGTCTAGACAGATGTAAGCACTAGCTGGCAGGTAAAAATTATTACCTCAGATTCTCCTGCATTCATCATTTACCTATGGGATAAAATAAAGGCCAGTTCAAAATTCTCCTTTGTTTGCCTCCTTCAAATTCCTATTTTTTTTTCCTTTTTGTTTTTTCCCTTCTGTCCTAACATTAATCTGGCTGTCTCACCATCATCCATCTGTTCCCTTGCCTATGCTCTGTATCTTTTTCGCAGAAGCTGTGGTCTGTGAAGTCTATATAGTATTATGATGGGACTTCAGAATGACCCAGCACTATTCTGTACTCCTTATTTCCCCCTCCATCCTGCTGCTTCTCCTTCATTAATTCCTTGTTCCTTTCTTCTTTCCTTCAGCCAGTCTTTTTTTTGCATTCAGTTTTCCATTTTGCATCTAAGATGGTCTGCTTTAAGTAGGGAGTGGGATCTGGTGACAATCTGTATCATTCTGGTCACTGAAAAGCATCCTTCAAATTGCAGAGTCCACCACCAGCATTACTAATCATAATTCTTCTATGTGGAAATACCCACATTTTCATGTCACTGTATGGTGGTCCTATTAAAAAGCAAAACCCCCCAAACCTGGAATTTGTCTTGTACTTAGGTAGCATCTTGGATTAACAATAATATTAGTTTGATGCTATGCATCGGCCTTTATATCATAGCATTTTTTGTATGTCTAACATTATCATGTTAGCTGAGTGCTGATGATAGTTTACATATAGGCTTATATTCTGTGATATATTTGAGGAAACTCTGCTTAGCTTCATTTATAATGAAAAATTAATATTTCTTGAAGTTCCTGTTGGCTGAAAGCACACAGGCAATGTCACAGCAGATGAATTGACAAGTAGTAACTATTTAAATCAAGGTAACTTTGTTGGGGATTGAGACCTTAGTTCAAAAGTACTGGATTATGTATTCTGAACAGAGCACGGTCAGGTTTACAGTGACCAAATTTCTGTGGATAGATACTGTTTTTCTGATCTGCATTAAGTGCTGCTGGGTTCACTTGGTGGACCTATTGATTTTTGTGATTTACTAATCTACATGAAAAAGCATCGGAATCTGGACTGACAAACAGAAGACAGTAGTAGAGGCTTCCCTTCACTGCTGCCCTTCCCACCTGGACCCGACCTTCAGTTCAAGGCTGTGTTTTACTTTCCTCTGAAAGTAAGATATTTGCTGTGTTTAAGTTTGCAGTTCTTCCAGAGACTCCTCACTCAAACTGCTTGGTCTTGTTATCCTAAATCCTGAAGCCACTTACTTAATACACATTCTTAGTGAATGATCTGCCTCTGAACACACTTAGCCTCGGAAAGAAAGCTTCAAGAAACTCATACTGGCAAGCAGATATGGGTTGGAAGCTAGGTGACATACTCCATGATCCCATCCCTTACAGGCCTTTACTAAAAACATCTCTTTTGTATATTGTGTTCACAAATTGCACTGCTGCTGCCAGGCAAAAGGCAGATATACTTTTCCCCAGAAGCCTTGTGCTTTTTTTTTTGGGGGTAGAAGGGGTGTGGGCAGCAAGGGGAAAAGGTGATAGCAGCTTTTCAGTCTGACATTCATGTTCATGCAGCTATAAGAACTGTGTTTTGTCAACTGCTGTCTGAGCTCCACTCTTTCTACATAACAAATTCTTAGGTTAAGAGAAGCTGGGGGAACAGAAGAGTGTTTCAATGATTAATATCACTGCTGGGCACCAGGATGTCAGATTGCTGCTGCAAAAGAGATTTAAAAGCAAAAAGGTGTTGAGGAATCAAAATAAAAAGTATGTATCTTCATGTATGTATGTATCTTTAGGTGCATAATTGTTTTCAGATAAGCATTGCCTTTTTACTCTTGAAAGATGCTTATTATCCTATAGTGATTACAGAATTAAATAATACTTCTGACTTCAAAGAATTCTGTTCCGTTTTTATGGTGAGGAATCAGCAAGAAAAGATCCATGTTATTGTAGAATTAGACAAAAAATCATCAGATCTGTACAAAGAGTGAGAAGCCAAATCCCCAGCAATGTGCATGGCTTTAGTGGTCTTGAAAGCAGCAATGGTTTGCTCTGAATTATTTGTGAAGGCTTTTATGCACAATGGGAAGGAAATGATAAGGCCCATTTAAAATGGTATCTTGCAAAAGTACACCACCTGTGTTTTCAGTGTTTATCTGCGGGAGTGCAAATGTCCAAGAGATGGAAATGGACTTGCATGCTCAAACCTTAGAATCATAGAATCATTATGGTTGGAAGGGACCTCCAGGGTCATCAAATCCAACCTTTATCCCATCATATTCCTAACCATTAGACCATCAGACCATGGCCTCAAGTGCCTTCTTTCTATAACAGCACATTTTCTGCAATAGGAAGTGGTTAAAGAAGTTGAAAGTGACTTTTATTGATGTCTTCTGTTTTTAGCAAGTGATCAGAACCAATTTATTCTCCTTGATAGGGCAGTGTATAAGAAAGCAGAGGAGAGGCAGCTGAGGGGATGTGAAGCATCTTAGTAAGGATGTTTCCCCTCATATCCCAAACATGATTTATTTAATTGTTTGTGGTAGTGTTTCTGTTTCCCTTCATTCACTTCATTTAGTTAAAGCCATGCTATTAAATACTGCTACTGGTCTGGGTGCTGTTAGGATCAAAAATATTGCAGGCTCCAAGAATGTGATTATGACTATAGTCTGTAAGAATTTTCTGTGACACTGTTCTCTACAGACTGCTGTTCCCAGAAAGTTGATCGAACTTCCAGGACAGAAAATCTTTATAAAGATGACAAACTCTCAAATGACTCGTCAAGGTGTTTATGTAGGAGTATGATGCAGTTTTGCATGGACCTGGAAGGTGTGGGGCTGCTCAGCTCTCTAGAGTAAAGGCACTGTTCTCTACTTCATTACATTCATTAAACTTCATTACAGACCTTAAGTGTCTGCAGCAATGCTAGGGAATCAATATTGCTCTGCTTTTCCTCTGCAAGTCTTTTTCTGAGCTCTAGTGCACTCTACAGTACCACTGACCGAATTCAAAAAGGGTACAAGATACTTAATTCAACAGCTTCTTGGTCTTTGTTGCTCCCCACTTATTATGAAGGCCAAGTTTGCTCTTAGGTTAAAGATGATTTCTCTGGGAATCCAACCATTGCAAAGAATTGATTTCACCTGCCCTTCCAGAACCCTGGGCTTCACCTGGGTGCAGGCATCCTTCAGCCCTGGCAGAATTCCTCCTCCTCCTCTACAGCCTTACTTCTCATTGTGAAGCTCTTAGTTTCTATGATAAATAACTGCCCACACACCTGAGCTTTCCCCTGTCCATCTAATAAGCAATCACTTAGTGCTGATGACAGGAAACTGCCTACAGAAATCGATAGCTGATCTGCAGCAGCCCTCTCAGGGGAAGGCAGCAGTGAATACAGATGAGGAGAGCAAGTCCTTTGATATGAAGAGGATTTACAGACTATATTCATGTGGCTAGAAATGAAAGGGCTTAGGAAAGGGTGCTATTTGGGATGAAAAGATGGGATTGTGGATTTCAGTGTCAGTAGGTGTAAGGGCTAAACAAATAAGGCAGTATAGATTTTAATATGTAACCACCTGACATGTGAGACTCAATATTTACTTTAAGAAATCATTACAGAGGAGTTGGCATCAGTCTTCTGGGGCATAGGTGCATGTGAGAGTATGGGTTTGGGTAAGGTTTCTAGAGCAAGTGCTGTAATATATTCAAGAGGTGATTTCTTTCTTAGCACAGCTGGCATATGGTGTCTGTGGATGCGAACCTTGAAGAGTACACGATGCTACTTGTTCCTGGCATTACACATGTGTTCAGGTTCTAGGTGGTTGTAATGATCCATTCCGACCTTTAAAAATAAATCCCTGCATGCTCACAGAAATAGCTGTTCAAGACACTGGTCAGCTGTAGAAGGGGAGGGGAGCTAGAAAGCAGTGTTCCCCTCTGATAGAACTGTTTCTATTGATACTTTGATGCCATCAGATTATTTCCATCTGTTGTGGAAGAAAAAATCTTTCAATCTCCATATAAAGATGCATTCAAGTCTGCTACATTTTTTAGCTCACACACTGATTCCCTTATTCCTCCAAACTGACCCTGTCATGTTTGACATTGTTGGATTTTCTTTTCCCAGTACTTTTTCTTTCTCCTCCCCTGTAAGTCATTTCTTCTCTGCATACCCTGCTGTAAAACATTATTGTTCCCTTAGGTTGTGATTGACTCTCCTGCAGTAAAGTGATTTACGACATTTTGCAATGAACATGTTATGTAAAAATTAATTGTATTCTGTTCTGCAGTCTAGCTTGGGTTGGGTTTTTTAATTTACTTCCAGCTTTGCATTCTTCCTTCACCTTCTGACCTGTTCTATTGTACAAAAATAAATACTATTATAAGTGCATATTATCCACTCCAGATAAGATCATCTGGACTTTCTTGTGGAGTCTACCAAACTATTTGTTCTGTGCAGTGTGGATTGATTTTATTCTTGTCTCCTAGGTTATTTTCTTGACTTAGGATCAATCTAATCTTTTCCAACTTTTCTGGTACTCTGTTCAGTTTTTCTCCAGTTCTCTGATTAGATCTAACAGGGGCATTGTACTGCAGTGACACACTGTAATTTCATACTCTTTTTTGTTTTGGTTTGGGTTTTTTTGTTGCTTTTTGTTTGTTTGTTTTTTGGTTTTGTTTTATTTTTAGGTTTTGTTGGGTTTTTTTGTTTGTTTGTTTTAGTTTGTTGGGGTTTTTTTTAGTTTTTCCCCTCCTGAGATACAGCATAATTTCCTGTGAGGTCTTCACAAGTGGTCACCATGCTGTGAGCCAATAATTCAGCTGGAAATCAGAATGCCCTGGGGCTTCTTTAATGCATATTAATGCATATTTTAACTAGCACAAGGTCTCAAGAATTTCACAGCTTTATCTTAGATCTTGATTTGTTCTTGTTGGTTAGAGAGACTGGTATGTAAATATTTTTAAGTCCCTTGAAGATGCCAATTCTCTGTGCTATTAGCAAAGAATGTGCTTTTTATTACTCTGCAGTAACTGGAAGAAGTTGGAACTGCTCTGTCAGATTACACAGGCTCTGTAACGACTGCTGCATTGTTTAAATGCACAGGGTCTTATCCTTTACCTGGGTGTGCAGTTTCAGGGAATGGGGAAGATCATAATGGCTGTATTTTACTTTATGCCCCACACCACTCATTGCAGAGCTTCTTGAACATATCTTTTGTAGCATAAGGTAGCTACAGCAGAAATTGTTTCCTCTTCTTTTGGCCGTGCCTGGCTTTCAGGTGGCAAAACAGCAGATATGGTGCAGATAATTGTAAATTATCCTATTATCTTTTTCTTTTCTTAGTTGTATACGCAGCTTTGTCAGTAATGTTTTTTGTTTTGTTTGCATTGTGCTTAAAGCAGTAGGGCTTCATTTCTTGCACTTTCATTCAAGCACTATTGTAATGATCCTCATTATTAGGAGTAGTAAGATCTAAAAGCTAAGCCTCATCAAAAACCAATTAAAGCAATTGAAAAGAAGCTGACTTAATTAGCTTTACAGCAGGCCATTCTTCAAGTCTGCCTCTCTACTAAATAAGAAGTGGTAGGGAAAAGCACTTACAGATAATTTTGTTTCTTTCTTTGCAAGTGCTTACCTGTCCCATCTGTCTGTTTTCTCAATGCCACCTCCTTTCAGTAGGATTTACAAGCCACATGGAAACTTGCAGGAGGTGCTTTTGCTTTTCTTTTTCCCTCCACTGAAACCCAGCAACTGAAGGCAATGTAAACCACTGTATTCTCCTTCCTTCACATGCCCCTTCCCAAGTGCACAGTAAATATTTCAAAGACACTAATTTTACTTAGCCTAATTCATATTTTATATATTCTAGAACTATTGGAACAAGTACATTAAAACTTTGATTCTGCAAGTCAATAGAACTAGTTGTGTGCTTGCACACTTTCGTAGAACCCAGAACTGTCAGGGCCTGTGAAAGAGCATCTTCTCTGTCAACATCAAGGAAGGATTCTGTTGCTTGCACTGAAGTCTCAAGGAAGTCAGTTTGGGACCTAGTGTTGCACCACTGATTTCAAGGATGTTTTCTCCAATGCTTCAGTGGATGCACACGTAGCCTTTAGATTCCATGCAATTCAGAAATCACTTACACTTTTTAGTGCCTCCCGTCATGACAGTACAGTTCTCCTAAATAGTGAAAAAGGGCATGAGTGAGCATTTGGGGATCTTTGCCAACTCTTGAAGACCCTATGAACTCATTTTAGATGAGCTAGATTACATTTTAATACCATGCATTAGTTGGAGTAGGATTATTACAGGAGTAGGCTCATTTGATGGAGGTATACATTTTGATGATTCTAGTGGGATGACATTTTTGTCTGCTGTAACAATTTTGCTTACAAAATTGCATTCCTAATGTCTTTGTTGTCAGAATTCAGCTAAGAAGTTGTCAGAAATTTGTAATGTAGAAAGAAGATCCAGTTGCTCTGAGCGCACTGTATTTAGCTCTGCATTAATGAAGACTTGTTTGCATGCGTGAAGGAAGCAGAGATGTTTTGAAGATGTGCATGGAGCAAGCATATGGAATTGGTTTTCAAGAGTTAAGTCCTATTATTTTCAATGAAGCTCATGCAATCAGTTACCTGTCAGTGCAAAGCAGATTTTTGATCCTCCCAAAACATACTACGTGTCTTTCTAGATGCGACAGGAGAAAAACAAAGCTCCAGGTGAACATCCTCCACATGAAACCAGAGACCGGCAAGTTTCTACCGTTGATAGCACATTGACTATTCTCATCTGTATTTTGCCTTTATCAGAGGAAAAATGGGTTTCCAATATTTCATGTACTGACCTTATAGTGGATGTATGTGCAATCTCTGTGTTTTTTGAATTGTTGTCACTGACTATATCCCTAGAAAAAAAGATTTGAGAAAGAGCATTTGGTTGACATCAATAAGAGGGAGTGTGCTTTGAAGATCTACAGTGCTGCCTTTTGCAGTGTCTTTGCTGCATGAAGTGGGTATCACACTGTAATATCACATAAGAAGCGTTTTCTGCTCACAGCTCTTACCATTTCCAACACTCAAAATTAATCAGGCTGGATTAAACACTGTTGTAGATGATTTGGGAGACAGCTGAATAAAACCAGATCTCTCTAGAAATTAATTGCTTAGGTCACCAAGATCTGTTTCACCTAAGTCATTGCAGAGGGAACATCCCTAAAGGAACTGGGAAGTAAAGTCTTTTGAGTTTTTGGAATAGCAGGTTCAAAAGCATTGGCTTATAGGAGGTGATGGTTATGTGCAGCGCTGGAAGGCACTGAGCAAGAAGACTGTGCTAGGGCAGTGTGGACCACTGTCTAGTACTTCAGCAGAAGGAGGTAGGATGGCAAAGACTGTTTTCACATGAAGAAAGAAAGCTTCATCTAACTGCTTTGAGACAAGAAATTAGGTTGCTTTCAGAGATTTATTGGTGGAATCTAGTTAAACTACTGCAGAAAAGGACCTAAAAAATTCCCTTTAAGTGGATTTGTTTGCTGGCAATTTGGTATGAAATCAGGGGACTATGAACAGATGATTAGCTTTCTTTTGTTTGTTTTCTTTCGTTTTAAGAGATTAGGAACTACAAAATGCTTAATACGGGCTTCTGGCATCATTAGCAATTACTCCAGCTTCATTTTCCCTGTCACTCTGTAATGAGTAATGAACTAAACGGATATTAAAGCAGGCTTAACAAGCTATTGCTTTTTAAATTGCAAGTTTCCCAATATGTCCCTCTCATTATTAATTTTAAATAACTCTAATTTTTGTTGCTACCTTTCTGTTCCCTGTGAATTTTTCATAATCTTTGAATTCACATACCTTCAGCCCTCCCAGACAAGATGCAGTCATTAGGCTCTCTCCTGTTACCAGCTTCCAGGACATAAGGACAAAGGATGTTCCTAGGCAATGAAAGTTCAGAAAAAATACAGTTGAAGTAAAAAATCTACTTGACAGGCAAGATATTTGTGAAATTTATTACTGCATTGAAGTTACCAAAATTCCTGAAAGGTACTCAGAATTTCATGTCTTTTAACAGCATTTGTAATTGAGCTGCTGAAAATAACTGGTGAGAGTAAACCTGAAGCTTTATCTTCATTGAAAGCTGTCTCTGAACACTTGGCTCTAAGGAGGCTGGGGTTGAATTGCTGGTCGTGTTCAACTAGTGTTTCCATCCAGCTCAAAAAGGGTTTATTGATGAATTTTGTAGATTGTTGAGGTCAAAAGACAGTTTGGTGTGCAAAAAACTTGACATAGTATGATTAAAGAAGGTGTGGTAAGTATAGGACAGAATGATGGATGCAAGCTAATGTGCTCCTATCCTATTTTCCATTTACGATAAAATAAGAACAGATGATGTCCAGCAAAAGTGGAAGACCACATTTTCAATAAGAAAGGAAAATACTTGGAAATTAACCTGCTTGTGCTTCTTATCTTAATGAAGATAGAAAAAAACCCAAACATTTCTAAATGTGAAATTTCGGATCCTGTGTTCCTCTTTACCAAAGGCTTTGGCATTGATAATACTTGGGCTTTTTGAGTCTTTCCACTTCCTGAGTTTCCTGCACATAATAAAAATGTAAATCTTTATATGTTTAGAATTAAAACCCTTACAGTGTTTGGAAGATGTTTTCTATGCACAATATATTACTGTGCACAGTAGTATATAATTACTAAAATTGACTTTGCCTTCTCTGAAGCATCTCCCCTGTTGGAGATCATAGAATCATAGACTGGTTTGGGTTGGAAGGGATCTTAAAGATCATATGGTTCCAACCCCCTGCCATGGGCAGGGACACCTCCCACTAGACCAGGTTGCTCAGGGCCCCATCCAACCTGGCGTTGAAAGCTGCCAGGGAGCTGGTATCCACAACCTCCCTGGGTAACCTGTTCCAGTGTCTCACCACCCTCACAGTAAAGAACTCCTTCCTAATGTCTAGTCTAAATCTACCTTCCTTTAATTTTAACCCATTCCCCCTTGCTACATGACCGCGTAAAAAGTCCTTCTCCAGCTTTCCTGTAGGCTCCCTTCAGGTACTGGAAGGCTGCTCTAAGCTCTTCCCGGAGCTTTCTCTTCTCCAGGCTGAACAAGCCAAACAATGTCATATGACAGTCGTTCAAAGCTGCCTCTGTCCTTGCACTTTTTCTTTCCTCTGGTGTAGGATGTGGTTAGAGATTCAGTGCTATTCTGGAGGAAGCTTTTCTGACTTGCTGCAACCATTTCTGAGTAAAATACTGGACTCTCACTGCCTGAGAAAAAGTTGTGTAAAACCATCTCTGCTTAGGCACAAAAAAATGGATGGTTTCAAGTCTCTCTTTGCACTTCGTGCCATAAAATGCCACATTTCAGAGCATTACTTGTAAAGAATGTAAAGAATATCACCATGCTCTGTGTCTGACCCCAAGAATATGAGTACCTTGTAGATTAAGTTATTATTTGCTGCAGGCACAAGGATTGGAATTTTGCTGTTATTTGAGCAACGGAAAATACTTCATGCCAAGTGGCAGTGTTAGGTGAGTGATGCCACCTTATTTCCTGATACGAGTGTTAAGTGTAATCCCATCTAAATATACTTCTACATGATAGAGCTTAACAGTTTCAAACAGGAGTCATTACAGATGATCAAGTAAATAGAATGTATTTAGAAAGTAAAAAGCCCATGAGCTTGAATAGTTATTTACCTGATGGTTCAGTGCATGTAGGCAGAGGAGTGGTTATCCTGTCAGGCTTCCTATGTACCTGTCATAGTGTTTTCTGCTCCACAGTATACATATTTATACACTCAGATTGAAAAGTTAAATGTGAGGGAGCTATTGCCAGCTGTGATATATATGTATTTTCTGATGACAAGAATATATTTTGAAATAGAGAAGCAATTCCTTTAAAATATGCAAGGCATGAACTTGTTTTGTCTTCACACCTTTAGGCAACACAAAAAAAAAAAAAAGAGGGATGGGAAGAGGAAAGAGAGGGTTACTCTAGTTCTTCTTAGGAGAGTTTCCAGCTCTGTTCAGCTTGGTTCACCCTTGGGCTAATGGAGCTTTTCCTGCGCAGCACCCAGCAGCCAAAATGCTTAGGAGAGTCAGTCTGCCAGCGGCACCTGTTCAGGACATGGGCACTTGGACTGATGTCTTGCTCAAGCTCTCTGGTTCTTCCGAATTTCACTTTTCAATAAGGGCAGGGTAGTGGAAAGTGTTTCATGTGTTCCTGAGTGCTTTGTCTTGGAGTTTAGTTTTTGGCCTTTTACTCCGCAGGAGGGTTATGCCTGTGTAGTACCTCCTTGTGTTAGAAGCAGACTCCACACATGGAACAGATTAGTTTAGAGTTGGGGCTTTTTTTTGCTGCATTGCAGCATCGCTGAGGTGTCTTAGCTGAAATTGGGCAATGCAGGGAAAGGTATAGCACAAACACTTAGGAAGATTATTTCTGGCCAGAAAAATGTAAAAAGGCAAGAAAAATTAGAAAGGAGGTTTCCCCCACAGGGAACTGAGCAGTGTGAAGTTAAATAAGTTGCCTAAGTATCAAACAGCAACCATGTTCCAAGGACAGCTTTAATACAAGATTTGAGGGCAATGAAAAGACCAAGTGCTTGTTTCATGTCTGCTTGTTGGATATAGGTGAAGTAACCTTGCTACAGTTGAACTGCTTACATTAGAGATCTAAGCACTGGCATTGATCCTAGAGGTTCTAAGGAGTGATTTGGCCTGGCATCTCTCTCTGCATCGTTTTTCTGTATTTTCCTTAAGTCATTTGACAAGTTGATATGACTCACGGCCTCTACTTGGAAGAACCTGAAGCGGTAGGAAGAGTTGGGGATCTGCACTGAGGGTTGTCAGCAGGATTGTTATTACAGCCCTGCACAAACACTTCTCTATGTTCTGCCAAGGTACAGCCACTCTGTTTGGCCGCAAACTTTACAGAGCACTTAAATTCATTCCCATAGAGAAAAATGCACAAATAGAATCACAGAATCATAGAATCATCAAGGTTGGACGAGACCTTCAAGATCATCCAGTCCAACTGCTTACCTACCTCACCACTAACCCACATCACCCAACGTCACATCCAGACGCATCTTGAACACCTCTAGGGATGGTGACTCCACCACCTCCCTGGGCAACCTATTCCAATACCCAATCACCCTCACAGGGAAGATATTTTTCCAAATGTCTAATCAGAAGCTCCCCTGCTGCCATTTAAGGCCATTTCCTTTTGTCCTTTCACTATGGGCACAGCAGAAGAGACCGACCCCTGCCTCACTACAAACTCCTTCAAATGAGAAAAAAGAAAAAGTATTAACTTACCCATAAATAAAGTCAATGGGGATTATTAATAATAACCATTTACCTTTGAAGTTGCTGTGATGCTGTCAGAGCATCTTAGTCTCCTAGGTGGATCAGAGCGGATTTGAAGGCATGAGCTGCACGGTGGGGTGACAGCAACAGCAATCTGTTGTGTCACTAACTGGGCAGTGTGGCTCAAAAAGCAGCCTTAGCACATGCTGGGTCCAAACAAGCTTCTGCCAGTTTTCCCACCTGCCACTGTTTCCTCTTGTTGCAGGGTTGATATTTGTGCTTATTGTCTTTCTGTCCAGATATTTAGATATTGGACAGTCTCCCTTCGGTGCTGCTCTCTCTAATGAGTTATGTGCTATATTTCAAAGATTTTTAAAGCCAGAGATTATATATTTTAAAGTGTGGGGGTTTTTTTATCAGGGAAGTGACTAAGTAAATATAATTCCATCCTCATTCCAGAATAGTTCCCTGGTGTATTTTCAAGACATTTGATTATTTTGACAAATGCAAGTCTTTAATGCTGCTTCTCCCTGAAGACCTTGTGAAACTATGGAAGAGTGGCCTGCAGTCTTTTCTGCCTAGAGCATCTGCTACTTTAACTCACAGGCACAGTCCTGAATATGCAATTCAGAGTCTTTATTACCTGTGCTGCTGTTAGAGACAGGAGGAGTGCAGCATGATTTTTCTGATCTCAAAATGAGATTTCTGAGCTGTCAGGGGAGAAAAAGCCCATCACTGAGTTGTAAACTGTGCAATAACAGAATGAATGCAGGCTCTCTGCTGTCACTTCTTTATAAACTGGTTGCTCTGGTGGTGGGCTTGTCCGTGCTCACAGGGTTCAGCATGGGCCCACATCAGAAGATAAGGCTAAGAGGTGCATCTTATCAGAGTAGAGCAGTGCATGACATACGCATCTGTGATGAACAATTTGCTTCTTCCTCCATGTGTTACCCTCCTCCTCCTGTCCCAGAAGCTGGTATTTCTGCACCTGGCGAAGTCTTGTGCTTCTGGAGAATAAGCATCCATGCCCAGTGATTATACTGACATTAAGCAGAGCAGGAGACTCTGTACTGTGCTCTTTTTTCATTCCTACCACATACTGCTCAGGCACGCTGAGGCTTAGCTGCTTCACTGCTGATTGGAGATGGAGCTGAAATGTAAGATCTCAGTTTCAGCCCGGATTTCAAGCTGCAGGAACTTGAGAATCCCTTGGTGAAGGGATCCTTGTGCAGATGTGATACAGATGGAATGTCCAAATGGCTTCTGGGTCTGAGTCTTGGCATGATCCTTCTGCCTGTCTGTGAGCAGGGAGGTATTTGTCTCCTGTTGGCAGCAAACTTGGATCCAAAACTTCCTGAAACTAATAACAAGTGCTCATTTAATGTGTCTCTGGTAACAGGAGTTTGTTGAGGTTTTTTTTCTATACTGATTTAGCAAACTGCTTCTGAAAATTTTGCAGGGGCTGGGGGAAAGGCAGGGCTCTGAATGCTAGTTTTGATGGAGCCAACTTAACATTGTAACTGAAAGTGTAAACTAGGGCAAAATGCTGTGAAGTAGATATGAAGAGGAGCTGTTTGTTTTAATTTTACCTACTGTGTTACTCCTAGAGTCTGGCAGCTAGTTCATCAGCATCTGGAGATAATACGGAGAGGATCCATGCCTCTTGCACCACCTGAACTCCCTCTTAAGTGTTTGCTAGAGCTGGTCAGGAATGAGTTTTTGTTCACATGAACAGCCTCAGTATAGATCAAACAGATTTTCATTGACATTTTATTTCCTATGGTTTTCTTTTGGAAAAGGTGTGGGCAAAGGTGTTTGTTGTTAAAAAAGAAGCTTTTAGCTTTTGTTTAGACTGTGGCTTAGTGCTTTGCTGGATGAAGATACAAACTAGTAATCATAGAATCATGAAACATCAAAGGTACAAACTAGTAATCATAGAATCATAGAACGGTTTGGGTTGGAAGGGATCTTAAAGATCACCCAGTTCCAACCCCCTGCCATGGGCAGGGACACCTCCCACCAGACCAGGTTGCTCAATGCTCCATCCAACCTGGCCTTGAACACTTCCAGGGAAGGGGCAGCCACAGCTTCTCTGGGCAACCTGTGCCAGTGTCTCACCACCCTTACAGTAAAGAATTTCCTCCTAATATCCAATCTAAATCTACCCTCCTTCAGTTTGAAACCATTTTGCCTTCTCCTATCACTACATGACCTCGTATAAAGTCCCTCTCCAGCTTTCCTGTAGGTCCCCTTCAGGTACTGAAAGGCTGCTCTAAGGTCTTCCTGGAGCCTTCTCTTGTCCAGGCTGAACAAGCCCAACTCTCTCAGCCTGTCTTCATAGGAGAGGTGCTCCAGCTCCCTGTTCATCTTTGTGGCTCTTCTCTGGACTTGCTTCAGCAGGTCCATGTCCTTCTTATGCTCCACAACTTGACACAGTAGTCCAGGTGGGGTCTCATCAGAGAAGAGTAGAGGAGGAGACTCACCTCCCTCAATCTACTGGCCATGCTTCTGCTGCTGCAGCCCAGGAAACTGTTGGCTTTCTGGGCTGCAAGTACTCACTGCCAGCTCATCTTGAGTTTTTCATCAACCAACACCTCCAAGTCCCTCTCCTCAGGGCTGTTCTCAACCCATTCTCTGCCCAGCCTGTATTTGTGCTTGGGATTGCCCTGACCGGTGTGCAGGACCTTGCACTTGACCTTGTTGATCTTCATTCAGTTTGCGCACAGCCACCTCTGTTTTAAGGTGAGAATTAATTTAATGACAAAACAAAAATAACCCGAGATATGTTTGGCGACAACTAATTTGAGTGTTTTGACAATTTCTGAAAACCCCACTCAGAAACCAAGACCATCTTAGATCAGGCTTTCTACACCTTTAACAGAAAATCAGTCCTTAACTGAAAAGAGTTTGGTGTCAAAGTGTCAAAGGAGAGACAACCAACAAAAACGACAAACAGATGGGAGAGTGTGCAAGAAGCAGCAAGCCAGTTAAGATTATCATAATAAGCAACCCAATGAGGTTATTGTATTGAGTTATTTCCTTTTGTTCTCTTCTATCTGAGTACAGACGTGTGTATTTTCAAAGCCACTTCCTAATTTGAGGTGTGGGATTTGAGGTGTGTTCAGTACTTGGGGATGTTTCCTTGGGTTGCCAGACACCCAGTTTGATGGAAGCTGTATCCAGAACCATGGGCGCTCTCAGCTGGTGGAAAACAGTTCCCAGGATAATTTCAGACATTCTTTTGAGGTTTATGTTTTAATGTCTGCATAGTTTGCTTACTTCAAAAGTCAGTGTTAGTCAGTGTTAGAACATATGAAGAGTCTGTTACCATTGGGAGAGGAGTTAAATACCTAGAGTGATCCAGAGATAAATGCTACCTACTTGGAATGCAGGCCTCCTTTTGTGGTTGCATTTAGTGGTGTGATCTGTTAGAGGGATGTTCTGCTTAGAAGGCAGCAAGTCCAAGAAGGGAAGTCTGTCCAGTAAATGAGGCCAGGCATGTGAGCAACTGCAATCAAAATATGCTCTTTACTCCACAGATAGCAGGACAGATGGCACTGAGATTTATGAAATCAGGTACCAGACTCTGGTGGAGAGAAGCATGTTAATCAATCACAACTTGGAAAGCCCTTATTTGACTACTTGAATAATCAAAGCAGGCTCTCCCAGTGCTGACAAGTTGAAGGTCTGTCACCATTTCCTCCAGGAAGTATAAAATACATAATAATAACAAACTAAGAGAGCATCTTTTTTAGGAAGAAAATGAAAGTACACTGATGCTCCCTTCAATATTTACGGCTGTGGATTGAGTTCTCTTATGTCTACATGCTCTGCTGCAGACCCAGCAGAGCCTGACCCCAGAAAGCCCAAGTTCCTGCATTCAGGTTTTAAGTCGATCTTAGTTCCTTTGAAATAAGGTTGACCTGCACTGGGTAAGAGTCTCTGAAGATCTGCTCCGCAGTTTCCTTGCCTATGCAAAGTGTGCAGCTTGTAGCCAGGTTCTGGAAGAACATTTTTTCAAAAGAGTAAAGACTGTTATCCTCTCTACTTTTGGTTGTATTTTTGTACAGCTGGCTAATGGGTCCCAGCACATGCAGTTGTTATAAGAGACCTGCACAGTTGGAACCTATGTCGGGTGCTAAGCTACTGCCCTTCACAAAAAGGACCATTTACTGAAGTTCAGCAAAGTCTTAGAGACAACAGGAGTTCTCTAAGGAAGCTCTATTGTCTCCAGGATGTGAGTAGCTTTCTCAGGCAGTAGACTATATCTTGGCTTCATGTAGCTGACTGTCTCCCTACCAACTCCCTGCAAGCCAGAGAGGAGGGAGTGTTGCAGGAGAGATGCAGTACTTAGACTTCATAGGACAGTGTCATTTGAGAGTTTACTTTTGGTGCAAAAATCACACCTGAAGCATACTAGAGGTTTTCTCACCATCTGCCGCTTGAATGTGTGTTTCATCCACTTCCTTTTTAGCACATGTCTTGGGCTTGGTTTGTTCATGTATTAGATAAATTCAGGATATGTCATCTCTGACATGAATGCTGGGGTGCAAGGAAGGCCACTGTGCTTCTTAAAAGATGAGGGTCAGCACCTGAGTACAATAACACAGCAGGCAGGGCAGGGGTCTGAGTGGTCAGACTACATCTCTACTTTACCCCAGCAAGGCAAGCAGGGCCAGGCTGGGTATGGCTGTCAGGGTCAGCTAAGAGTCCAGATCATTAGACACATCTGTGGTAAAGAGACTGGTCTGAAGTCAAGCTGAGAACACCAGTCAGGGTAAGGGCCACATCCAGCAACACCAGGCAGGTCCGTAGTGGTGAATGAGGCAGGTCTGAGGTCAAACTGGGAAGAGACAGAGTTACTACTCTTAGTAGACAGAGCAGGATCCAGATCAACAAGGTCCATTGCCAGGCACAGGCAGGGCTGGAGCTGGAGACAGACATGTCTCCACAACAGCTGAGGCAGGGACTGAAGGCTCAGGAATGAGCATGCAGCAAGACCCTTGGGTGGAGGGGAAGGAAGAGACCTTAGGGGGAGTCAGGGTGACTCAGACCTTGGCCTTGAACTTGCATTGCAGCATTTTGTGTTAGAAAAGCTGAGTTTCACACTCTCTTTGCATCACTGTCAGGGGTAGAAGAAAGGTTCAAAGCAAATTGTGAGACCTTTGCAGTTGGTAAAAACTCCACAGTGGTGTAGATGAGAGGCAGATGCTACTCTCAAACTGGGGAGAGTATAATTCCCTTACATAGGCTATGGGCTGACCACATCAGGGAATTGGAAGCACTCTGGTGGCTGAGATGGACCTTGCGTTGTCAACTGGAAATGAACATTAAGTAAGCTACTGCTTCTTTCTTAAAAAAAAAACCAAACACCACAAACCAAACCAACAATAAAGCACCTTCCAATCTCTTCTCTTGCAGTAGCTGGGATAGTGGGACTGACAGAGCTCTTGTCTAGCCAGCTGGGGTTCGAGCGTAGCTTTTTGTGTCTTCATGTGCTGTTACAGCAAGAGTTTAAGTTGTTCCCTGAAATGCAGGAGTAGTTCAGGCTTCACACTAGCAGCTGAAACAGCATTTCTATGGTTCACTCCAGGGGAATTTGGTAGGCTGAATGGAAGTACACGTATGTGCTGCTTGAGTAGGAATCTCCAGTAGTTTCATGCTGCTTTAGATGTTGATGACTGTTTTGACTGGCTCTGGAGGCTGATGGCTGTAGCTTGATTTTTTTTTAGGACCATCAATATCTTTATCCTGTTCAATCTCTCAGGAAAGGCAACACATGCACTCCAGATAAGTGGTGTGTCACAGAGATGAGTCAGTTATAAATTGCTTGCTTTCCTTTCAGAGAGTGGCTGCTTTGGCATAATTTTTTCAAAGACTCTTGAAGGGGCATGAGGAGGCAGGGACTCCACCACACTGTTTCTGTAGCACAGAGACATACTGCCTTTTTGCAAGACTGAAATGCTGATTTGCATTTTGTTGTGCATTGCTCAGGAGCTGTCCCATGCAGGTTCTGCAAGCCTCAGATGACGGGAAGCAACCTACAGTCAGAGAGATGAACTTGACAGTCAGTCAGCAGCAACTTCCTTTGCCTGTGCTACCTACAAGCCTGTGGCTGGGCTACCTTCAGTATTCTTCAGTCTTAAATAAGTTACTCTTTCAGAGGTCCCCAACAAATCTCAGTTGTCTTCAGTGGTCTTTTTTTAATGTGATTCGAGAGGCAGTGGGCAAATAGAGGGGCTTAAGGAAAAGTGGTAGCCTATTGCCTGTGAGCCTCTGCTCTTCAGTGCCTTTGCTGAATCTGTCCTCAGAGTTATCAAAGCAAAGAACTTGTTTATTTTTTTGCTTTTGGGCTTTTTTTGTGGGTTTTTTTTCCAATGTAGAGGCTTGTCAGCTAGAAACGTGGCCTGAGCCAATATTTTATTTCACATAGAAGGTATTGCACAGCAGTTGGTATTAACTAAGCCTGGTGGTGGAAGTTGAAAACAGAGAGTAACCCTCCATCTGCCAAGAATTCAATAAGGGGGGAGGGAACCCAAAGGTGAGCATCTGCTGACATCTAATGCAGAGATGGAGAAGGAAACTGAGAGGGATCCATGGACAGTTCTGAAAGATGTTTTCTTGTATTTTACAGATGTTTTTTGTTAAAGTAAGTGTGCAATGAAGTCTACCTCATGTTAGCTCTAACCTGACAATAATGTTTGGCAGTGCAGTCCTGTTACAGGTGCATTCACAGGTCAGGTTTCATTAGCAATCTCTGTTCCAAGTCTAATGTAGCTATTCATTTGAAGGAAAGAGCTAAGAACCCTTCCCTTTTCATAGCTACAATTAAAAATAAAATGTCTGTTAAAGAGGGATGCTGCTGAATAAGAACTGTACTTGCACCATCTCTGCTCGAAATCACTCTGGTTTAACTGAATAATTCTGCTGTGGTCCAGTGTTTTTATCATCAGTTAGTGCTTTTAAATGGTTATCATTGCACACCTGTTTGGCTTGAATTTCCTGATTCAGGATGGCAGGCAAGCTCTGCATCTGGAACAGGCTGCCCAGAGAGGCTGTGGAGTCTCCTTGGCTGGAGACATTCAAACCCTGCCTGGATCTGTTCCTGTGTGATGGACTCTAGGTGACCCTGCTCTGGCAGGGGGGTTGGACTGGATGAGCTTTCGAGGTCCCTTCCAACCCCTAGGATTCTGTGATTCTGTGATTCTCTATGCCAGAGGGAAGAGCTTCAGCCCAGAGACATCTTGAGAAGCCCGAAGATGGTCCAAGGGAAACCCCTTATCAAGAAGTGCAAAATTCTGTATCTTTACAGGTTGGGAACCAAGTGGCTGAGCAGCAGTACTGCTGAGTGCCTTTGCAAGTGATGAGGGATGTCAAGCTGAATATTGGCCAACAGCGCACTCTATAAGTGTATAAGATGAACTACAGGCTGGGCTACATTTAGAGGACTATGGCTCCAGATTGAAGGAAATTATTATTTCTCTGTATTTGAGACTGGTGAGGCTTTGCCTGGTATGCTGGGTCTCCCCACTTCACAAAGGATGTCAAGAAACCGAAACAGGTCCTGCGAAGACCTGCTGGGATGGCTAAGGGCTGACCACATGAATTATGGGCAGAGTTTGAGAGAAATGGGTTTGTGTACTCTGGTAAGAGTAAACAAAGGGACCATCTAATAACAGCCTACAACTACTTGAAGGGAGTAACAAAAAAGACAGAGCCAAACCCTTCTCAGTAATTGCAGGTGTTGTGCTGTGACCTGAAGTTGCGGCTTAGAAGCTTCAAACTGCTTAAGAGCTTTTTCATTTGTTTGATAGTGCAATTCTGTAATAAGGTACCTGGAGATGATGTCTCTCCACACTTGGACATTTTCAAGACTTAAGATAGACCAAACAGTGTCTGAGCTGTTCTAGTGTTGATAGTAGTCCTTCTTGGAGAATGGCATTGGGCTAGAGACCTGTGGAGTGCCCACCAACACTTCTGTAGGTCTGTATAAACCCTGACTCCTGGCCAGCCTCTAATCTAGAGAACTATAGTGAGTCATGCTCAATTTGGTCTTGGGGCACTGAAGTGTTGAAGGTGGGTCATTGACTCGTTTGGTAGCAGGGTGAAGGTGTGTGTTTCTCTCTTGGCATATCCCTCTAGTTTATTTGACACAAGCCACAGTTGTTGCTGCCTCTGGATGAGACATTATTAAAAAGTTTAAAATAGACTGTAGTGAACCAGACTCCCTTGGTTCATCTGACAGTGTGTCTTGATTCCATCTCTTGCCATCAGCTGTCTTTTTTCTTTAAATAAAACTTGGTTTTCTATATTTCAAAATATTTTCATTTCTGTGCCACAGGGCTCAGTTTCTTCTGGGCTTTTAAAAGTACAGAACTATTAGCTGATGCATAGCAATTTCCACTGGCTATAATAAACTGTGGTTTCTGTGATTCAATCTCTAAAGTTTCCTGGACTTTTAGTGCTTCTTGAAACTTCCAAAAGACAGTATGGTTCAAGGATAGAGTTAACAGGATGCCTTGCCTCGCTTTGCTTTAGTATCAACATGCTCAAGTATTTAATGGTGCTTGTGACCAGCACTTTCAGCTGAAGTAAAATGTGTAGTTGTCAGTTGGTTAGACTACTAATGTACTGTAGTAAAAAGTGTGTATTTAACAACAAATAAATAGGACCATATTCTCATCTTGGTTAAACTATCATAGCTCGGTTGATTTCAATGAGGTCATGATGGTAAAAATCCTATCTTCCTGTTAGGTCTTTTTAACTCTATTTTGCATGTTGGATGGCATTGGGGGGGAAAAAAACCCACAGATAAATGTATTATAGTGAAACAGTTGGTAGATTATGGGTAAATCACTTAACTTTTGATGTCTTAGCTTTTCCATGGATGTCATGATGCTTGGAGTTCCTCTGAAGTAATTGTTGATGGCTTCATATCTTCCAAAGTAAAAACAGAACAGTGGATCATCTAATCTGATCTCCTGTATATCCCACCTTGAAGAGTTTGTTTCTGTAAATTAGCTGTGAAATGCCTTAGGCAACAGGGTGGGAGGCCTTCTAGGAGTCTTGCATTTTTAGTTCCTCAGTGGCCCACAGGAACAGTGCCTGATTTAATATTCTCAGTCACTCTCTTTTTGTATTGTTCTCCTTTAGCCATTTCAACAACTCACTTTCCCCTTCCTTTAGAGAATGTTGGGCAAATCCTGAAGTCTCTGGCTTTCCCTTACGTCTCCACTTTAGCTAAAACAATCTTTCCTTTCATACAACTTAAAATGGATCTGCTTGCAAACCTGTTCAATTATATTACCTGTTAATCCCAATTAACGGTATCTTTATCTTGTGGAATTATACATTTTTTGGTCTCATGTACTGTGACTTTATTAGCATGCAGCTTTTTCTCTGAACTGACAATAAGCCTGCATTATCTTGGAAAAGGATCTAGTGTTGATTTTATGTGTGATCCTATGCAGCTTAGTCGATGTTCCCAGTAAGGGGGAGACTAGAAACCCACAACCAGAACTGAGAGATGGAAAAACTGATGATGAACCTTATCAATACTGGAAAGTAACCTTTAGGGGCCAGGTTTCTTGCTGGTTGATGGGAAGGGGAAAATGAATCATATGAACAGAAAAAATGAAGAATCTTTAATTAAAGCCAATAATAAAAACAAACCAGTAAAAATCCTTGAGCTATTATCTCTGATTTCTATATGTGCTTTCTTGTGTAGTTTCTCTATGTTTTGTTTCTAGGATTTCCTTACTGCCCTTACTCTTCTGCAAGTTGGGTTTTTTTTTCCCTGAGATTTGCATTTAGAATTAGATTTTGTTTCCTTCTCCCATGTGTATGCAGGAAAGAAAACATTTTTATTGCTATAGCTGGTGAGATCTGCTCATCAGCAGAATGTGAAAGGCCTTGCATACTTGGTTTGCTATATTTTTTTTCCCCCTGGTGCCTTTTCTCTGTGAATATCAGACTTTCAGATGCAGAGCGGGCTGCTTGAGGGAGCTGTGATGTGGAGTAGGATTTAATCCTGCATGCTAAAAACTGACTCTCCTGCAACCCCGCAAACTGAAACCCCAGGTGATTTCCTGTTCTGTAGTCCCTTCCCTTCTCCACTGCCAAGGGTAGTGCTGGAGGAGATGGCATAGTTGATAAAACCAAATGTGTTCTCCAACTCATATAGGGGTTTGAAATTGTATTTTAGTTCTGGAAAATAGCTGTGTAAAATGTGTATTGCTGTACTTTTTGGACTGTATTGCTTGTGACATCAGAATTTGAGGTGCTGAATACAAAGAGGTGTTCTTTTCTTTTTACCCTTGTTATTCTTACAAGACCAATGTAGCAAAATGACAGGGTCATCCTCATGGAATTTGCTTGTAATACTTAAAATATTTGCCAATTTTGCTAAAATACCAACTTTTATTCATGTTAATACTTCAGAATATTAGTTTTTTATTTTTCTGGGAGCACATTTGTAACTTCATTTTTCCAAAGGAAAACATGTGTCACTCACATGTCACACTTTTCCAGAACATTTGAGTGACTGTAGATTCGGACTCCCAGCATTTAACTAAAGAAAGGAAGGCATCATGCATTTTAATCCAGCCTCACAGTTTTACAAGTTTGATTCCTGATTTCTGTATGCATCAGATTTACAGTATTAAACTGAGCTGGATTTTATTCCTTTTGTATGGGCAACACAGTGTTTTAAGAAATATTGTGAGCTGACTCAACGTCAGTCAACTATTAAAAAAAAAAAAAAAGTGGGAGGTAGTAGGGTTGCCCCAAGATCATTTTGGGCATAATGGGAAGTTGTTAGGGCTCTGTCATTATTACTTTGGATCAGCTACGTGACTGATAATGTGAAGGATGATTGGAAGGTGCTATTCCTTCTTACATCTGCAAGAAGAAAATTTCCCATCTTCTGGACTAAAACTGTTCTCTCAGTTGAGAGAAGCTGAGACAAATGGGGGACATGTGTCAGTTTTGCAACACCATATTTCACGACACAGTAGCAGGCTAACAAATCCACATACTCAGAGTTTGGTGATCAGTTCCTTCTTCAGCTATAACCTTTCTGAGACGTGGTGGTTGAAGCCAGGAAACAATAAATTCAAGAAAGCCCTTACTTGACATTGAACTTAAGGATACCTAAGTTATTAAATAGAGGACTGCATTGCACTTGGGTCTGAAGGCAAGCGATCAGGTGCTTTGCTGGGTGTGTACTTTACACCTGGATTTATCTTCCTCTAGCCACCTTGCATCAAATAGTATAATAATTCTTGGCCTGCTTCTTTTCTTTCACCATGTGATTCCTATCTTAGACTAAACTGTTTTAGAGGTGTGTTTGATCTCTGCTACATTGGTTAGGATCCCTAAAAGTCATTAGAACAAATTAATCTCTTGGATTACCCACAAGCCTTGTTGCTTTTGTCCTGTCTTGACTAACAAGTTTTGACAAGTAAATTATCAGGTCAATAGACCTTGTCAGATGAGGCTGATTGAGAAAACGGGAAACAGCTTCAAAGCACAAATGGTTTATTGTCACAAGAAACATAGCAGATCTTCAGGGATGTTGAACCCAATTATCCATATCCTCCTTGGATAATGCCAAGCTGTTTCAAGCTAATTACCCACAGTTTAGACCAATCTGGATATGAATTTCATCTAGTTCTAATGAACTTTTATTCTTTGACTTTGCTCATCTCAACCACAGTGAATTTCACTTTTGAGTTAATGCTGGTTTTGTTTTAATTACATTGCAGCAGACAATTGGATGGCTTGGGACTAGATGCTTCACAATTTGATATTGCATATTATTAGTCCTGTCATTTAATATTAGAGGATGAAAGAAAGTTATTACTATGTACACAACTTTTGGAGCTTATTCTTCCAAGAGAAGCAGCTTGTATTTGTCCAATTCTTGTTTTAGTCTCCTTTGACTTAGTGACTGATAGAGCTTTTAGTAAGGTCTATAAAAAGTTTCCCATTGATTTGAAAGAAGCTTTTTATAGATGCTGATTTAGGTCTCAATTTAGAAAAGTACTTTAGCAGGTGATTAAATAAGTTTCCCTATCAACAGAACTTAAACACGTTAAAAAAATACTGAAGCATGAATCAAGACTTAAAAAGGGTAATTTATTCAGAAATACTTACCTTCCAACTCACCAGAAATAAATACTAAATCATCTTAAGGGAAGGCTAACCTTCTAGTATTCACCTTTCTCTTTTAATTTTCACCTTATAGTCATGACTGATTTATCTTTGCCATTTTTGCTTTGGCTAATTAGGGTGAAACCTCACAAACTCATTTCCACTTTGTCTGCTACCTCATTCACCAACTGCTTGTATTTTTCAATTTTACTTCTGTTCTCCCTTACTTTTTTTACTACAGTTGAGTGGCATTTGATCTATCTAAACCGAATGGGAGTATTACAACTTAATTCACAGGGGCTGAGATTTGTACCTGCTAACTTCGGAGAGATTGCTTGTGTTCTAAAGTTTTTTGTGAGATCAGAATCAGGTCTTTGGGGTACTATGCCTCCATTTGAGCACTTAGTCTTTCATTCAGCAAAACACCAGCAGTGAAGTGAACCTTTAAGATGCACCAAGGAAATCAGTAGGATGGTTCATCTCCATTAAATTTAACATGCAAAAATGTTTTGAAGATGGTATTGTCTTTGCAGACTATATTCAGTGCCTGATTTTGTGTCTCCCAGGTCATTCTTTGTCTTCTCATGATACTCCAGTGTTTACTGCATATAATTACATACCTAATTGTTCCACTTGCTGCTTCAGCATGTCTGTAGGAAGTGCAAATAGTCCCAGGAAAGGAAGCAAATGAGAAAACTAAGAGTCATACATCACTACACTCTACTCTTTGTCTCTAAATTTGAGGTGGAACTTTTATCGTTTAACTGGAAGTTCTTCTATTAAAACCTATTTATTATAGTTATTATATTAAAATATTTAGGTTGCAGAATGACTATCTGCATTGCTAGCAGTCATTAACATCTCGTTGGAAAAAACAAATTTTTAAAAAATTGCTCTGCTGCTTTGCTTTCTGCACTTTTCTTAATCTTAGATAACAAAACCTAGTGGAAATGGAAAGACTGTATTTTGAAACAACTCTTCTCATCTGGAGGTAAAAATGTTAATGTTTCTAGTTACATGAACTTTAATGACATTTTTCTTAAGTTCTGATCTGCAGCTTAAAACTTACAATGCTTGTTGAAAGCCAAAAGTAACAGCATGTGTAATTTTAGATCCTTTCATGGATCTAAATGCTCTTGCTCGATGGAGTTTACATTTCCACAAGGCTTGTCACAGGCTTACGTGGCAGTTTCTTTAACTTACGGTGATGAGCAAAGTCTCAACTTGTTTGGGGAGTCAAACATTCTAGTCTTTCACTAAAAAATTATGAGACTTTAAACGGAGATCTGAATGCTTTTGTCCCCATCTTATTTTGTTAAGTCTTAAAAGTCTTGTATTTTCTAGCTGTTACTTGAAACCATGGCTGTGAATATTTTTTGTTCCTAGCTGGGACTCTGCTGTTATCCAGGGTTCCAGGAGCTAGAACTGTAAGGAAAACACTAAATAGATTGCAGATGTTAATATTGCTGATAAGCTGCAAGTACTTGTTTTAGAAGTTACTAGAAACGGGGAATTTGTATTTTTACACAGATAGTGCTATGCCGGCCCTATTTTGTCTGTGGATCCCTTTATGTTTATTAGAACTGACTGTTGCTTTACACTGTTTTTGCTAGCAATGTCATCTGTACCTAAGAATCTGAATCTGTATTTCTAGACCTAATTGATTATTGTTGTTTGGATGCAGTAACATAATGAGGAATGTGAATAAGACATCCATTCAGACCCCTGTTTTTCCATGTTTGGGTGCTGTTAAAGTCAAAAAGACTTGCCTGTAGTGCCCCAGAACTGTGACTGAACAGCAGAGAAGGCTATTTAACAGTCCTCTTAAAAAAAAATTAAAAATCTCACAGGCACAAGCAGACTAGTGTAAATGAGATAAAATGCTGCACTGCAGAGTTATTTCAAATAGGAGGAAATATGAAAGGCTGGAACATAATAATGCATCACCAGAACATTCTCTCTTAGAGTTTCTTGGCAGGTAATGAATAGAGTGTAAATAAATAAGTTTTAAATAATAATCAATTGTTGTATTGGTGTAGAACAAATTTACTATTTGGATCATACATTCTGCACCATGTACCTGTTACTATGTAGAAAACCTTCTGAAAATGCCTACTTCAATGGGAAATCACCAGGGGTCTGCATGCAAATGCATATTGCAGTCACACCCAACATACAGCTAGACATAGACATTTTATAAACCTTTTTATCAGTGTCTTATCAACTGTAGCTAGTGTTGGAAAATCCTTGCTTTTTTAAATGATCCCAATTACTTAACATTTATCCACCTTCTTAATGAAAGCAGCGTTGAAGGTATGATTTCAAAGGGGTTAAGAGTTGTGAACTGCTGTAGAAGCACCCTTGTACCAAACAGGTTGCCAGACAGTGGCTGTGGCCCAGGTGGGTTTTCAGGAAGGCCGAGGGGCTGTGTCCATGCTGTTTGACCTGAGTGAGCCAGCACCCAAGAACATGCAGAAATGTGTGGAAATGTGAACACATTTTGATTTTGTAGGTGAGGTCTTCTGTGGAGGTGGGGAGAGAGCATAATCCAAGAAATGGTTTGGTTATCATTCACGTGTAAGCTATATGGCTGCTCAGTAAGGATGAAAGAGAGATTAGGTAGAAGATAACTGAGAATGATGGATGAAATTCTGTATCCAACAAAGCACAGGAAATCCATAACAGTCAAATATCGAGCCCTAGTTTTAATTTTCTGAGTCCCCAGGCCAGTTCTCTAACCACAAAATATTGCGAATGTCACCAAAGCTAGTTTTATACCAGACAGACAATATTAGAAATTATTCTTGTGTAGCACGTTATAGCATGAGGAGGAGTGAAGCCTCTAAGACTTTTTTTAATATGCCTTTCAAAGCATAATGGGAGCAAGAATAGTTTCCAAGCAAGTGTAAATTCACTGCTGTTACTTTACATTCCTTTCAACCTTTCAACTCTTATTACTACTGAATGAGGGAGGAGGGAATCAAACCTTTTCTCTACTTTTTTACAGAAGTAGCTATAAAATATGTGCACTTGTATGAAAAAACACCCCAATGTTTTAAGCAGCCGGCAAGGAATCATAAACTGCACTGGAAGTTTTTTATTTCTGAGAAAGCAGTTATTGTAAATGAAGTCAGGTTTATTTATGAGATTTATTAATGTGAAATATAGAATCAGTGTTCTATGGTTTTCACATACGGCTAGTCTCTTAAGAGACAGAGTAATTATGGTCATAAATGCTATGTGTAATCCTGATGAGTGGAGGGAATGGGGGAGAGATTGGAAAGGAAGGGCTGTGACTGGTTTTGAAGGGGGCATGCTGTTGCCAGCATGGTTTAGCAGTCTGGATGGAAACCTGATTAGAAGTATGAATGCAAAAAAATCTGCATCACCAGCAATTGTTTATTAGAGATTTCTTCTTACTGAGTATTTGAGGGAGAAAAAGATATTTTAAATGGGTCTGCTTCAAATGAAGGCAAGGTAAAAATTATGTTCTTCTTCACAAGTTGATACCCTTGGCAAGCCTGGTGCCCAGTGAAGGCTTGCAGAGCTCCTCTAGGGGATTGCCCATCTGGTGTCTGAGGTACAATGTGGGTTCCTTGCAGGGCAGAAGAGCAAGCAGTGTCTGAGGCCTGGTGCTCTGCAAATGTAATAGAATTTTCAGAAAAACAAACAAGTTTGTTTTGACATGGCTGAAGGCAACAAGGAGTATTACTGTGTCACTAATCCAATAACTTCAATTCTGGTCCCACTGCTGCACTTGCCTGCTCTAAACAAAAAGCTCAGAATCATAGCACACCTCTTGGTCTGTCTGCAAAACATGGAGGGAATCGTTTAAAAGAACTCCCTGCCATATGCTGTATGTACATTCTGAGACCAGAGCTGCTACATCTGTGCACAAGGCATTTGGCTGGGTGCAGAGGGAACCAGGAGGCTGTGCTGGCCCTGCCCAGCCACCTGGCTCATTTTGGCTGGAGCCACCCCACAGGGAGGCCAGTGTCCCGCCTGCGACCCAGCTGACTGTCTGGTTTTCTATCTGGAAACTGGTTTTCCTGTTGGTAGCAGTCCCCTAGTCCTGGCTTCAGCATAGCCTGATGGGGTGCCCTTGTCTTCAGCCCATCTCCTGCAGATACTGATTGGACTCCCTGAGCTGACTCCAAGTTCTCTCATCACCTCACATCATTGGGGATGGCCAGTGGCACCTGCTGGTGTCCCCAGTCCGCTCTGCCCACCCCACTGGTATATGGTGGGATGGTGCTGAGGGCAGTGTCTGGCTCCAGTCAGGTTGCCTGCGTCTCCTGGCTGGTGCCAGCTTGTGTTCCACAGCACCCTGCTGCAGTGGGCACACCACAAACTGCCTTTGTCGTGCTCAGTAAATGTGTCACTTGAGACATAGGTTCCTGTGCATTGGTGCATATGTATATTTGTAACCCTGATGCTCTGACCTTTCAATGATCTTCAAATACAGGAGACAGCCATTGTGTTCAGGGGTTGCCTCAGGTGCCCGTCAGTAATGAACATGTTATAGCTATATATAGCATCAAAAGTTCTTACTGCTGAAAGCCTGCCTTTGTGGCTGTTATGTTGTTTAACTGTACTGCCTGCTATGCAATAAAGGCATGGCTGTTTGGAGGAGATGGATTTTCCCACCCATTTGCCAGAAAAGTCCAGTGACCGTATACTGGGGAGGAGTGGAGGCTACACCTACATCTACACAGGAGAAAGGGTGTTGTAAAATAGAACTGTTGCTGTGAGAAAGCAGTCAAGCAGGAGCTGCTGTAAGAGAAACTTGTAAAAAGAAAAACTGGGAGTTTTGAGCAGACCTTAAAGTTTCCTACAGTAATGGCACCTCCTTCAGAAGGAGGTTGGTTTTTTCTTTGTTCTGCTGGTGAGATAGCTTCGGTATAGCTGGACCATGATGATGTGGTGGTCCTATGTACTTTATTATTAGTACTGCTTTTGGATGGGCATTTAGTTGGCAGTAAATAAATGCTTCATACAGTATGACTTATGTCTAGCAAGTTTCTTATGAGCTACCAAATAACCTTCAGGGATAACAAAGATTTTCTGCTGCTTCAGACTCGGGATTTAGTTTGACCTGGTAACCCAAAGGTGAGTGGCTTCTGTCTTTATCAGACTGATCCATGCGTTTTCCCCATGCTTTTCAAAAAGGTAGGGAAAGAGTCAGAGCCGCTGTTGGGTCTTGCTAAATGACTTCCTCCAATTTCAGTTCCTTGCTTCTCTGGTTATCTTATGGCTCATGTGATGCCATTTTGTGTTGGATGTTTTTTTGCAAAAGGCAAATGTAGTCAGTACAGCACAGCTAGGTTATAATATATGACTAAATGAAGATAGGGGAGCAGTACTCTTTCTTGTGTTGCTTCCTGAGTGTGGTCTGTCAGCTGAAATGTGCAACGAGGAACCTGTCACACAGCCATTAAAATCCCAAAAGGGAAACTTCCTGCAGCCAGAAGAAAAATTTTCCCTAAGATGCTGAGTGTGTGGCAGGCTGTTAATGGCACTGTCCCCTAATGATGCAGATGTGTATAAAAGGGCAAACCTTAGCACAATAAATACTTCAGGGCATAATCTGATTAGCAGCTAGGATCAAGCTGAGCTTTCCCACACAGGTTAGTATTACACAGGAATGTTTGACATAAGGTAGTGCAATAGCAGCTGACTCAGCATGCTGATGCTAGTGTGAGCAGGGATAAGGATGCAGGAACAAGGATGACTGGAGCTCGTACACCTAATAGATGGTAGATGGTAGCTAAAGCTGGGTTGCTGATCATGATGATGTGATCTTGTTGGATTTTTGCTCTGGCAGTTATAGATGTTTACTGAGGGAATGCTTAAAAAGAAAGGATGGGTAACAGATGCAAAGCCTGATTCATCAGCATGATGTTGCCTTGTGTTCTGCCAAATGCACAAAACAATGGTAAATTCTGTTCTATTTGCCAAATTCACCTATACATTATATAGGTAGCATAACCATGCAGAACTGAATGGGCCTATAATGCCCTATAATGTGGTGGTGTTTGTGGAATGGGATACAATGTTAGGTTATGATGACAACAGTTATCTTCCATCCTTTTCATATCCTTTTTCTGTACCTGCCAAGGGGGGGTTAAAATGCCACATCACCCCCAAAGCCACCCTGGGTAGCAATTTCAAGTAACTTTCTGAGGGTAGAAAGCTTTATAGAACATGAGACTAAACACTGCATAACTTGAAGGTTTTAGCTTTTTTCTCTGTGATATGAAAATTACAACTTTGTGTTTTAGTCAGTGTGGCATCAAGCTTATCACCTTTAGACACTTGTGAGAACTAACAAGGGTCAAGAAAGACAGTTTACTGTAATGTTTGGGACCATCATCGTGAAAGAGAGAGACCAGCAGTTCTCTGATCTCTACATGTAAAAGTAATCATGAACTGCCTCTGGACATGGTGGAACCCGGTTAGCTCTTGGGAACTTCTATTTAATGCTGAAAGATGTGTTATTAGCAGTGTGGGGAGGGGAAAAGATGTGTTGCTGGCTCGGGGAGCTGGCATCTCTCTCTACTTGCCCATGAGAAATACGTAGTGTTATTTTCCTCCCTAAAACCAACACTTGAATATGTTGTTAGGAACAGCCCAGCTTGTCATACATATTGTAGCTGCCTACATCTGCTGCTGGCTCCCCAGCTGCACAAACTTGACTGTGTGTAAGTGTTGCAGGTTTGTACATACCAAGTCAGCTGGCACCTGAGAGAAATTCATGTATGTGCATGGGATAAGAAGGGAAGGGTCTACCTAATGCACACAGAAAAGTATGTCTCAGTGAGTGGTGGTGCATGGACAGTTCAGAAGAGAAGGATTTGACTGTCATAGTTTCACTGAGATTTGTCTTCATTGTCTTCTGCAGTCCAAGGGAACATGTGATCATAATTTTTCCACGTAAGTGTTAGTATTTGTTTACATGCATCAATGTTGATATGCCTCATTAATATATGCTTGGTCTTCTAGGGATGACCCGCTGAATTCTAACCTCAGTGCCTTGATATGTCCATATACAATTGATCAGCATCTAAACAGCAGCTCTCCAAAATTCACTGGAGGTGTTCATATTTCAGAAAATTGAGACTTTTTTAAAGGGAAAAAAAACCCCACAGGAAAAGGACAAATTACTCTCCTTACAGATGACTTCAGGGTTGCCTTTGAAATTAAAGGAAATTAACCGTGATTATAGCTGGGCAAAATGTGAAGTTTCCATCACAGTGGGAAATGCCTGCATTTGAATATTTAATCTTTGTGCAGGTTGGTACTAAAATGTGAAATATGACATTTTAACATAGTGGAAATTCCAAAACACTCCACTTGCCTTTTCTTTAATCAAAATGAAATATTTTAACGCTTTTCAGGTTGAAAATCCTTTATTTCTATTATTGATTGGCTCTGCATTATTTAATTTTGAGCCTGTGTAGTATTTAAGCTACATACAAGATGGGGAATACAGTTAAGAAGCATTATGTGTTTGCCATTCTGCCTTTTGGGTGGGGCTGCTTTTCTGGACTACATCTCCAGGGATTATTCAGAATTATGCAATTTCTATAATATATCATACAGAACCCTCAGAAGAAGATCTGCATTGCATTATAGGAAACATTATCTTCTGGGCCATTCAGTTTATGTTAGAAAATGTGGGCCCTTATTTCAATTTACCAAAATCAACATGCTCTTAGGGAAATGCAGTTTAGTAATTTCTTAATCCAAGTTCAAATAAACATTTTGGGTTAGTTCACACTAAAAAAAAAACCCTTACAAAATCCCTTGGGGCAAGAAACTCTGCAATGAGATATTTCAGCTAAATTTTTCTTAGATGGTGATATTAATAGTATTTAGTATTTTTCACCAAATCAGTTTTCCAGTGGAAAATACTGGGTTTGTGAAGTTGTGTATTTGATTAGCAAGCTTTAGGATTCCTAAAATTTCTGTTTCTACAGGTTTTATTCAGTGGCCGAGGTCTTTCCCCTGCTGATGATTGTACAATATACCAGTCAGAGCCTATGAAAATTTGCTATAGAGCTTCTCTAAGTGTTAATCCAGTTTCCATTGCCTTCTGAGATTTACAGGTCACTAAGATTCAGTAATGGCTTGGTTTGCAATTGTCAAATCAAGAAAGAAGAAATTTAAAAAAACCTGCTGAATGGGATGCTTGGGTAGTGAGGGTCGTCCTAACCCTCCATCTCTGCACTGGACAGAGTTTTAAAGTAGTAAGTGCTCAGAGTCAGGTTGGTTAGGGAAAAGGCTGGAGAAAAGAGCTACCACCTGATTAGGTATCTGGTATTGTCTAGTTCATGTTAGCCTTGTTAAGCAGCTTAGCTTAGGTATTAGCATGGTCAGTCCTGTGAATGACTTTTGGGGTTTCTTTAAGTTTTTTGTACTTCTTCTGTAGAAGCTGCTTTGAGTTCTCTCTTTAAACAAGGCACTGGCCAACACACACACAGAGGATGGTGGATAAAAAAAATCCTAACAGCTTTTCAGAGTGCCATAAGTGACTGGGATGAGATTTCCCTTAACTAGCTGCAATCTAGTATTTTCTGTTTAAAGTTGTCTTTGAGTGTTGTGCTGACACTGGTTGTCAGATGAGATGAAAAGAAGGCTTTAATTTGAAGTGAAATGTGGTTGTCACTGACTGTGCTGGCCAAGGATTTCCTTCTTGTTCAGTTTTTTCTGTCTCCTGAAAGCCTAAGTCTGAGGAATTTCTTTCACCACCAGTATGTTGCAGGTATGCTTGTACATACTTCCTTTTTCTGAAGGTTGTCCAAGGTCACTGCTCTCCACAAGGCAAACAAAAACTTCCTGTTTCCCTCTCTGTGTTTTAGGAAGGATGAGGGATGCTTTGCAAGATTCCTTATGTTAGGAACATAACAGGAAACAATACTCTGTTAATGCAGACTCTGCCATATTGCATTAGTTCATTACCTCCTGTGGTGTATGAGCACACTGGCTGTAACAATGATGGAGCCATATCAAGGTGACCCACAGCTCCTTTTAGTAATATATCTAATCAACTGTGCAGTAATTTACTTAAGGTTGAAAAGGCAGAGGAGTTACTTTGTGACCTTTGTATCTGTCAGCTCATGTTCCAAAGTGTGACTTTTTTACTACCCGTTTTATGTGAGGTTGCATTATGTTAACACTGGGTCCTTGTTAAAATTCATTACCTGCACCTGTCTTTAATGAATTCTAGCAATTATGTATTCCATGAACTCCCTCTGTGTTGCCTTAAGAAGTCTGCCTTTGTATTGATTTTTAATTCACTGCCTGTTAGCTTTATTGATGATCCTAAATATTTGAAAATATAGAAATGCAGATTGTACCACCCAAGCATACATAAACCTTAAAGCAGTGCCTGAAAGCGTTCATGTCAGATTTATTCAGACACGATAAACAAGTGTAACTCTCAGTGACTACAAAGGCTGGGCCTGACAATTGCATTGAAGTCATATTAATGCATGGAAATGCATAGTCCTGAAAAACAGGACCTATTTAATTCTTCACCTTAGAATTAGCAAAAAGATGGGGAATACAGTTTCATTAAGATCCTGCATGCCACCAGTTGTCCAAGTGTCATTAATCAGTAAGCTAGTGTACCTGCCTGGACAAATTTTTGAGGCTTAGTTTATTAACTTAAGGGCAGTTCAGGAAGGGGATAAAATGTTGGTTTAATGTTGAAACATAAAACAAATACTTTATACTTCATGAAGTGTTTTATACTTCATAGTCTACTTCATACCTTACACTTATAAACATCTATAGTCTATGAACATCTCAAATTGCATCTGGCAAACATTCTGGGCACCCAGCCATCAGGGACGTCCAACACCACCCTACTGCTGGTAATCCCTCTGCAGTCCTTTCACCCAAGGGCTCAGTGGCCACAGCTCCTGCCCAGGGTGCTGCAGTCCAGTTCTCTTCCAAATCTCAAGGGCTTTGGATGTGCCAGTTCCTATGGCACGGCTTGCTGTGTCTCATGAGAAAGGGCTGTTAGAAACTGATCCTTAGGGTACCAGAGTGCTAGTTACCTCACTGCAACTTAAAGCCTCTTATTCCTAATGAGGAATAATGTTTCAACTGGACTTGACATTTCTCATTGGTTAGGTTGTGTCCTTTCTACTTGGACACATCTAGTCCCATTGTGAGGTGATTAGGTGTCATGGTAAGTAGGTGAGCAGAAAATGGCATGTGGACTCTTGCAATTGAACACTTGCCTAAGAACTGGTGTCCTGTATGACTGTGTGTTAGGTAATGGGATATGCCACATACACACACTTGAGAAAATGTATTTCTCACAGTGGAAAGTATTAAGCCTGTGTGTTTATCTACTCTATCTCACCAAGTACAAAAACCTGGCAATGAGACAAAAATAGTCTCATTTTGATACAACACGTAGTTCCTTAAAAGCATTTATAGATATCATCTGAGAAAAGAAAGTCTGGACTCCTGGCAATAGTGTATTGTCTTGTAAGGACTCATACACACTCACTGGAGAGGGTAAAGTAAAACAGCATAGATTCAGAGATCTTGGGTTCCCTAAGAATACAACTATTACAAGGTACTGTTCAAAGTTCTTCAAAGGCACAGGGGGGCTCGATCTGGTGCAGATCTGTCAGGTCAGGTCTTCTGTTGCCTGGTAGACAACTCTTGCTTTATAATTTTTGAGGGTGCAGGTAATGGCCATAATCACAAAGAGGCATGCAGTTGTGCCATGTTTCTGTTTCTGAGTTGCTCAGAGTCACCAGGCAGTCTGTGACAGTGATGTAGTGTGGTACGTCCTTTAACACCTTCATTTTCACTTCAGACATGCTCCCACTGTCCCTTTATGGCTGGCTACAGCAGGTTTTGTTATGATCAGCATTAGCACCTCATTTCCTCCTGCCCTCTCAACCTCCCTTCAAAGCTTCATAAAATCCATCTCATTTCTGGTACCTGACAAATATTTCTGGACACCTTGGAGCACTGTCTTGTGAGGAGGGAAGCAAGGCTTAGGTGCAGCTGCTAAGGTAAGCCAGCTAAGGGCACCATTAACTCAATATAAAATCTGTGAATGTGGTATCCATGTCTCCCTGCCTTCCTCCCTCCCTCACTCCTCAGTTTGTCTTCTTCAATCATTCATTCATTCATTCATTCATTCCCTTTCTCTTATTGCTGATGGGTTTTTCCTTGCTTATAGAGCCTAAGGTGCAAACTGACCTGGGCCTCTGTGCATTCACAGCAGCTAAGCAGCTCCTCTCTGTTCTGCTTGGATCTGATTTGTCTTTGACAGTGATGGGGACTGATGTACTTAGCAGTAGGGAAAGTGTTAGTTGGATATCACTATCACTGCTGTCGTGAAGAAGAACTGCTCAGACTATTTCAAGGTCTGAACATATGTTTCTATTAGATTTTATTCACTGTCTCTTGCAAATGTTTGTGAATAGTGGTTAGGATAGTAATGAAAGCAATATTTACAGGTCTGTAGAAGGCAGGAAAATGTCACTTAAACTGAGCTTGGTCTTACTGACTTTCTGACTGTATATGCCTCTAAAAAGGTTTCTCTGTTATTCAGTCAGCAGGTGGTTGAGTCTGCTGCAGAACTTCCTAGCACTCTTCCTGCACATCTATCTCAGCTTATTCCCTCCCAGCTGTTCCAAAAACCTCTATTATTACTGTAATTACTTATTTTTATGATGTTAATGGCTAGAGATCAGCAGATAGTATCACATCAGGCTACAAATCATAGAATCATCAAGGTTGGAAGAGACCTTCAAGATCATCCAGTCCAACCGCCTACCTACCTCACCACTAACCCACATCACCCAGCACCACATCCAGACACATCTTGAACACCTCCAGGGGTGGTGACTCCATCACCTCCCTGCGCAACCTATTCCAATACCCAATCACCCTTACAGTGAAGAAATTTTTCCAAATGTCCAATCTGAATCTCCCCTGCTGCCATTTAAGGCCATTTCCTCTCATCCTGTCACTATGGGCACGGCAGAAGAGACCGACCCCCACCCCATTACAGCCTCCTTTTAAGTAGTTGTAGAGAGCGATGAGGTCCCCCCTGAGCCTCCTCTTCTCCAGCCTGAACAACCCCAGCTCCCTCAGTCATTTCTCATAAGACATGTTTTCCAGTCCCCTCACCAGCTTTGTTGCCCTTTTCTGGACACACTCGACGTTAGGCAGACCTGGGTTTGTAGAGTAAGTGCGGGTTTCTACCCAAAGAGGCTTGCAAATAGATACATTTTAAGACTAGTTTTGTATCTTAGCCTATGAAGTTGCTTTGTACTTAGGATGTGCTTCTTTCTGCTTGCTGTAAGACCCAGCAGGAGCAATAAGGATTGTGTATTTATGGTGGCCTTATCTTGCCTCTCCACCACTTTACAAGTGTTCAATAGCAACTAAAATTCCCATCAGTTGCTTTATCCTCTTGTGCCAGATGCTATCAATGGAGTTAATTTTCTGCTGAGACAGATGGTTCAGAAATGGGACAGGTTTGAAAGCAAAAAGGTGGGAATGGTCATGAAGCCCATGCCTTGTTATTTTGATGGTGTACTTACTATGGTGTACTTACTATGTATGGGAGAGAAGACAGATGATGAGCAAAGGAATAGAAAGAAGCGAGGAGGCTGACTGAAAGATTAAATTATGTGGGAAAGTAATGTCTAGACTTTTACTCAGGTAAAATGAGTGATAGACAGCTCATACACTGCTCAGCACCTGCTCTTGGCAAATTCTGCAGAAACCTTGGCTGTTTAGGAGAAAGTGCACTATCCATTGCTTTTAGGGAGCAAGAAAGGCTGCTGCAGATCCAGCCTCTTGTGAGGGAGAAAGTTGCTCTCACACATCTCTTTTTACTGCAGTCTGACAAGAGGGGAAAGGACATCTCACTTCTTTTCATTTGTAAACTCTTCAGATATGTTTAGCTCTTCAGATGCACACTGGGTTGTTATCCATTTTGTTGAACTGTTTCAGCAAGCAGATTTACAATTTACCTTTCCAGTCACACATGATGAAGTGGAATTCTCCATATACAAAGTAGTGGGTCTGTATTAAATCTTCGGTTGAATAAGTTGTGATGTACAGGTGTCCTCTGGATTTACTACTGGGAGAAGGTTGAAGGGGTTCTGTGATGCTAAATTAGATCTGCAGATGTGTAAATGATGTTTAAAGTAGGATAAGACTGACTGGCTTCCTTCAATATGCTGGATCACTTAAAGTGAGAAGCCTCCAGCAGTCAATTTAGAATACTAAGTTAAAGTATGTTTGGAGGTTTGAAATTTGCTATTGTCTGCTGGGATTTATGTCTGGGAAAGAGTAAAGCATGTCCATGGTCAAGAAACACAGTTTAGTGTAAGGATAAGTGAGAAAATTTCCACCCTTCAGTTATCTTAGTATCTTACATGTGAAAAAAAGTGGCTTTCTCCTATGCTGTTGTTTTAAATCCAGCCTTGTCAACTAATCTCAGGAAAATGAAAAGTGTGCAGCTCCTACAGAATGTCAGTAACATTTGGACATTTCCCTCCATCCACTTTGGAAATCTCAGCCAAATGCAAAGGCATTTTGCCAAGTCCTCTACACTATGCTTTGAAGGGTGTTTTAACAATTAATACATATTTTTTTTTATTTTGATTGGTGATTTTATTCCTAGGGATTCAGATAATTGTGCATTACGTGAGCTGCATTTACTGTAAGACAGGTTAGCAAGTACATGCCCTTCTATGCATGCCGTTTTAAAAAGCAACCAAGCATCCAACTCACCCTCCTAATGCTGCACATGAATTATGAAAAATATATTTTTCCACTTTTTTAATGCTTAAACCCCATGTGTCTTCTATGTCTTTAACCAGACCTGTAGAAAAAGAGATATAACTTAAGCAATTTACTTTGCAGAATGAAGCATTAGCAATTTACTTGATTAACAACATGTACTAGCTTTTACTCTGAATTTGAAATACCAAAAAAACATGTAATTTGACCTCTTTTTACAATTAGCTCTGTGGTGACAAAGGAAGCCAAGCAAGAAAAACGTGTGTGGTGTTCCTCAGAGTGCCAAGGGCTCCAAGGAAGCTTCCTGTTTTTTCCCAAGATAGGTGATGGGTCCTGTTGAGCCAGACACATTTTTGCTCAGTGGTTGCCTTTCATATTATGTTTTCTTTTAAGATCATAATTGTCTTAGCTATTTAGAAAACAAAGTTTAGATGTTGTTTGGGTTTGTCTTCATTAATTAGGTCTGCAGCAAAATACTGCCTGAAAGAGTGCTGTTTTATCTGTCCTAAGCTCATGTTTGAGCATGCTGTTCTGTGCCAGAAACGTTGTAATCTAATTAAATGAATGGGAGCAGAGCAAAAGTATTATTTTAAATTAATTAACAGGAAATGAAAAATAAACACAAATGAAAAATACTCCAGGATGTTCCAGCAGAGTGAGGTATTGCACTGTAGAGGTTTTCAAGGACTCCTGATTAGCAGTTTGGAGCAACAGTTCAGACCATCAGTTTGACTCATGGGCTGATATGCAATACAGGACTGATGGTATCATGCTGTGTACTTCTGTTTTCTTCAGTTGAAGAATATGCAGGTCCTGAATTGAAGGACACTGCTCTAAAAGGAAATAACTTGATTTTATGGATACAGACATCATGAAGACAAAAATGCTATCTCAGTTTTTCAGAAAGAACTTTGTTAGAGCAATTATATGGCTGAGCCAGAGAGGAAGATCTGTAAAACCCAGTGCTTTTGGCCAGGGAAATAGGAGTTTCTGGATCTTTTTGCATTTTCTTCCTCAAATTCTCTCTTACTTACAAATATGGTCTCTAACTTAAGTAATTCAATTAATAGGGTTATATTTCATATTCATTATCCCATACTTAATTGGGACAGGTCCAGAATTAAGATACTAGAACACCAGTTTTAGAACTTTATTTGGTTTAGTTGTCTTTGTGTGTGCTAGACTACCTTTTGTCTTGGAAGTCACATGGGCCTTGTGCTCTACCTAATTTTTTTTGTATCAATAAAAGCAAAATTGCGAAGGAAAACCGTGTAAAAGGTAATACTCAATAAGGGAGGAATTTTAATACCAGGTAACTATCTATCCCCTGAAACTTCAACTATGGCTGAGGTTTGTAGGGATAGATTTTTTGTGTCATTCATTTTTAATGACAAAATGTCCTTTCATTGGAAAATCAATAGCAAATCTGAAATCCCATCAGCAAGCACACAAGAGGCTGCTGTTGCTCAAATGACTTTTATTTTTACCTTTAATGAGGTAGAAATTAATTCAATTTATATATTGTGTCCTGGCCTTTTCCCATTAATTGCCCTAGACTGCTGGGCAGAGCTTTAATAAATCTGTTGAGGAGTGGGAGAAGAGAGGACCAGTGAGTTTGGTGTAGACTTGTCTTACAGCTTTAGGTTTCCTCATTAGTAATTTCAAAGATCCTTCTTGTCTGAACAAGTTTGCTATCATAGCATAAAAGTGACCAAAGTACAATCTGATTTGACATCTGGAATATTATTTTGCTTTTACTGAAATTGCTGTGCAGGGCAGCAGTTAAGGTCTTCTTGATGACACAGTGAAGACCCTTGTCCTTTCTGATGACAGCTATTTATGGCAAAGGACTCTTGTCTGTTGTATCTTTAAACTCTATTTATAGGTGGAGAAGGAGTCACACGGCTTTTTCCATGCTCATAGATATCCACATTTCAGGGTAGAGGACTGTTTACAAGAAAGGTGGGATTTGTCCATACATTTTCAACCATCTACCTAACTGGATTGGTAGTGGACACACTGCTTTACTGCCTGCCTCCGTACAGCTCAGGTGTCTCTTTTTGGTTCCAGTTGTGATCTCAAGCTGTCTGGATCAAAACATAATTGATTCACTTTCCAACTTTGTCCTCATTAAAGTTGTTCATTGGAGGGCACCAAAAACCAGGGAAATGTCTCCTGTCCTTCAACAGTAATTGAAGTTTCTTCTTGGAAACTTGGCTGTTAGTCAATTGTAGGTGTCCCTCCATAGTATATGAACTGATGTATAACCAGAGGTTTTGGGGTGAGCTTTTGATGCGGATTCCATTTGAAAACTAAGTCAGCTGTATTTATATACCAGTGCAGAAACTACAGGAGCAGAACTTAAGCACACTTGGTGTTTTCAAAAATGTGTTTGTAACTGAACCACTTTAGTCATTTATATTCCTTTGAATATTATGTACTGCATTTTGAAAATCTTTATAAAGCATGCTTGTTTGAACACGTAAGATAGGAACAACATCTAATCCAACCTCTCTGTTTCAAAATAAGCAATGTCTACATTATAAAATATTAGTCAGTAGCTGTATAGGTACATTTTAGTGATGAATTGTCAGTGTACTTGCAAGTGTTCATATACACATGTGGAACCATAAAAGTACTTAGAACTGCTAAGAGCTGCCTCAAGATTGGAAGCATGTTAGAGGGGAGTTGCACTCTGTGAGTTAGTGAATTAATTATATAAAAAAACTAATGCATAAACAGCAATTTCAGAATGTGACATTGTTATTGTTTCACACCTCCTGCTCTTGAAGCTTTCAGCAGCTGCATCTTTCACATTAGCTCTAGGTGTAAAAGCCATAAATGCTTGAGTACATGTGGCTGACACACTTGAGGAATTGTGTGCCAGACATCAGCAGATGAGCTGGAGATAAGTCAGAGGTAGACAGTTGTTCCATTTTTCAAATATCTAAGGAAAAAGACTAAGTTGTTCTGAGTCCCATAGTTTTGCTTTGACCTCTGGGTTACACTTCAGTTGGCTCATTTCCTGCCCTTTGAATTGGAATAACACAACTTTTGAGTGTATATTTCTGTCTCGGTTCAAATGGCCAGGGTGAGCCAACAACACAGAGAGACAGAGTTTGCTTTTTGTTACTCCCCTCCTCCCCCTCGGGGAAATAGAAGGGTAATAAGGAATAAAGGCTTGATGGTTGGAAGTTAAAACTGTAACAGATTTAATGAAAACGGGGAGGGGGAGTAACAGATGGAATAAGAAGAGAATATATACAAATATATATATACAAGTCGACTCTGATGACCACCAAGTTCCCGAAAGTCCCCCACTGCAAAGCTGATGGAGGAAAAAGGGGGTCCAAAGCTCTTCCCAGCACCCAATGCAGTTGGATCCTGCAGAGCACGTGGCGAGCTGGTAACAAAAGGCAGAGCCCTTCCTCCCTCCGGGCCATCTCCACCTGGCGATGAGAAGCGAGCAGAAAGAAAAGAGAGGAAGGAACTTCCTGTTCTCCTGGCTTTATAGATTTTGGCAGGAAATGGGAGGGAATACCGATATCCCAGACCCCTTTTCACAAAGGGTCCTAAACTCCACCCCCTCCTCTTTGGGTTCTTGCAGCAAAACCATAAAATTTGCCCGTCCCCTTAAACTGTAACAATTTCCTGTCTCTGGATTAAGGGGAACAGGATGCTTTCATTGCTATCATAAAGCTGTGCATAAATACCAACAATCTCCATGTGTCAAGGTGATGAATAAACAGTGTCGTGGGAAGTGGAAACAGTGGAATTGTCTATTTCAAGTCATTCATTCTTCAAATGGAGAGTTTTAAACTTCAGAAAAGCTGATCAGGTTTACAACCAGCCATTCTTCCCCTGCATCATGTCATCACAACAGGACATATGGTGTCCTTCTGGGGTAATTTTCCTAATGAGCAGTTCCTAATCTCTGAAGCTGTATAAAGGCTATTTTATAAGAGCCATGTTTGTAGCTTAGCATCTTGTACCTGACTCTGGATCTCCACTAGTGGGTAAAACTGTGCTCTAGATTATATGTCAAGAAACTTCTGTTCCAAATCTATGCAACTTTGTGACAGAGGAGAGGAATGGGTGGGCCACTGTGTGTCACATCAGTTGGAATCAGTGGTAGTAGTTCACAGTCTTTCCTAAAACACCATGTTCCTTCCTGACACACCTGGGGAATCACTTATTTCTAGACCTGTAGGACCTGTAACCTGACATATACGACTAAGTTAAAGCAGAAGAGAATTGTTTCTTATCCTAGAGCATAGATACCTCAACATTTGCCCCTTCTCTCCTGCATCTACCAGGATACTTTTTTCCTGTTTCTCTCACCCTGCCTCTTTGGCAGGAAGTACATCCTCATTTCTGAATCACCGTAACCTTGTCTGACTGAGGAGAACAGAAATGTGTAATATTTTCTCCTCCTTGGGGTGCTCCAGCCTAACGTTTACTGGAAGTATAGCTCACAGTAAAGAAAACCAGGATGTTTCTATAGTGAGGAAATCTTGCTCTAATGGGGCTGCATCAGCACTTCTAGTGCATTAATATTTTTATTAAATCATATAGTGAAGTACTGGAAAGTAAGTGCAATAGTGTGGATCAGCATTTCTGAGCTATGGTTGTGTTGTATAGAGGTTATCAACAAGACAATGCACTTGAAAACTTTGTTGATCTGGATCAGCAATTCAGCACATTAGTGATTAATGCAAATGCTTAGGCCCTGGGATCCAGGGAGAATGTGTAACTCATCCAAATATTATTATTAGACTTTGGCTTGAAGCTGAAGTGCACATTTTGACAGATATTGATTATCAGATGAAAACTTCTGTTTATTAATTTTATAGTGAAAACAGGAGAATGTACATGACAGTGAGTGATTATTTTTGCCTTTGAAATTTAATTTATTAAACAGAGAATCTTTCTGGAGGAAGGTAAAATTCAATTTTTATGGCAGCTATAAAAATCCACTCAGCTTTTAATGACTGTATGTGGCACACTATCAAGTGGAAGCAGAACCAAAACTTCAAGAAAAAACGTTTCCCTTTCATTGAAACAGCAGTATAGACCTGATGTAATCTCTGGTCTTCCGTCTCTTATCCCTGTTTCCACTTTTTGGCTCTTCTGGTTGTCCACCTGAAAGCATTTGAGGTCCTTTCCTTCCAGTTTGTTGTTTTCTCATTCCTTGGCTCCTCATGAATTGATGGGTTTACCATACTTCCCTGGTCATCGTTTCCATTGGGTTGTAACTACGAATATGCAAAAGCATTGAGAATCAGGAATGGAGACATGGGGAAGTTGGGCTTTGGTCTTTAGAAGGGGAGAAAAGTGATAAAACAGCACAGGTAGAGCGAATGGAAGAAGATACCTGAAGTGAGTGAGACAGGCAATTGTTTAGGTCTGAAACTGAGGGACAGGTGAACTGGATCTTCAGTCTCATTTGTCTAGATGCAGAAAGAAGCAACAGAATGAACAACAGAGTATAGGGGAGGAGACAGAGGTGAATCCTATCCCAAAAGAATCTGGTTTTAAATCACACATACAGTATGGTTGTTTACATCCAGTAATAAATATATTATTAAGTTATAATCTTTTTTTCTTTAGAAAGGTGGTAATTTTTTCTCTTGGTCTTTAGGCCAAGAGAAAATCAAGTAATTTCTGTTCTCTGATGTAAGAGATGCAGTGCACTGTTAGGGATCCAGAGATGCATAGCACTGAATTCTGTTCCCAGGTAAGGACATGAAAGTCCTGTTAACGGGGATATTTTCATTCATATCCAAAAATTGTTTGCAGATTTTTGAGAAATGCAGCATTTTGTTCTGCTTTTGCTAATGGCTTTGACATACTCGGTCCCAGTGAGCATCACATTGGCAGAATGTGATCTGCAAAAGAATAAAGTCCACTGAGGGTGAATGCTAAAGATCCTTCACTCTTTGCCTACCCAAATGAGAGAGGATGGACTTGCAATTTCAATACAAATTTTCAACACAGGAGAAAAATACAGGAAATAATATCAATTTCATTTTATTTTTCCTTTTTCAGTCAGTTTTAAAGATAACTGCTGTATTTTGTGATTTCTTTGGAATTGCAATACGGTTTCATGGGTCTAGGACAACTGTCTGCTGCCAATTGTCCACCACGATCAACTATCTGCCAGCCAACGCCACTGGACACTGCTACACCACCGACTCTCCACCAGGACAACTGTACGCCGATCAGCAGATGGCCCTCATTCAGCACCGTGAACAGAACTGCATTCAGCACTATGTACAGAATCTCAGGGTGCAGGCAGCTCTGCTCATGAAGCTCTGGGTTTTTTTATAGGGGAGTTCAAGTGCATGAGTCACACAATTTGTAACATGAAAAATTAACAATGAGATAAAGGCAACTCAAATGTATTACAAACAGCTCATTTCAGGTCACAGTCCTGAACATCACTTTTATAAACTGTGCTTTGATGTTTTTTTAATTACATTTGTTTAACGTTTCTTTTAGAAGATGGTTTTGGATGTTTTTTAATTGCATTCATTTAGCATCACTTTTAAAAAATGGTTTTGGATGTTTTGTAAATGAGTTTGTATAACATCACTTTTAAAAAAAACGTGTGATTTTTTTAAAGGCATTCATTCAACATTGCTTTTAGAAAATGGTTTTGGTTGGTTTATAATTGTGTTTGTTTAACATAATTTTAAAAACTGTGCTTTGATGTTTTTTTTTAAAATGCATTTGTTTAACATTACTTTTAGAAAATATCTCACATTTTATTGAGTTGCCTGTATCTCATTGTTAATTTTTCATTGCTCATGTTTGATTGCGTTGCCTTTATCTAACCGTGAGGCAACTGAAAACAGTTGCAGAGCCAGGTGGACACTTCTGATGGTGGAGCACAATGAAAGCATGAGGTTAATCAGCTAGCACGTGTTACAAATTGTGTGATACATACACTTAAGTCCCCTATATATAGGCAATCTCTTTGCAAAAATCAGAGCACTGTGAGCAGAGCTGCCTGCTCCCCGAGGTTCTGTTCAGGGGTACTGAATGTGGTTCTGCTCATGATGCTGAATGAGCACCACCTGCTAATCGGCGTACAATTGTCTTGGCAGAGAGTCAATGGTGTAGAAATGTCTGGTGGCCAGTTGGTGGTGTTCAGTTGGTGACATAGAGTTGGGGGCTTACAATTGTCCCTTTCTGCAGTTTCACCCATGCCCCATTTCAGCTTGTGTGGAAGTCCCTGTAGTGTCACAGGCCTTCAGTATGAGTTTTTAAACGTGTTCACAGTGTTTCCTCTGGTTCCCTTTATCAACTCTCTTCTTTAATAGATGCCTATTATGCTATTTCCACCCTTCCTTTCAACACGCAGGCAAAAAAGAGAGTAGTTTGACTTGTACTTTGTCCATATCGTGGTCCTATAAACAGGTGCACAAGCTTTATCTTCTTTTAAAACTTAAATTCTTGTGACACAGAGGAAATGAAAATGTGTAGGCTCTGTAAAGAAGACAACTGGACAATCAAGTGGGCTGCATCTTGAAGTTGTTGCATTAGTACTGCTAATTTCACTCAGAATCTGATCCTACTAGGTACAGATTAATTTTGTGGTTCGTTACCTAAAGAGGTACCTAAGAATTGACAACTTACTAGTGGAGGTTTTAGAAAGTGCTCTCTGAGATGCCCATTTTGGGGCAAGAAATTTAGATGTATTTCTGCTTTGTGGAAAACAGAAAGCTGATCTGGCGGTCTTTGCTCTAAAGCAGCTGTCATCTGTGTGTGCTTTTTTTTTTCATATCACAAGTCAGAGTAAGCAGCAGCAATGTCAGTAGCAGCAGCAACACTGTCACTTGGTCTTATTCTTTCTCTTGAGCTCCTTTCACTGTTCTTTTGGGATGACAAAATGACATGCTGTTAAAAAAGGTAGAATGAACCAATGCCTGTGCCTTCACGTGTCTGTATCAGCATGTTGCCTGCCTCTGTGTTGTTAAGGCCTGAACAAAATAAGGATCGTTGTTCTCTGGTTCTTTTTTTTGCAGCCACATGCAAGTGCCTGGTTGTGATGCTTGTCATTTTACTGTGTTAGCAAATTGCTTCTGCAGACTGAGAGACTCTCTGTAACCCTCCCACTAGTGGGTCGCTTCTATTTGGGCATCTCTTGGCTGTGTGCAGAGATAATGTACAAGCAGGATGTATGCAATTTAAGATTACACAGTGATAGTTTATTGACTAATATATATAGTAGTCAGCTAGGACAAAAGTGTTAGCAGGCTAGCAGAACATTAATGTGTTCTTCATTGCAGATGCAAAGATCTAATGGGTGGTGGGCTAATTGCCAGTTACTCATCAGTCAGGTGGCAAAGGGCTAGCCTTTATTATTCCTTCAGTCAAGCTGATCCTTGACCATTTCTGTTGGATCAAGGATTATGTTGTGCTGTCTCTGATTCTCCATTTTTTTCTTAGGGCTTTATAGCTTCTCACGTTAGTGTTTTTCTCTTGAGTCACTTACAGGTACTATCTCAACATTTTGATTTCTGTCTACATTACTGTCTTGCTTGGCTCTAGCTTACAGATTGTCTTACAACTCAATAACCATTTTTTTACAATAAAGCTGATCCAGATTCTCATGGCTGTCCTGCAGCATGCCACATACTGGGTCTCAGACAACTGAGCCCCAGGGGATGTGGTTGGTCTTTGGGAAAGTGCTGATAATAATCTATGATGGTGCTCCTTTCCTCTGGAAAGGGGATACACAAGTGAGCTAGAACAAGTTTTCTACCTAACTTAATTTTAATGTTTTGGTAAAGTAGAGATAAAACTCTTTTCTGAAACTATAGATGTGGGTGAACTGACCTATTGGTGTTGCCTGCCTGTGCAAAACACAGTTTCTGCTCTGCAATTTGACTAACAAAACCATCTGACTGTTGCTACTGCTTTCTCATAGCATTGGAATTTTAAAAATGCCCTTTTTTTCTATTTGTTTTTTCACATGATGTGTTTGGCTGTATTTCAGGGCTAGAGTGTTATTTTGTCCATTGAAATGATTTCCTGATGTGTCCTTGTTCTCATTCTAAGTGAACTACATCATCAAACCTCCTATGCTGTGTGTGGAAGATCTGGACTGAGTCTCCACTATGGGCAAACAGGTGGAGCTATAAATGGCATGAATATCCATAATGGGAATGAAGGAGTAAAGATTAGCAGATTGTGGACAGACATGAAAAGGAATGGTTTGAAGTGCAAATAGAGGAGTAGGACTGGAGAGAGACTTTGAGCACCTCAGGTAGCAAGAATACATTGAAAGTGCTCAAACACTTGAGAAAAGTAAAAATACTTAGGGCCTGTGCTTACAGGAGAGTGGCTGTCCCAGGTGAAAAGTCTGAGTGAAGGCCTCCAAATACAGAAATCAGAATCAAACCTTACTTTTATCTCCTAGGTTTTGCCTCTCATATCTACTGTTGCGCTTTAAGAATGAAAAAAACCCGATGTCTTTTGTGGATGGAGATGACCTTGAATACTTAAGCTCTTTAGCATTCTAGCTTATCTTTGCCATCACCCACACCTTCTATGTTTTCTCCATAAAAATTGATTTTTTATTGAAACAGGATTTGCATCTTCAGAGCCAGGATTCCCTGAAAAGCTGTTTGTCTTTTCATTTTCGGTCCCTATACTGTGCCAGCGATGAGCACAGCCTGCTCTTCCACACTGTGGAAATGTCAGCTTTGCAAAGGCAGCTAAGGTCTCCACAGGTGGGAGCGTTCCTGATGCTTCTGCATTTTTTAGGGGAAATGCTGCCAGTCAGTCACAGTCACAAGGGAAATGATGACACAGAACAATCTCCTGATAAGAACTCATATCAGGAAAGCTTGGCAGCTCTAGAAAGTGTGTATGAAAGAGGCACTGAGATCATGAATGAAAAATAAAAATTGAAAGCCTTAATTTGTACAGTTTGGTTTTGGCTGCACTTAGCCTGTAGTGTTGAGCTTATCATTTGGCTTGGTGTGAACTGTAGTGCTGTATCCAAAAGTCTGAAGCTCATGTAGGCACAGACACAAATATACATGTGTGCACACACACGCAGTAATTAATGTGAGATAATCTGATATGGGCAGACTGGAGTTAATTGTGGTGGATATACATGATTACAAGTCTAAACTTCAGTGCTTGCATGCGTAAAGCCAGGCAGTGTCAACAACCCTGCAGGTAGACCAAAAATATCACCGTGTTTCAGTGTGTAGGCCATGAGTATGACTTAGGAAACAAAAGGGACTGTCAGCCTGCAGAAACAAATACACCTTCTGACCTTGTGTGATTGGTACATCAGATCTGAGTAGCTGCTCCTTGCTCTTCCTATGTACTGTGTTAATACAGAGAACAAATAAAATACACAAAAGGAGGTGAATAAATTTAATTCTGAACTAGTGATTCTACTCAGCCCAATCTGTTGCCAGTTTTTTGTGCTGTCTGTATAGTAAGTTGAGTTTTATTTATGTGCTCAAGAGCACTAAAGGAAAAAGAAACAATAACTATTATGGTAAATAATTTTGTACTCACATGCTCAATCAGGGTTCCCTATATTAAACACAAAGACCAGGTAGTCTGAAGAGTTACTTTTCTCAGGACATGTATCAGCACTTCTGGCAGAGAGCAGCAGACACAAGGAACACATTAATTGAAATATGTCCACATGATTCTAGAAGGCAAGCTATGCACTGTGCAGAGCAGATAGGCAAAAAAAATCCCCTGAGGCCCTAAGAAAATTTCCTTTCAACTTCACATCAAGTGATCTGCATGCTCTGGAGCATCCAAGTAACACTCACCAACCTGCTCTCAAAGAAAAGGACTCTAGTATAGCATAGACGTACCTCTCCATCCAATGCCCACAGCACTAGCTGCAGTTACTCTGATGCCTCAGAAAAGGAAGAAATATTCACACAAGGATAAACCACAGTTTTCCTGGTCAGTCATGCATTGGTGGAAAAATCTTTCCTGATTCCAGCCACAGAGCTCCCAAGGCTGTTCAGTGAGGTTTAACTTTACCCATGCTGCAATACATAACTACAAGATGAGGACATTGGAAGTAAACTTGGTCCATTTTTGGAGAGGATTTATAGAAGTCAAAGTCAGGAGGGTTCTCCTGGAACCTTTAGGCCAATTTCCATCTCTTCTTTCTCAGCTGTCTAGGCCATGAAAATTCTCCTAAAATCATAGAATCATAGAATCATCAAGGTTGGAAGAGACCTTCAAGACCATCCAGTCCAACCCCTACCTACATCACCACTAAACCACATCACCCAGCACCACATCCAGACACATCTTGAACACCTCCAGGGGTGGTGACTCCACCACCTCCCTAGGCAATCTATTCCAATACCCAATCACCCTTATAGTGAAGAAATTTTTCCTAATGTCCAATCTGAATCTCCCCTGCTGCCATTTAAAGCAGTTTCCTCTCATCCTTTCACTGTGGGCACGGCAGAAGAGATCAACCCCCGCCTCACTACAACCTCCTGTCAGGGAGTTGTAGAGAGCAATGAGGTCCCCCCTGAGCCTCCTCTTCTCCAGACTGAACAACCCCAGCTCCCTCAGTTGTTCCCCATAGGACATATTTTCTAGTCCCTTCACCAGCTTTGTTGCCCTTCTCTGGACACACTCCAGCACCTCAATGTCTTTTTTGAAGTGAGGGGCCCAGAACTGAACCCAGCACTTGAGGTGCAGCCTCACCAGTGCCGAGTACAGCAGGACAATCACTGCCCTGTTCCTGCTGGCCACACTGTTCTTGATGCAGGCCAAGATGCCATTGGCCTGCTTGGCCACCTGGGCACACTGCTGGCTCATACCCATCTGGCTCTCAACCAGCACCCCCAAGTCCCTTTCTGCTGAGCAGCTTTCCAGCCACTCTTCCCCGAGCCTGTACCGGTGCCTGGGGTTGTTGTGACCCAAGTGCAGGACCCAGCACTTGGCCTTATTGAACCTCATCCCATTGGCCTCTGCCCATCGATCCAGCCTGTCCAGATCTCTCTGCAGAGCCTTCCTACCCTCAAGCAGATCAACACTTCCACCCAACTTAGTGTCATGTGCAAACTTACTGAGGGCACACTCAATCCCCTCATCTGGGTCATCAATAAAGATATTAACCAGAACTGGCCCCAACACCGAGCCCTGGGGAACACCACTGTGACCAGCTGCCAACTGGATTTAGTTCCATTGACCACAACTCTCTGGGCCCATCCTTCCAGAGTTTTTCACATTTCACCCAGAGAAGCATCATTAAAAAAAAAAGCATCAGTAAGATACATATTTTAAAGTCTCCAGATCTGGACAAGCCTATCACCTCTCCTGGTAACCAGTTTTAATATTTAATTATACTTTCCCTAAGAAATTTTGCCTTATTTCAAGCTTAAATCTGTCTCACTTTCGCTTCCAGTCAGTGGATCTTCCTATACTATTATCAGCAGGAATAGAAAGGCTATACTATCTGATTCCTTCTCTATGAAAACAGGATTTCATGGTGTTCACATCAACTCTAGATTTACTGTTCAATATCCTAAATGCATCAAAGGCTTCTTAGTCCCTTACATTGTCTTGTCATTACAATCTTCCTGGAGGGTGTTCACTTTAGTCATGTTAAATAGTGACCTTTTATTTAGGTTAGGGACAACTCAAGACTCTCAACAGTCTGGGCAAAATTGCTGCCCCAAGAAGGTGGCCTGTGCTGAGCTTGAGGTTGAAGGGAAGCATGGAGAAATACAGCCAAGAAGCCTCACTAAGAGTAAGGTTGGGAGGGCTGTCTGCTTTCCTCTTTGCCTAGAGCAGGGCTTCTTAGCAACTGGTTTAGATGAGGCTTTAACTGGTTGTTCTGTGTTTCTTCCAGAACAAACATAGGGAATAAATTGTAATAAGGGTAGAAATGCAAAGCAAATGAAAATACAAAGAAAAAAAAAGAAATACAAAGCAAAGAAAAACTGTACTTGCATGGTGCTTTGTAAGGCTTTCTGCCAGAACATATGTATAACTTATTAAAAACTAGGTGAAATAATGGAGAAAATAGTTGGGATGTAAAGTCATACCCATTTGCTAATCAAATATTTAAAGGTTTAGCAGATAGGAAAACTAATCACTGCTCAAATTGACTTACCCAAAACTGTAAGCATCATTTATGCAATGATAACACATGGTTGGAATTAGTGATGAAGCAGAGATGTAGTATGCCAGATTTTAATACAAACATTGAACAAAAATTTTCTGTGCTAAGAATTTTTTAATCTCTTCATTATGTGATAATGGGGGAGGATGGTCACAGATCTGGAGTAAAGCACTGGCTGGCTGAGCTAGTTCATACTCATCTCTGAATTTTTAAATAGGGAACAGGAGGCACTGTATGGTTATTGCTACACCCACACATCCTCACGTGTTTACCATGCTATCCAGTGTTTGTGGGTTTCTGAAGTATTGCAGGAAACTGTAGGATAGTGCTTTTGTAAATTTAGCAAGGATGTTTCTTAAGTTACTACCTAGGAAAATGGGATTATTTTGCTTTTTTCAAAAGTAGCAATCATTGAAGAAGTTAATAGGTTAAACCCTCTTGTGTAGCAGACACAGGAATTCTGTTTTTTTGTCTTTGCAGTCCTAACTCACCCTCTTTGTGTGCACTATATAGTCTTTGATAAGGTGTTCACACAGCTTTTTGTCCCACAGAGTGCCTTCCTCATACAGGACACTTGGGTAAGTTGCAGGGTTGTGCAGGGAATGAGTCTGATCTTTGTAGAGCCCTTATCTTGTTTGGAAACTGCAGTGAATATGTCCAGGGATGGCTGACAGGCAATGACAAAATATGCTGAGCCCCAGTTTACACATTCTTTATGCAGGTACTTGGTGAGGCTAGATTTGCATAAATGCTGAGTGTTCCTGGCTGCAAGCGTGACCACTTGGATCTGTGCTCTGTATGTATGGGGTACCATAAAAATTATGAGTACTTTGGAAAATCACACTCTGAGGATCTCAAGTTTGTCCTTAAATATAGAGTTTTAGCTGCATTGGCTTTACTCACAGCTAGCTTTTGTTTCATGTCTGCCAAAAAAAGATTGTGATAATGCCAAGTGTTGTAGGAATATCGAGGCAAAATGAGAAATTTTCTGATGCTGTTTAGTGTAACAAAGAAAGGCCTGGAAGTGTGATCACAGAATCACAGAATCACAGAATTCTAGGGTTGGAAGGGACCTCGAAGGATCATCCAGTCCAACCCCCCTGCCAGAGCAGGGTCACCTAGAGTACATCACACAGGAACGCATCCAGGCGGGTTTTGAATGTCTCCAGTGAAGGAGACTCCACAACCTCTCTGGGCAGCCTGTTCCAGTGCTCCGTCACTCGCACAGTGAAAAAGTTTTTCCTGATATTCACATGGAACCTCCTATGCTCCAGTTTGCATCCATTGCCCCTTGTCCTATCATTGGTCATCACTGTAAAAAGCTTGGCTCCATCGTCCTGACCCTCACCCTTTACATATTTGTAACCATGGATGAGGTCACCCCTCAGTCTCCTTTTCTCCAAGCTAAAGAGCCCCAGCTCCCTCAGCCTTTCCTCATAAGGGAGATGTTCCACTCCATCATCTTTGTGGCTCTGGGCTGGACTCTCTCAAGCAGTTCCCTGTCCTTCTTGAACTGTGGGGCCCAGAACTGCACACAATACTCCAGGTGTGGCCTCACCAAGGCAGAATAGAGGGAGAGGAGAACCTCTCTCGACCTACTGACCACCCCCCTTCTAATGCACCCCAGGATGCCATTGGCCTTCTTGGCCACAAGGGCACATTGCTGGCTCATGGTCATCCTCCTGTCCACCAGGACCCCCAGGTCCCTTTCTCCTACACTGCTCTCCAGCAGGTCAGCCCCCAGCCTGTACTGGTGATGCAGTTGGTATAGCATTTATGGGTGTACAGAAATAAGATGTGGTGCAACGTACTGAATGTGAAGGTAGAGAAGAAATTTCAAGTAACTATAGAGTCACTAAATGAGCCATAATTCCTATGGAAACATGATTTCTGGCAGTGTGGCACAATGCACATGCACTGCAGAGAGACCTGAAATGCGACAGGCAACATGTTTTTGTCTGGCCTTGCAATTCTAGCTTTCATGTGCTGGAAGATTTTCTGATTTGTTTTAATTTAATAAAAATATCTCACTGCACTTCACTGGCTATCTGTTTGACAGGAAATAAAGATATCTGAGCCATCAATGCCTTGGGCAGGCCAGGTGCAGCTGTGTAAGGAGGTCATATTTCTCCGTGAGCCATTTGGGGAGGTTGCTATACACAGTGTCATTCAACATCACTGCTGATGCCTAATGGAATTAATGATACTATTTATATCAATAAGATGAGCAGCAAACAGATTCAGTATTATTAATAGTATAGTTGGTGACTATGAATTTGTATCATCGTTGTGTAGTACCTTCTACATTAGCATGTCATTAAAGCTGTCACTGTTAGGAAATAGATGGCAGGAGCTGAGTCAATGAAACACCTGCTTATAGATAATTTTAGTTTAAGCAGCCACATTTAGTTTGGTGAATGGAATCTTTTTTCTGTCTAGGGCTTAGCCTAATGTCATGGATAGCAAAAGTAGCACCAGAAGAAACACCTTAGAAACATGTAGTCTAGCTCCAGGGATCTTGCAGGTCTGCTTAATGCATTTTTCCCACTAGTACCTGATTTTACCTGTTCTTGAATATTAACAGTAAGGGTTCCTAGCTGACTTCACTGAACGCACTATTCACTTACCAGTTATGCTTTTCCTTAACTTATACTGCCAGCTTACCTACCAACTTTTGAGACTGACTAATTCCCATCTTTCATTTATACATTTATATTATTGCCTTGAAGATATTTATAGACTGTGTTCCCCTCGAGTCATCTCTTTTCTAAACTATTAGTTCCTCCAGCATTTCTGTTTGTGTGAGCTGCTTGTCTAATTTTCTGGGTCACTGGTGGAGAAGGGGAGCTGCCTGTAGTACCTAAACAGAGTATGGGTTGAAGGAGAAGACACCATATCAGAATTCTTGTGAGATACCTGAACTTCCATCTCAAACCTTTTTTTTCAGTCCCTGCTGAAACTGACGTAAATTTAACCTGGTAACTGCTGGTTCACATTCTTGGTTCTCAATATAGCAAAGTTAAACATTAGATGAAATCCATCATTTCAGTTCGTCTGTATTGAAATAGGTGTCCACAGCTATACTGAACTCAGTGAAATGGTGTACTGAAAAAAAAACAGCTATCACTGGCTAAGGACTCTAATGCAGGGGCTAATTTTGAACATATGCCTGTTGTGCTAAGGCTGCTTTTACATTACAGAAACAATGTAATATAGCTGGTAGGTACCTGAACAAGCTGCATCTTAGTTAGCTTGGGTGCCTGATGCAATGGGGATCTTGACACAACTGAGTTGTTCTAGGGTGAAGGTATACTACACATAAATCTATATATATGTGTATACACGCTAAACAATAACTAACTTGATGTTAGCACAGAGTGTTTTGTTGAAAACGAATGCTAGTTGTATAAATGCTAGTAAATAAAATGTACAGAGGGAGAGGGCAAGATTTATTTTCCTTGTAAAAAATAAATTTTAAGGGCAGGTATTTTAATGTTTCAGGATATACTAATTTCCTCTGGCATCCCTTCGTTGTGTCTCCACTGTATGCATTCACTATGTTCCAAATAGGATCAGAGTAAAGCAAATCTCTTATCATCCTTCAGTTAAATAAGTATTTAATTTCAAAAGAATAGGACAAACAGTGCATTAAGCATGTCATTCAGTTCCTTATTTGCATAAAGTTCTACTTTGGAACATCCTAAATTACATATAGAGCATCCTAAATTACAAATATTCTTTACTTTGGAAAAATCTTCAGTGACAGTATCATATCAAGAAGAATAAAATCATATGATAGTTCATATGAGATGATACTGTCTTTAAGAAACTCACAGAACAACATCTGCCATAACATTGATGTATTTTATACACTGTCTGTTCTTCTTTTAGTTCTAATCTGCTCTTGCAATATCCTATTGGAAGATCAAGTGGTTATATACCAGCCAAATAAATCACAATCTCTATTTACAGGTGGCTCTTTCAAAATAGCTGCTTCAACTCATGCAACTTTTATCTTAGAAGATTCTCCAAGTGATATTTTCTTCATATTTATAGCAGAATATAAAGTAACTTTTCCTGTTGTGGCTCTGTAAAACATTTTGTGAGTGGTAGAAAAGCTGTCTCAGCTTGTGCAATTATTGGCTTTGGGCGTTAGAGAGTGTTATAGTCCCGGTCGACTTCTGGTATCCGTTCCTCAGGCAGAAACAGCCATTGCTGTCAAAACCATTCTGAATCTACAATATGTACATAGGAAATTAAATGGCTGGTAACTGCCCTAATAAATTTTATGGTGGTTGTCTATGGTTGCCATTTAACATAAAGGCAAAAAGTTCAAAATACTGGAATCAACAGTTTTATGTTTTGTCAGTTACTTATTCTAGCACTTGGTAGATCCTCTGTATTGCTTCCAGACAAGCCCTTGCTACAATCTAGTGTCCTGCAGAAGCTGCACCTAGCCTGGATTCTGGCTTGCATACAGACTTTACAACTGACGTTTCTTAATCACTGATGGAAGAGAGAGAACAAAAGAGTCCTGGGCATTGTCAGTGTAGGAATGCTGTTCGTGATTCACTGAAGGGAGCTTTGAGGATTATCAGTAGGGGATTAAAGAGACGTGCTTAGTGAAACAGCAGTGTAACTAGAGAAAATTTCAATTCATTAATTAACGTACTGGCAATCTCCACTTCCAGACAGGTGAGATGATACTAAATATAGAGCTAAGAAAATCAATCTGCATCACCTGAACACTTTCATAAATAAAATGTTGCAAAGAACAAATAGAATGTTGCAAAGGGGTTAGACTTTCCTGACAGATCTTGTAATAGAGTTCACTTTTAAGTGAAGCATTGATCTTTGTATCTTTAGGGATGAATTGTCACTGCCTAAAAGTATATGTGAGCATGAATGCCATTATTGTCATCAGTGTGTATAAATATAATAAGAAATGCAAAACGTATGTCAAAAACAAATGCTGTGTATTCTCTCCAGATTTTACCTGTTGTGTATTAACTTCTTTTGCCCATTAATGCTATTTGTGTCCTGACTAAGAGTGCAACCTCATAGTGATTCTTACGTAGGTTAGGATCAGAGAATGAGAAAACTCCACAGAAAAGCTCCTCACAACACCACACAAAATGATAACAATGCTCCCCTACTCTCAGAGCAAGAGTAACAACATGAAGCATAGTCTGCTTGTAACATCATAAAGCAGAACCTGTTGTGACAGGGCAAGGGGTAATGGTTTTAAACTGAAGGAGGGAAGATTTAGGTTGGATATAAGGAAGAAGTTTTTCACCATGAGGGTGGTAAAACACTGGCACAGGTTGCCCAGAGAGGTGGTGGATGCCCCGTCCCTGGAGACGTTCAAGGCCAGGTTAGATGGGACCCTGAGCAACCTGGTCTAGTGGAGGATGTCCCTGCTCATAGCACAGGAGTTGGACTAGATGACCTTTAAGGTCCTTTCCAACTCAAGCTATTGCGTTTCTATTCTGTTTCTGCTTCTGCTTCTATCAATGTTATTCATAGAAAAATACCACAACTCTTCATATTTTGTTATTTTCTGTGTAAGAAAAAATATCTATTTTAATTTAGATTTTCTTCTCTTCTTTCCATCAAAGGAAACTAGATTTTTGACAGCTTCTTCTTTTGATCTGCTTATTAGAATACATTAGCAAACTTTACCACTCTTATAAACAAACACATTAAAGTCTGTCTTCCCCTGATAAGGATTAAAACACACCAGGCATTCTTTCTCTGTTTGTAGCTGCCTGAGAAAATAGCTTTTGTGGCAAATCTGTATAACAGTGATTCAGACTGCAGTGTGCTGTATCTCCCACTGCATTATCTGGGAGTCTGGCCTGTAAACCCATTCCTGCTGCAGGAGAACTATAGCAGAGGAGAATCATCTTTAAAGTTTTCATGAACAAGGCAGCCCAAGCCAACAGAAGAATTATTGAACAAATTAATTCAAGCAGAGCACAATTATCTGGAAGACACTGCAGATCCAGGAACCTGAAGGTATAATTGAAACTCTGCAGAAACATTAACAGGTGGCTTTCTTCTGAATGAGCTGAAATTGTTTATTTGCCTTCATGTGCAGCACATTGCAGTGATTCTTGCAGTCAGTCATTGACCTTGTCAATACTGCAAACAAACGGTGTTGAGGATGCAGTACAGCAAGGGTTGACAAGGCTTCTAGGGAGTACCTGGGCATCTGGCAGTATATCAGCACCTCAGGAATGTCATAGAATC
>VZRW01001040.1:554452-611101 GCA_013398125.1 Aegotheles bennettii | reverse complement strand
CCGCCCGAGGCTCGCCCGCCGCCCCCCGGGCCGGGAGCCGCTGGCCGCGGTGGGGCCGCGCTCATGGGCCGCACGCTGCTCCCCGCAGCCCCCGGGGCTCACGCTGGGAACTCTGGTGGGAGCCCAAACGCCCCGGCGAGGCTGGTGTCCCGTGTCTCTTCTTGTTTGGGAAGCACCCGGCCACCCAGTTCTGCTGGGAGTGTGGTGCTGTGAGGGGTGTTGGGGGTCAGGAGAAGTTTGTGGGCAGGAGAAGGGGTGCTGGGGGGGCTTGCAGGGACCTGGGGGGGCACAGGAGTGGGCTGGAGGCCGGGGAGGAGCAGGCAAGGGGAGAGCACAAGTGATGGGAACTCAGCCCTGCCAGTGGTGTCCCCTCTTTGTGTTCACTGCACGGTGTGATGCTGGTGAGGGAACAGTTTTATGTGTGAAGGTGAGGTTTGGTTTTTTTGGTTTGTTTGTTTTGGGTTTTTTTGTAGTTTTATTTTTGGCCTGCGACCCTCTCTGCTGTGACATGAAAGTAATCTGCTCCTGGGCACAGCCAGCATCTTCCTTCCTACGCCAAGTGGCCGCCTGACTTGAGTCTTAACGCAGGCGCCCGCTAACCCTGGCTCTGTCCAACTGGGAGTGTCCCTGGGAAGGAGTTGTCTTCCCCTCTGTGGTTATCTTGGCTTGTGGGGGCAGAGGAGAAACCGCAGTTCCCTTTCAGAGGAAGGTGCTAGGCTGGCCTTGATAATCGTGTTAAATCTCTTCTTTTAAGCCAAAATTAAAAATAAGTAACGCTACAAAGTGAGGAGGAACAAGCCACCCCCTGCCATCTGGGTGCCTGGCACCTGTGAGGGCAGAAACAGCCCTGGCAAAGCCGCTCGTGTTCAGGTGGTGGGGCAAAGGCTGTGGTTCAAGCAGCAGGAAACTGCACGCCTGGGAAGGCTGTGGTGAGAGGGGAAGCTGAGCATGTGGAGCACCTTCTCGCACAGCTGATGTGTCCCGAGGCGTTTCACATCTCTGGCTGCAGGCTTTGGGAAGAAGGGGGGTGCAGGAGCAAGGAGGTGGGGCTGTCAGCCTCAGCTGTTTGAACACTGCGAGTTAGCCTGCTCCTGCTGCCCCCACCCCAGCGTTTCTAAGGAGCGGCATCAGGGTCCTCACTGGGGCTCTTCAGGGTGAACCAGATTTGCAGGTTTATGTGTACCTTCATGCAGACTTGGACCTGTCCTTATTTTTAAGGACAGCCATGGGTTTTATGTAGCGTGACTTCAGTTAAAGCAGCAAATGCTCCAAAATACAGGGCAAAACTATGAAAGCAGGCAATACTGATTCTAATTGCTCGTTTTTCCCCAACCCCTTATGTTTATAAGATTTTTGTCCTGACTCCCCTCCCTTTGCAGTCTATTTCTCGGTCGTGGTGGGGAACAGAAGAGAACTTGTCGATAGCCAGCTCAAATTCTGCTGATTAGTGCTGAAAATATGACTGATTTTCAATGTAACTGTCTGTGTCTTGAGAGCCTGGACTGGGACCCTGATGGTTTGTTTCTGTGGGTCGTTAGCTGTAATGGAAGACTGATGACCGTGGCTGACAACCTGTGTATTTGCAGAAGAAGAGGAAAGGTTGGCTTTTCCCCTAGAGCGGATGGGAGGTTTGAAGTGAAAGTTAGTTTGTCTGTCCCTTCCCTTCAAAAAAATGCACCTCACATTTTTGAAACTGAGTCATCAAGTACAATTTATTTCAAGTATTTTTAGGCGATTATGTGTTTGATGCTCTTTTGCCACATGCTCACTGGAAACTGTAAGGCGGTCTTGCTCAGATCTGCCCTGGCTGTGCTCAAGAAGGTGGTGAGGGCGTTTCCTTGCTGCGGCCCTCCTGGATCCAAGCAGAGCACAAGTGTCTTAAGGGCGGGACAGCCGCCACACAATACCCTCTGCAGAGGTGGTGTAGGAGCAACAAAAGCCACCCAGCCCCATCTTCCTGAGCAGCCTTTGCTGGCAGGGGTGAGGTGATAGCAGGTGAGGTCAGAAGCAGGAAGGGGTGGAATATTTTGATGCCCTGTGCTCTGGGCAAACCGAGACGGGAGCATGCAAGGCTCTTGTCCATCAGCTGAGCTTGTGCCAGGGGCCCCGCTGCCTCCCTGTGACAGACCAGCGTGTCCTTTTGACTCTGAGCTGTACTTCTTGAGAGGTGTAGCACAGGATACGTGGTGTGTGGGGGGCAAATTCTCTCCAAAGTCACTTTGTGATGGAAGATGCACAGCTTTGGGAATGATGATTAGTGTCTGATGACCTGGCCAAGATTGTGTAATGACACTGAGTAAGAGATAAAAGGTTTTTTATCCCATAACTTGATTCTCACTTCAGGCTTTTCAAAACATGTGAGTTTGATAGCTCTCTGGTAGCTGCAAATAGGTGCAAACGTTTATCACTTGAAACAAATCCTTAAAAATAACAACAGATATAGATGCAGGCTATAGGCAGGAAAGTGAAAGCAGAGCTAATTGCTATTTTTTTTGTGTATTTTTTTAAATCATGTGTAATCCTGCATATATGATTCTGCGAGCAACCCAGCAGCTCCAGCAATTTATTCATTTATTTAAAACAGCTTTGCAGTTCACCTTGAAAACCACTTCCTGCCATATGGTTACATTATTTCCCTATGCCACGTTTTTTTGCTAATTATCAAGACTATTTGCTTTAAAATAGGTGTTTTTAATTTCAGAGCCTTGTCTGCCTCTCCTGCTTGATCCTGCCCTGGAGTCAAGAGGCTGTGTCTGTTCGTTCTCCATGGCAACAGGCTGTGATTTACTTATTTCAATTTAATTAAAAAGCAGCTATCAAATTCCAGGCATCTTATATGTTCCTTGTATTAGAAAAATATCAGTGGATCAGTCTCCACAACAGATCTACCAATCTCAAAAATAAAATTCTCAGCTTGAGCCACTGGTTTCTTTTCCAGTCCATCCCTTTGGAAGAGTTTAGGAGAGGGAGGAGAGCTGTGGCCTGTCCTCAGGTGGAGCAGGTGGGGGCTGCGGGACTGGGATCATGGTAGGAGTCAAGTTCTAGACTCCTGTAGCGTTGCTGACAACATTGGGGTGACAGTTTAAACCACAGGACGACCTGTTCAAGCCCATTAGGTTGCCTCTCTCCTCCTGCTGTCGTTGTGGAGCTGTTGGAAGGTTTTGGGGCTTGATGGGTTGGCATGAGCACTCCAGACCTTGCCTGGAAAGGAAAGTGTGGGTTGTGTGCTCTGTGCATGGAGTCCTGCTTGCTGGGGCTTTCTGCAACAGCTGCATCTGCTGAGCCATCCTCAGGGCTGGTGCGAGGTTGTGATGCTATTGTGGGCTCGGGTGAAAAGGGCACCCACGGTATCAGTGAGTACAAACATCTGTACTTGCTGCAGTGGAAATGCAGAAAATGGCAGTTCTGTTACTGTTTTTATCAGCTCTCCCCACGTGAGAGGTTTTACAAGTCCAAATCCTTTGTGTTGTGTTCGGGTTTTTGGTCCATCTTGAAGCCTATCTGTTTTTTGATGCGTGCAGGCTACAGCTTTTGGTTTTAAGCTAGTAACAGCACAGAAGTCCGAGATGCCCTGTTGGTTTCAGCCTGCCTGTTATTTGTATGCAGGCTAGAAATGAAGGCCTTAATCCTAAATTAGTTTTCCGAGTGCTGTGGTTGTACAAATACTAGCTCATGTTGGTGAGGGATAAGGAAACGTGCAGGCAATGACAGGCGGTTGTTGGCTAAAGAGGGAACGGTGTCAGGAAGGGATCTTGGGGATGGATGGAGGAGTGTAGTGAATTTACTGACCTACAGGTGCTAGGTTTCGTAGTAAATGGATGAAGTGGAACCAGTGTAATTAAGGAGAGCCAAAATTAATGCTCCTTTTTGTCTTCAGTACCAACACCCCAGTTCTTACAGGATTATTTTCCCTGGAAGGGACTGTTCAGGTGACTCAGCCTGCAGAACACCTGTGTGCTGGTGGTGTTTTCTTCATAGGGGAAGCTGGACCTGCTGAGTTGTGTAACTGAACTCGGGTGCTATTTCCAACCTCTGCTAACATGTGGAAGAAAAGTTGGCTGTGCATTTTTATTAAGCCGTAAGGAGCAGTTATCATCAGAAGAGTGCCTGCACAAAACTGCACCTTTTTTTTTCCTCTAGTGTTGCTGCTCCTTGTGCTTTTTCAAATTTACTGCCAGCAATTTTAACACCAGATGAAGGTTCTTGTTCACCCTACCCAAGCCAAAGCCAATGAGGCTGTGGCAAGAGGCGTTGAACTCTCTTCTGGCTTGCTTATCTTCATCAATTAAAATTATGTAGAGAGTTTCTAGCTGCAAATCCCTGGTGGTCAGGCACCAACTGGGAAGACCCAGTCCTCTTTGAGTCCACGAAGCTAACCATGTGTTTACTAGTAAAATGAACACGTTTGGTCTACGGGATGCTGAGCGGTAAATCTGAAATCTTGTGATGTTGTTCCTAAAAAAAATAGAATTAAAACCAAGCAAAACCTCAAAGCAAGCTTTTGTTTGCTTCTGTGCTTAAGCAGATACATTCAAGGAATGTATATCCAACTGGTAACATCCTTAATGCTTTATTTCTGGTTCTCCTGGAGTACAGGCATGATCTGTATTCTTTAACAGTTCATCTGTTCCTCTTGCTTATCCAGCTTTGAAGTAGACCTCGCTGATATTAATTTCTGTGTAGCCTGTAACCTCATCTATAAAATGAAGGGAATACTTCATACAGGCAGCTGTGAAGTTACATTTATTGTCTGTAAATTGCTTTTAGTAATTGAGCAGAGTAGGTGGAGAGTATGAATAAAGACAGTGGAGTAATATGGGCTTGGTTTTTGCTTTGTTTTTTAATTGAAAAGAACTGGATTATTTTTGTTCAACTGATGATATAGAAGTGGATGGGGAAAGAAAAATGCTTTATCAGGAGCACCCTGAAACTGATTGTTAAGTTTGTGATGGAAACAGACATTTCTGAGCATAGTGATGGAGGCAGCCATCTTGTTTGATAGTAAGAGAGTCCAATTCAGAAATAGGCACAGTTACTACTGGAAATCCTGCAGTACCTCTCAAATTTCTCTCTGGTTTGGGTCTGCTCAGTTTTAGCGTCAGTCTTTGCCTACACGGCTGCCTTCATCACCCAGTTCAGGAATAGTATTGGTAGATAGAGCCTAATAAACTCCACGTTTTAAGATTATCAGCAAACAACTCTATTGCAGACTTTTCAGCTAGCCTCCTTCTTCTGTGCTGACCGGTGTACTTGTGTGAAACCGCAGTTTTGTGTGGGTAAGGATGGATTTTCTTGTTGTGGCTGAGCCAGTCTAACTGCTTGCTCCTTCTACAAGGGGTGGCCATGCCTTGCTCGTGGCTATTCAGCCGTATTCTTTGCTTTGTGCCCGCTCTGGTGCTAAATGGATTCAGCTTGTTCAGCTTTCAGAGAGCTGACTTGCCCGAAAGTGTAAAAAAAGTGAATAGTTTTGTTCTGGGACAGAGACCTGAACCTGCTCACCAGGTTCAGGCTGGTATCAGAGCTGCTGTGCAGGAGGGGCGAGATTTGTTTTGCCAGCAGTGAAAGGTAGGGAATGAAGAAAGGTGGAAGTGGGGCCCCCTTTTTTGGCAGCAGTGAACTATTAGCCTGGTTCAGCTGTAATGTGAAACCTCACCCTCAGCCTTCATTTTCAGGTCCCTGCCTACCCCTCCGCTCCACTCATTCTTTTCCTGGGATATACTTGTGTGCCTCCAGATGCTGACTCCATTCCCAAGGAGTATTTTCAAAAGTGGAAAAAAAGGGAAAAGGTTGAGTTTCACTGCCTCTGTGGTAAGAGACATACCGTAGCTTCTGAGAGCCTGTTGCTTACAGCCCATTGCTATGAGTCTAAGAATTATTATTATTGTTATTATTAGTAGTATTATCATCATAATCAGGTATTATTATTAAAGGGCTCAAAAATTAGTAGGCATAGCCCTCCCCATGAGGGGGCAAAAGGATGATGAGATAGCTGTAGGTTGAGTTCATGAAAGAGCTTCCCCAAACATGGTGATGGCTGTTTGGACTGGAGTTGGTGGGACCAGGTGGTCCCTGAGGCCTGGGATCAATGACAAGGGCAGGGAAACGTCCGGAGAATTTTCTGCATGCCCATGGTGAGCCAAGCCCGAAGCTGGGTGCCACGGCACCAGGAGGAAGTCTCTCCATCTCTGAACTATGACTTGCAGTTGCTCCAGATAGAAGGGATGACTTATGAGGAGCAGGTGAGGTCACTTGGATTATTCAGCCTAGAGAAGAGGGGGCTGAGGGGAGACCTCATTGCAGTGTATGGCTTCCTCATGAGGGGAAGAGAAGGGGTAGGTACTGATCACTTCTGTGACCAGTGACAGCGCTCGGAGTAACAGTAGGAAGCTGCATCAGGGGAGGTTTAGGTTAGATATCAGGAAAGGGCGTTTTGCCCAGAGGGTGGTTGAGCACTGGCACAGGCTCCCCAGAGCAGTGGTCACAGCACCAAGCCTGACCAAGAGGTGTTTGGACAACACTCTCAAGCACATGGTGTGACTGCAGGGGTGTGCTGCACAGGGACAGGAGTTGGACTTGATGATCCTGGAGGGTCCCTTCCAACTTGGCATGTTCTGTGATTCTGTGATTCAGGTGCTACTGCCTAACTAGTTTTCAGGCACCAGCAGAAACTGGGGAGGCCCTGCGGGACGCTGCTGTGGTTCTGCACCACGGTGCCGTCTTTCCCCAGGGATGTGATAAGGCCAGGGGTGTGCTGGAGCTCAGGCTCCGTGGGAACTGGCGGAGGCGAGAGCAGTGTTTCTGCCTGGGCTCTGCGGTTGATGTATCGGTGTCTGTATTAGCCCCTGCTGCCGGCGGGGAAGGGGGGATGTGTCACCTAACGAGATGCGTGCCCCAGCGTCTGCCCAGCAGGGCACGGTGCAGGTCAGAGTGTGCATTTGGGCGACTAGATGGAGGCATCTGTTGGCCTACAGTGATTGCTTTATGGCTGGAGGAGCAGATACTGTGTCTGCCTGGTGAATTTTACACAGCGTGAGGGTGATGTCAGTGGAGAGCAGCGTGCCGGAGGCAGCGAGATGCAGAGAGCCCATGCATGTGTGGGCCGACCCAGCAGCCGTACCTGGCGGGGGGGCAGGTCACGGGCACAGGTTAGAAATGTTTGAGCAGCCATTTTCAAATGAGGAAAGTAGGGAGGGACGAGGGAATTCACTCCAACTTGAGAGTTGTTAGAGATTTGTTCTGTTCTGTACTGCAGTTGCTTGGGGTTTTTTTTAAAGCATTTAAGCCTAAATTCTCCTCATTGGTACGTGAAGACATTATGGCAAGAGAAAGATTATTGTAGGGTTGTGTTGCTTTGCATGGTGAGATTATACACTGGGTGGCTGTTACAGTGGATTTGTGTTCCAAGGATGGAGTGAATAAAGGAAAGAACCAGTGTATTGATATTAAATAATGGTACCACTGGATATGCTGAGCACAAAGTGTCTTTGTTTTCAATGATACACACTTATAAGCTAGCTGCAATGTGGTTTTTTTTAAAGACACATTTATGAGAGAGGGGGCAATATAGAAAATGCTGTAAGTATTCTCACTGAGAACCATGTTTTGTGCCATCCCCTTGCACATGCGTGCAGTCTCTGGGGAAGATATTAGTGAAGGAGCTGGGTAATCGGGGTCTTCTCCGGAGCTGCCATTGTTCTAATTGATGTGGTGGGTATTGGCTGGGGGATGTGTACAGATACAGGGGCTGTCTGGGGTTTCATCTCTGTGGTCTCCCTTTTTTTTTACTCCTTCTGGATAGGGGTATGTATCCTGGCACTTTCATCTTCCACCTGCATCTCTCTCATATCTTGTAAATACTTGTTGATTCTTTTTGTTGTTCTTCTGGCAAATCTTCAGTTGTGCCTGTAATGGGTGACTCCCCTCCTGCACTGCTTGCCCTGGCTCATGATGATGGGTGCTCCTGCAAGCCAGTCTTTTCCTGGATATATTCGCTGAATTTTCATGTGATCTGCCTGGTTTGGGGCCATCTCTGCGGTTGTGGTTGTCACTGTAGTTGAAGATCCAGGTGTTGTAGCTGACTCTAGCAATGCTCCAGATGCCCTGTGGAGCACTAAGGAATGCAGTGAAAGAAGCAGCCGTTCCAGGGCCCTGTTTGTTCTCAGACTGGAAATGCCGAGGGCACGTTAGAGTTCCCGTGTAGGACTGCAATAATTAAATAGTGCTGTGCCGAGAGGGGGGAGGAGAGCATGTGATGGTCACTTCAGATAGATTAACAAAGAGGGGCTATTACAGTGCCAGCAGAAGACATCCTTCTGTGGAAGCTCCTAGCCAGGAAACATTTTAAAAAGCTGTCCCAGAGAGTGAGAGGAAAGCGTGATAGGTCTGTGCTATAATTAATTGTCCAGATACCAGTGGAAGAGCAGTTGGGAAGGGAACTCATCTGTGAGCCGGGTGTGGTGTAGAGAGGGAAACGGGAATTTCCTGACTTTTGTTTGCAAAGCTCAAGCGTAGAAGGAATTTTAGACATAATAGGTGGAAAGAAGGACTAAAATGAATAGGTAGTTCCATTTTTAAATTTTTTTCTTGCACTGCATGCTCCTGGCTAGTGTTAGTTGAACATCAGTTGAAGCAGTACAGAGCGTGCTTTGGAACTGGAGACATTGAGCAGAAAGAGAAAGCGAATCTGATTAGCTTTGCTTTTCATGCATTAAGCAGAAAGACGGGCTGAAATGTGATTGCAAACAGATAACAGCAGCAGGCTCCTGAGGCACCACCACGACCCAGCACATGAGGTGATGGATCTAACCATGCCATAGAACCGTTTCTTGTAATAGAAGCCACTTGTTTTTATGTTGCGGTTTCTGTTGTACTTTCTAATTATCCTATTCATCGCTGTCTGCCATTTTGAGCCTGGCCACACAGGGTGGCTCGGCCCCCTGGAATGTGTGCCCTGTTGAGCACTTCTGCCCCAAATAGCAACCGGAGCTCTGGTAGCCAAACGGCGGGAGGGAAGAGGTGCCAAGGCTCGAGAGCCCTGGCTATTTTCCCCCTTATTTCCAAGAATAATGGAAGTAACAGCTGCTGCTTTTGCCATGCTGGGAAAGATGAGTGCTGGTGTTGTGTGGGATGCTCTTCCCTCTGAAAACGCAAGTACTGGGGTTTGCTGGGAGAAGGTTCCTAGTGGCCTGAAAAAAGGAGCATCTATCAGGACTACTTATAAATAACAAGTAAAAGCGAGCTTTGGTACACCAGCCACTTTCTCAGCACAGTAGCAGAGATTCTGGAGCCACTTCCAGTCCATGGCGTCTCCTCCACATGGAGCAAAATCAGCAGAGAGAACAAACTGGTGATGTTTGTCTGAGGCAGGCTGGAATGAACACTGCCAATAGAGCATCCAGCATCCCTGCGTGCTCCTGGGGCATTTTCTATGTCGGTGTGATGTCCCTTCCCCAAAACAACCGCTTTCCTTTTTCTCCACTCAAGGTTTTTGTTGATGGAAAACCAAAATAACCATTTTCAAAACTGCTGTGGATTGAGGGAATGCAAAGAGAGCGGGAAGAGGGAAGAGCAGAGCTCTCCTTAAAATGTCTGAACAAAGCAGCGTAGTAAGAAGCTTGTGTGTGTGTGTATTTTGAGGCCAGAAGGAGCGGGTCAGACTAGTGTTTCTGTGACCTTTTCTCAACTGCATCTTGCTTTTCCTGCCTGCTGCCTCTTCTTGCCTGTCAGGGGACTTCCACTTCCTTCCCAGTGACCTGCAGGGCTGCAGGCAGCCTCCCTGCCCTTGTGGCAGCTCCCAGTTCTGGCTCCATGCCCAAGCTAATAATCCCGACACATTTTACTGGCTTGTGCTCTGCTCCGTGCCTTGCTGTAGCGGAGACGGTGTGCGAGGCTGTGGTTTGCATGGCTTTCAGCATCACGCTGGCCCTGGGATTCCTCCCGGCGGCATCTGTGTGAAACCCAAACCTCGTAATAAGCACTGGCTGAGCCTCTGGTAGAGCCTGGCTCTGCTCACCGAGGCCTCTTGCTTCCCTACCCGTGGGTGACCGGCTAGCACAGATGACATCCAAACACACCTTCTAATTGTCTCTGGCTGTTCGGCTGATTGCCAGCAGTATGGGGCTCGGGTGGAACTAGGAGGTGTTGATAGCCAGGAAAGGAAAAATTTATCAGGTACCAGAGAGGGTAATGAAGATCTCCTCTCACCACTCTCCCCACGTATCAAAGCACACTTGGAAAAAAAAAGAGCGTTCATCTTTGACCCCCGTTAATGGCTGGCTTGGTCTGTGTGAGAGTTTTACGAGTCTGCTGCTGCTCCCACAGAGTTTAATTATTTAGAGCGTGAGGTGGAGGTTTGCGCTTTCACTGTGATGGTCCAGGGTTCAGGCCCTCCTGCTGAGCTGGGGGTTGGTTACAAGGCAGCCTGGATGGAGATGCAGCTGAGGAGCCTGAGGGAGGTGTGAGCTGCGGCTGTGCAGTCCTTGTCGGGGCCAGGAGGAAGCCCTTCTCTCGTTGTATGAGCTCTGAGTGACTGTGCCATGTCAGACTCTAGGCCTGTGTCCTTATCTTCGGGGTACCTAATGGTCCGGACCTTTGATGTCTTAAATGGCTACCTGAAGCCACTGGGTGGGCACACTTGTGGCAGAGCCTGCTTGTTGCTGAGCCTGGAGCCTTTGCCCGCCTTCCTTCTGCTAATGGCCCCCTCCTGTTTCTCCCAGCTCCCGCTCCGCACTGTAGCAACCACTTTTCCTAGTGTAAGATCCCATCTTCCAGCCTGCTGCTCCCTTCCCTTTGCACGACTTAAGCTTTTTCTTGCCTTCCCTACTTTTTCCTGTCCATCTCTTCTCTGCTGTTAATCATCCCAGAGGCTTAGAAACACAGAACAGATGTAAGGAACAGTCAGGAGACTGATGTACCTGGAGACCTTTGTGCAGCTCGTGTTCCCAAATGGGTGGTTGACCTAGACCAGGAGTGTTTCCCAGCCGTTCTGCTGACCACTCAGCCAGGCTTCCACTTCTAGTGGGAGCTCCAGGTCGGTTGACTGGGATACGGGTGGTCTGATGCATCAGCTGGCCATTTGGAAGGGTCAAACTGACAGTGCTGGCCTTCTGGCCACTGCTGGAATGGGTGAATTCCTCTTGGGGTTATGCTGTCTCTTGTGTTGGTGAGTCCTGAGTGCTTGCAGTGCTCGTCAGTGCTCAGATGGCAGTGGCAGCTGTGAGACTGTAAGTGGAGGCTTGTTTCGGAGCAAAAGTAGTTGATATTGGTGATTCTGGGTTTGGCTGATAGCAAAATGAATTTATGGGTGGACTGGGAAGCCTTGTTTAATGTGGAAGGTTCACACTATATTTTTTGTACCGTGCCAGTCAATAATGAAAATGCCTATCGCAGCAGACAGCAAGCTAGCAGGTTACCTGATGTGGTGCTGCTTCTGAAGGCTGAGCTTGTGCATGCTGGGGCTCACTCCTGTATTCTGTCTGCTTCCATTTCTTACCCTCTGAGCTCAGGGATCACATGGACCTTCATCTTCTTGCGTCTGTTCTCCTGCCATCTCCTCCTATGTGCCTGATCTCCTGTCTTCTGCTGTAGCAAGGGCCTGTGTGGGCTCTTGGTTCCACGCCAATGGGTTCTTCATGCTATCCCTATTTGCCCTGCTTTATCTCTTCCTACTCCTTTCTCTATTCGTGTTTAATTTCCTTTGGTATGGGACTAACGTTCCAGGTTGTGCTGGGAGACTGGGTTGAGCTGAGATGGTAGAACGCGGGTGGAGGGGAGGAAGGGGCTCGTACTGGTAGGTGTGAGTTTCTGCCATCAGCTCAATCCTTGATCTGTTGATTATTATGGGCCTAGCTAAATCAGCTGGATCTGCTAGACAAATGTCAGATGCTTTGTGTCCTGCCTCCATATTCTACTCTGTTATTCTATTTTTTTTTTCCTGAAAATTAATAGGATTCTGCCCATTGATGATTAAAACATCGCCTGGAGTTTTGGAATGGATCAGATGCGTCAATCAAATGTTACCACATTGCATCCAAAGAGAGGAATGCCATCCAGCTGGTGGTAGGGACTGTTTTTTCTTTGCCCCCATCAGTGTCTACAGTTATTGGAAACCTTTTTGTTTTTTAAAATGCAAGAATTTTTAATAGAAAGTACTAGTTTTCAAAATTAATTACTTTAATTATGTGAAAATTTGACTGCTTGCTTCTTTTTTTCTTTATTAGTATGAAGCAATGTTGTGCCTCTTTATATTCAAAATGTTATTAATAATCTTGGGGCTTTGCAGGGCTCTGGTAAAGAAAACATTTCAGTAACTACTTCAAATATTTTGGGAGGGAAATCTGGTGTTTTAGATGAAAAGTAAATCTATTCTGATTACTAAGAAAGATGAAAATAATTTAACTTTTTTTCAGAAATGTCAAAGTTCAGGTCTTTTGTCCCAGTTCTAGATATTAATTTAAAGCAGACTAATACCTCTGCATAAACTGTTCCCCTTGCAACAGGGGAGAGGAAGCAAACAGATCAGTAGGAAGCTGCATCTCTTTGTGTACTGCTTACAGGTACGTGGCTACTGGGACAGCAGGTATACCATGAGAAATGGAACAAAAGAAAAGGTTGGGGGGAATGTGAGTCCAGAGTCTCACACAGGCTTAAAGCACAGGTTGCAGCCCGAGTGGCAAACTGGAGTGGCTTTTTGGCTCCCTTCCACTTCCTAGTGCATGGCTGCCCATTATCCTCTCACTGGTATGTTGCTTGGCTGTTTCAGCAGAGGAGCTGCAGAGACAAAACACTCATCTGGGTCTCAGAAGTGGGGTGGACTTTCCAGGTCAGGCATGAGAAGATGTTTGTTAGAGTTTGTGTCCACAAGTAATGCTGTTCCAGTGTTGCTCGCTTGAAATCCGAAGTGCTTTATGCTTCATGTTGATTTCCTGTTCTCGTTAAAATCACTTTTGCTTTAGAAACGGAGGGTCTTAAAGCTGAGGGGTTTGCCAGAGCATGCTGCAGAATGATTCTTTTCTCCTCAGTATGTAAGTCTCCTGAATGAATGATTTTGAAGCAAAGTACTATTTCCCTGCAGAGCCTGCTTCTGCTAAGTCTTTAGACTGTCACAGCAACAGCGAGACTACTAGTGCAGTATTAATAATTTATGTGTGCCCCTCATTTTGGACCTTTGTCAGTCACTCCAGCCTCAGCAGGCTGGGAGAGATGAGAAAAGCACGTATATGTTTTGCTGCTGTTCTCTCTGCATATCTTCTCAGGGTAGGCAAAGGATTTTGGTCTCCAGAGAATGTCTATATGGAACCTTTTAGCAGTGCTAAATTTACAGAAATAATACCAGAAAATAGCATAATGGTGTCTCATTTCAGTCATCTCTGCATAGGGCTGTACTGCTTTCATTGGACGTCTGCAACAAGTGTGGTTCAGATGTTCGTGATCTTTGCCTGGTTGCAGTAGGTGAGGGAGAGGTGAACCTTTTATGGGTCCCTTCTGTGGGATGGGCCCAGCCAGGGCTTTGCTGCGTGTGTATAATCAGCCCCAAATGTTTCTGTGCTGCCGCAGCTGCATGTAGCTCTCTTCAGAACTGGGCTTCGTGTCCTCGATTCTCTTCCTCACTCCCTTCTAAAAGGAGGGAGATGGTCAGGCAGTCCGTGTGTTTCCTGAGTGGGTTTTGCTTGAGGTAAGAAGCAGAAGGCTCTCTGAGCCAAATGAAAATGGGTCTTCAGAAAGGAGGCTGATGAGAGGATGTCACCCAAGAATTTGGCTGGTTTAAGTACAAAGCATTAGTGTGTCTGTGCTCGTGCCGAATTCTGGAGTTAACTGTTGCAGGCTTGTGCTTGCTGTTAGCAATCACCTGAACACCTTCCAGCTTGGCTGTCAACAAGGTGCTTCTCCTTCAAATCCTTTTGGGAGCACAGCACTGTGTTTCAGGGAGTTTTGAAGGGCCACTGGTGTGGCATGCAGGAACTAGTGAGCATGTTTCGGCGAGTCTGTGTTCTTGCAGGTGGGTACTGAACAGTTTGAGTCGGATCGATCTGCTCCGAGTTCTGTTTTGCAAGCAGGTAAGTAGTTTGCAAGAAGTTGGAGAGTTAGCTCCCATCTGTTGCTGGTGATTCGAAGTGGTTGATTCACCTCGGGCAATGGGGGACCCAAGGGTTCTGTGCCACTGGGTCACAGATGAATGGGACTGTCTAGGAGAGGAGAACGTCTGCAAAGAATTGAATCTGCATTTTAAGCCTGAAATAGCTTTACCAGAGAAAGACAGATTTCTAGAATAATTGTTGCGGGAAAACAAATGTTTCTTTAAAACTGGATTACATTGTTTCAAATTCTGTTTTTGAATGTCTTGGCTTGGGAGAAAGTTTGGCTCAAAAATTTCTGTGTGTGCAGAAGGATCTGCAGAAAGATTAACAGATGAGAAGAAACTTGGTCTAATTGTTTTGTGTTGCACTCATTAAATAAGATCTTTTCATTTGAGACTGAATTTTTTGCCATGATTTGTACCTTTGTAGTTTAAACATAGTCTCCTCCCAGTTTCTCTGTTTTGTCAAGTCTCCCTGAGAGCTTGTATGTACAGTTTGAAGAAAACTAGATGTAACTGAGTTAAGATTTCTTGAACTTAAATTTTACTACTTAACTTGCATAGCCAAATGGCTTGGCTGCTGGTGAATGGTTATAGTTCAGAAAGAAATTGAGATGCCTTGTTGGACTTCAGATGGCTTGGTTGCAGCAATGAGAATTTTTTTTTCTTTTTTCTTTGGGCTGATGAGGGGCTGAAGCTTTACTCCTGGCTCTGCACTTTGCATGCTTCATCTAATATACATATACATTTGTAATAAAACACTTTTTGCAAAGCAGCACTGGTTTCTTCTGCAAAACAGAGAGAACTGAGAAGCTGAGTTGGAAGACTTTCTTTCCTTTTTTTCTTTTTTTTTTTTTTCCTCCTTCTCCCTCCTCTTTACGAGAAGTTACTTTAAATAGGGAACTGTTCAGCAGGTTGCAACCAGAATTCTATAATAAGATCTCTGTTCACTCTCCCTACTTTTTCACATGCAAAGTTGTGGCTGTAATTATATGACAGCTGCCCTCTTGGCTGACATGCAGCAGATTGAACTGGGGATCTCCAGAGCTAAAAGTGTGAGCTGCTACTCTGTGAGCTAAAGCTCTATAGCTGGAGGCTGTAATGATCTGTATCCTTCATGACTGAGTGTAGAAGGGAGCTGCAAAAAGCACTTGCTGAGTTATGGTGCATACAGGGTACTCACTGTGTACACGGTTGCTTCCTGGGTGTACTAGAAGCTTTCCTTGAGTGGTTTGTGATAATTGTACAAACTGTTGTCAACTCATGGGTGCTTTAAAATGACACTCCATTTTGAAGCCTTTCTACCTTAAATAAAATAACTTCTCTGGCCTGTTAGTCAGTCATAGACATTTGCTGCTGTACGTGTGTGTTGTGCTGAGCACGAGGGACCCTGGTGTTACTGAGGTCCTTCAACTCCAATGCAAATAATTGTTAACAATACTAAGCACGATAGAAAACTTCTACAGCACCAGTGATGTTCAGACGAACTTGCCTTTGTGCTTTGCCATTACAATAGGTTTTTCATAGATGGCACCATGGGGGCTTTGTAAAAAAGCAAAGGAAGGAGAAACTGGAATTGTTGGAATCTCTCCTGTTTCCTGAGGACCAGGAAAACCTGAGCAGTGCCAAAGTTTGTCAGGCTGAGGAAAAATGAAGGGAAGCAGAACCATATGGAGCTTCGTGAGTAGTGTCAGCCGTGGGTAGCTTCTGCAACCAGTGTTGCAGGAGAGGGAGAAGTGTGTTACAAGTTGAGACATTAATTTTGAACTTTGTAATGTTCTCAACACCTTCTTGCCCTCCCTCCATCCACAAACAAAAGACAAAAAAAACCCAAACCAAAAACCAGAAAGGAAGATAGGCACCTGCTAGCTTTAAATAGGGCAAAATATGCATTCCTATTGATCTGCACAGTTCAAGACCAAGCTGATCTTTCTCCCATTCAAAAAATATGAAAGGAAAATGTTTAAGGGAGGCAACTAAACATTAAATCAAGTCAAAACTGAGAGTACTTCAGATCTAAACTACTAAGTTAGCACTAGCCCGGCATGTCAGAAGCTTACTTGATAGCAGATATATTGTTAAGAGTGAGATTCTCTGCTGCAGATCAAGATAATTTCCATATATGTTAAGTCATGTCCAGTTACACAGGTCTGACCGTGCTAAACCATGGTTTAGTTGATGCCCTCCACCCTAGTTGCATCCTCCACCACCTTTCTTTGCATGAATTCATGCATACAGTGCTAGTGTAAAGATACCTATAGCACAACCCAAGAAATTCCTGTTTCATCGTCTGCCACCTTGCGATCCTGTCCTGTGCCACCACTGTCATCTCATTGGTTGTGTGGAAGCAGCCGTTGGTCGGACAGTGGTGCAGAATACCTCGGTGAACTGATATGGGTCAAAAGCCCCATCCCTCCAAATACATGGAACAACCCAGGCCACAGTGATCTGTCTGGTCCATGGTGCTGCCTTGCAAGCAGCAGCATTGGCAGAACTGGGGAGAGGATGTCACAGGAGTGGTGGACGAAATGTCTTAAGTTGGTGTTGCTCCTGAAAGAGGCACCTTGCGGGACTGGCCCCGTCAGGCCCTCTCACCAGTCCTGGGGCTTGGTTCTCTACTGACTCTCCTGTCGTTCCTTACAGACAGCGGGATAAGGCTCCCCCCACTTCCCGTGGGAGCCTGTTCCACAGCCTAATAGACTTCGCTGTCAGGAAACATTTCTTGATTATGCTTTAATCACGGGTGTCAAACTCCCGGTCCCTGGGATGACCTTAGCCCGCATCAATACAAGTGGCTTCCTTGCACACGCTGCCTAGAGCCTGCCTCCCTGTCTCCTCTGGCATTTATTGCAGACCTGTTTCAGCTGCAGGCAGCTGTACCTTGGCTCAGACTCCACTGTCCTTAGTGCTGCTGTTGGAGGCCGTTGAAGAAGTACAGAGCTGGGAGCCCACATCAAGGGCCTGAGCTGTGATCTGAGCTGGGCTGGTCGCTTGGAGTAGGTTTTCAAGAATCCAGGCTGCTGGCAAGTGACCAGCTACAAGCTGAAGCAGCGTTTGTGTGTGTGTCTACCTTGCACAGAGCCAAGTCCAAGGATCTGTTACAGCACAGCTATCCCCTGACCTAATTACATTGCTGTCAAACTCAGGAGTGCAGGTAAGGCTCCAGTATACTCCTGCAATCAGTTTAAAGGAGGTCTCTCAGTGTCTTTTACATGACAGTGTTTGGGCCACCTATGTTGACGCAGGTATGGAGAGCAACCCAGCTGAGCCGTTTTCTGGGAGGCTGTGGAAATGCCAACCATGAGGCTCTGCAGTGAAGACTTTGCATGCAGTGTATCCGGTTTGGCAGGCGTGGGTAAAGAATTTGCCTTGCTATCTGTTCAAGGGATGTCTCTCTCCCATGGCTGATGGCAGACACTGCCAGCTTGTGGTGGCTGGCTGTGAGAGGATGGATGGGTTTCCTGGGAAAGGAGGAGTGTGCACCCACTGTGTCACAGCCCTGGCCTGCAGTTATAGCCTGGTTGCACTAGAAGACTTTTTTTCTCCCCCCTAGCACATAGCTGTTGTTTTGCATGTGTGGACTTCGTCTAAGCATTTGCTGTCTTCCAAGTTCTGCTCTTTGTTGCCACTTGCTGAGCCCCCTCCATTTCTTGTGTTCCCTTTCCAAGGCAGGATGAGTAGAGCAGGTTTCAGTGCTGCAGAGGCAAACGTATCTTTGACTTGTATCATATCCTTATGGAATCAGTGCTATTTTCTGGTCTGTTCCTAGTACATGCAGACATTTTGCTCACTCCCCTGTCTGCTGCTGTGGTATCTTTTTACAGGATGGATGTAATTACTCCAGCATCAGAGGGTGTATGAATGGTTCAGATAATGACCTGTTGAACTGTTCACAACTGCAATGGTTGTGATACCAGAGATGTGAAATAGCTTCCTCACTGTGTTTTTTCTGATCCCCTCCTCTGAGTTCAGGGTTGGACCCCTCTACTTCCCCATCCTGCCTCTGTGTCATCCAGTTTGTGTTTTGGCTACTGTTCACTGCTCTGCCAGGGAATTATTTCTGTGGTGTCTGCACATGGGCCCCGCTCCTCACCTGCTGTGGATTCTCATCCTCCTCCTTGCTCCCCAGAGGTCCTTGTCGACCTTTCATCAGTGCTTTACCATCGTTGGCTCTTCTGCATGGCTCTGCCTTTCCTGACAGTACTGCCTGCTTCACAAGGGAAAACTTGTTGCTTTCCCCCATTCCCATGGGAGAAATGAAACTGATGTCTCATCTAGAGGTGCATAAAACATGGCCACGCTGTCTCCAGATTTATTTTTTTTTTTTTTGCTCAGGTCATCTCTTTCCAGTTAGCCATGCATGAAGTATCCCTCTTCCTTTATCTTTGTTTTCATGGGGTTTGCATGCAGCGTCTTGCTCTCCTGGGACTGAGTGCTGCGCCTGTTGAATCCCAGGGTGCAGTTTTACGAGTGTTGTTTTTTAGCAGCCCCTGCTGCTGCTGCTGCTCCTGAGCTGCTTGTTCAGCTGTGCCAGTGCAGCTGAACGTGCTGCTGCACACTGAACTGGATCAGGGAATTGATCTGGATTAAAGTAGCCAGGGTGGAGAGGAAAGCTGCTTAACCCAGTGATTTGCCCAAAGAAATACTTGAGAAACTGCAGTTTAAGGGCACTTTGACTTGATAGCCCTTTGATTAACAACCCCCTGGTACAGAAATCCCTTGTTTAAAATGTAGAGTTGCTGCCTCCCGCCTTTGAAACCCTCCTCCTAAACTGGTAACCCCAGCAGCCACCTGCTTCAGGCTTAGAGCAGCTGCTGCAGGTTAAGATGTGCTGTGCAGCTGCATAGGGAAGTGTGGGCCATGGCGCCGTTCACAAGGGTTGGGGACCCCCTGGCATAAAAATGGACGTGTCGAAACCTCTGCAAAATCATCCTCGTTGTGCAACATCTCGGACTGCGAAAAAGCTTCCTGCTTATTGTAATTGCTGCTCTGGTTTTACCCTGAGCCTTATTAATGTTCTAGGAGGCTGCTATGTCACTGCTTCTCTGGGAAATACAGCATATGTCTGGATGCCAGCTTGAAACTTTGAGAACACTCATCCCTGCCCCGCTCTGCGGGACACGTTTAACCTGCCCCATCCTTCCTGAGCTGCTTGAGCAGAGCCCTGTCTGGTGGCTCTGCTCCTGCTCTTCCACTTGGCTTTCACGCACCCTTCCCTGCCTGGTCCGTTCGCCTGCTCCCAACTTCATGCTGTCTTGGGTTTAATTTTTGTTTAAGATCCTCATTCCTTTAATGACAGCAGGAACCGAAGACTGTTCTCTGTGGGGGCTGTGGTGCGCGGCTGTGCTTGAGGTAATGAGACTTGATGAAAACCTCTTGTTACGGTGGCAGGATTCCTTCCCTCTCTGTGTTTAAGGAAAGGGGAGGGGGGAAGAAAAGGAAAAGTGACAGACCCTACTGGGTATGTTAATATATTTTTAATGGCTTGCATGTGGCTAGCTGAAGACTTATTTGTCCAGCCTGCGAGAAAAGTGGAGCAGCGTGTTATTCTTGTGCACCTTTGACTGAGCTTAGCCAGGAGTTGAAATGGAAGAGAGGGAGGGTTGGGTGAAAATTTCATAGAAATCCTGATGATACAAATGAAATCTGCTGGAGATGGAGGGGGGTTGGCAGGGAGAGGAAGAAGATTGGATCCCAGATACCTCCTCCCCCTCCCCAAATCTTCCTCTTTTTCTGGAATATTCCACTGTCTGTGATCATCAAGAGAGCTACTGTCTCAGACTGTGGTATTTCTACCAGTGGTGAGGGGAAAGATTTTTCTGAAATAATTGCTGTATTTCTGATGAGAGACAAAAGGGTTTACGCTACAGTGGTGAGCTGGGGGGGAGGGAGCTGGTGGGTTTGCAGAGGGAGGTGTGGGCAGGAGGGCGATGGGTATTTTCCCTTCCCAGCCTTAATGTGCTAGTTAAGCTGCAGGCAGGATCAGGCTGGTGGTCCGAACTGGCTCCCAGGGGCAATGGGGGTTTTTGCTGCTTTCCTTATCCAAATGCAGGCAGAGTGCTGCCAGGGCCCGGAGGCAGCCAGCCTGGGGCAGCTAGCCTGGGGCAGCTGTGGGTCCTGGGGCCAAGGGCTGCAGTGCTGGGCAGTGGGTCAGATCAGAGCTGTGCTTGATGGAGCCGTGAGGAGGAACACACACGAGGAGAGTGAGAGCTGCCAGCGAAAATTAATGCTGCATAGCCCTGGTGAGGGGAGGAGAGAGCACACAGCAAGGAGCCCTGGCGCTGGTGCTTGCTGATTAGATAGAGCAGCTGGGGAGAGGATGGCCCTGGTGACACATTGACAGGCTGGCTGGAAGGGGCTGTGGTATGGATGGGAATGGTGGACCGAACCTGGAACAGGCTGCCCAGAGAGGTTGTGGAGTCTTCTCTGGAGACATTGAAGACCCGACTGGATGCAGTCCTGTGTGACCTGCTCTAGGTGGTCCTGCTCTGGCAGGGGGGTTGAACTAGATGATCTTTCGAGGTCCCTTCCAACCCCTAACATTCTGTGATTCTGTGAGCCCACCCCCAGTGGCTCTCACCACAGGAGTGCTGGGGGAGCAGTCGTATCTGTCTTTGATCCTTGTACTCTCATTCTTGCAAAGTCCCAGTCAAGGGTGATGTAACCTTGGGGCAGGAAGGACAGAAAATCAGATGGACACTAAAACAGCGCTTTCCCTGGTACCAGCAACTTACAGCTTCTCAAGAAAGCTCCTGAGCCAGCTCTGTATTTCCCTCGTATTCAGCAATGAGCTCAGCTCCCCATGTCCCTTCACAAGAGGTTTGTCCACCCAGTGTTGAGCCCACATAGTTTGAGGGGCCTCCTACAAGCGAGAAAGCCAGTGCACGAGAAGCCTCTTGTAAAGGCTGTAAGGGCATGCCAGCATCTGTTGAGGCAGGTGCATGGCTGTGGTCACTGTTGGGAGGAGGCTAGGAAGTCATTTTCTTGAGTCCCTGCCCAATCCTGGAGTAGCATGTGTGAGAGTTGCCAACAGTCCTTGCCTGGCTTCTTGTTTTTGTCAAGCGACTGTGGTGCTGGAAAGCATCCTGCTGCGGGTGAATGCCCTTCTTGGTGGCCACATCTCTGGGTGTTCCTGAAGGCAGCGTCCCAGTAGGGTCAAAGCTGTATTTCTGGCTTTTCTGGGGAAAATTAAAAGTTTGACTGTCTATTTAAATTTGGAGCTGAGAAACGGTGCTAGACTGGCAACTCTAGGGAGATCCTTCATAGCCTGCCCCTGCCAACGTACCAGATTGCTGACTCCCAGCCAAACTGTCCCCTCTGATATTTAAGTAGCACAAAAACAGTTTGTGGGAGATATCTCTGAGGATACTGTTAAGTTTCTCTACGTGACAGAAGACTGGAAGCACATATGGTGAGTTACCGATATCTAACTGAAAGGACAGCAACTTGTTAGCCCGCACTGACCGGATTGCTGGCTGATCTGACCATACCCTTATTTAGATTTAAATTGACTTTCAGCTGATTTAGTAAAAATTGGTTAAGTAATGAAGCAGGCAAATCAGGGACACATTTGTGTTCTGTACAAATCCATCTGCACAAGGGTTTACTGCCATTTTACCTGTCTGCTTAAAGTGCTTCAGCTTGCCTCTCCTGTGTGTCCCTGTGCAGGCAAGCCCTAGTTTTCAGTGAGCGTCCACTGCTTTCTTAACCCAGTTTTCCAGCTGGGCTGAAGTTGCTGACGGCATCATGACTTATCCAAGAGCATGAGTGAATGTGAATTGGCACAAAATCAAAACCAGAGACCCACCAGGCTCCCTGTCCTGTAAATTCTGGGTTGTTGAAGCCCTACTTTGCTTGAGTAGCCAACAATAATAGTAAGCTAATACAGTCATACAGTATTATTCTTTTACTCAGGCTTATTCTACTGATAGTATGGTTATAAAACAGTTGGAAGGTTTTTGGTTGTCTCTAAGTGTGCTTTCTAGTGTCATGTCCAGATTAGTTTTAAGGATGACCCAAAGGGAATGTTTGTTTTAAACTGAGCTTATACCAATTTATCTCCCTCCTCCACCCTGCCATGATAGATTTAAAAAATGGTACTGTCATCGATTCTGATATATCTAAGACTACAATTAAGAGTAGTGCATGCTCAGTGGTTTTTTTTTTGAGGTGCTTAGAGAACTGCTGCTGAGGTACAACGGGTGTTTCTGTGAGCTGTAATGCTTTAATTGTAGGTAAGAGAGTTTTCAGTCTACTGGTTGTCTTCAGCTTAAAACATCTGAATAAATACAAGTATTGGTACAGACAGCAGCAAAAGCAAGTGAAGACCAACCAGAGTTTTATGCAAGCTGAGTAAAATCCCATTTTCTTTTAATATCACAGCCTTTGGTTTCTCACCCTTTAGGAGGCCAGCATTTTCCTGGTCCACCGATCGTCAGTCTTTCAGCCTAAAATCTGATATTTCTGGGTGGGGAAGATGGGGGAGGTAAAGGAAACGGCCAGAATTTTTGTCTTGATGTTCTTTTATGTAGTACATTTTTAAAAATAAAACAAAATCTCCAAACTAAAACAAAAAACAAACCACAAAGTCACGTGCATCCATCTATTTTTAATTTTAAAGATTATTTTAAGATCATCTCTAGCAATCTCATGCCACAAGCCACTTGCTGTAACATCCTCTCTGCTAAGATGTATTGCCACAGCCCTGCTTTTCTGTAAGCTCTATGAAGCACAAGGCTGTGCAACGTGGTTTTCTTGCTTTCTAGTTGTTTACTAAGGCAGAGCTGAAGGCACTGATTTGATTTCATAACAGGAAGCCATTGGGGAGGGTCTCAGAAGACCATGGAGTATTTTGCTGATATCGCATGCAGGTAAAAAGTGGGCATGTTATTTCTGGGAGGGGAAAGGAGTCTTGTGACAAGGGTGTTTAATTCCCCTGTGCAGGAAGGGGAGCACACAAGGCTGGAGGAAGGCAGCTGGTGTGGGTGTCCATTGGCGTCCAACGAGGGTGTCCCAGTTAAGTGGCAGTGAGGTTTGTTCCTTAATTTAATAATCCTTCACCCAGGCTTGCCCCTGCGCCTCTTCTCTCGCTCACGTTAGCCCTTCCCCCTCCTTGGGAATCGGCAGTCCCGTTGGGGGAAGCAGGGAATTGCAGCCTGTGAACTGCACCCAGCAGCTCATGGTGGCGGTTGCGGCTGCTGCTGCTGCTGCTGCTAAATCAGCCAGCTGAGCACCTGCTGTCTCCCCGCTAAGGGAACTGAGCAGCCAGCTATTTGTTATTAAAGTGACATTGTCAAAATAAAAATCCTGTTTTACGCAAGCTCTTCCCTGCATTCCTCAATAATGCACTGGGCCATTGAACTGAATGAAATTTAAGAAATCGCATTGGTCTCCTATTTGTAGCCAGAGGGGATGGCCTCTAGCATCAGGTATGAATTACCTACGCGCCCTGCAACCACAACTTTGAATCCCATCAGGCTAGACTTAGCCCTGTGTGCTGAGGTCGATAAATTGACTTCCATGCAGCTTATTATGTGGGGCTCTCTCAGATGTGACCTTATTAAAACCTGGAGTCCTCTCTGGACGTTAACAATCCTACGGCTGTTTCCCTAAGTATAGAGCAGGGTGTAGCTGCGGTGTCCTTGACAAAATCTCTTCCTTCCCCAAAATCTCTGCTGAGAGGGGCACATGCCTGTTGTTCACTGAGCCTCAGACATGACTGCCGCGTGTTGCTGAGTGAACGGATTCTTCTATGAGGGGCATCAAAAGCAGGTATCAGCCTCATGCTAGTGTAAGGGCTAAGGCTACTAGCAGGGAGGCTTTTCCCATGAACGGGTAGTTGCCTACTACACTTGGTTACATTGTATTGTTGGTGAGATTCCTGTTCTTCATTAAAAAATACCCAAAAAAACCTCCTAGCTCTATCTAGCCAGCTGCTGTATCATTTCATAACCTCAGGCTGTTTCCTTCCCTCCTTCTGACCTATCGGTTCTTTTTTGTAGTGCCCTCAGAGCCACCACCTTCTCTGTCTCCTCTTGAACTTCCTATCCCCATTCTTCGTATGCTTGGCCACAAGTTAACATCGAAATGCCTCTGCTCAGATGGGAGTTTAAAACTGCTGTGAGATATTTAATACATAGAGGACAAAACTGACTTGCCACAGACATGCGGGAAAGAGAAGGGAGTGCCCAGCATCCTAGGCTGAGGTTCGAGCTTGTGCCGGCTCTTTTCTGCTCTGCTTCCCAGCCTGAGAAAGTTGGAGGTTTCTGCCAGAGTGTCACGTCTCTGCTCCTGCTTATCTTCCAACACTCCTTTTCCTGGCCCTTTTCATCCTTGCTTAGAGCGTCTTGGGTGGCACGCAAGTAGAGAACAGGCCTTTGTACCTGACATCAGCTCTTTTGTCAGGAGGGAAAGAGGAGCACTGTGATTAGAGCAATGTCCCTGGCTTTGGTTCCCCTGTTCAGATGCTCTGCTGTCTGCAAAATGGGGCTGTTGCAGCCCCACAGGGCTGGAGGAGGTGCGTTCTCACAGGCTGAGAAGCGCTCGACATGGGGAGAGAGGAAGGCTGGGGATTGACAGCTGCAGAGCTGCCCCTGCCCTGTGGTAGCAAAGTGGAATTGGCACCTTGGGCTTCACTGGGAAACAGAGGGCGAGAGCTAATAAAAGATCAGTTTCTAATCTTCTGTTTTTGGGGAAACGCTGAGCAGCAGCAGAAGTGCTGGAGCTGCTGATCTACAGATTGCTGTGGCTTGGCTTAGTCTTGTTTCACATTATAATGATTTTCTACGAGCTTGTGTCTGTGTGTGTGTGTGCTAATGAAGGCTTTGGTTCAGTACAAGCTGTTATTACTGGACCACGATTTCTTGGTCTCTTTCACAAGCAAGTGAATTTTCCCAATGTCCTGCCTCTCTGTATGCACATGCATGCACATGTGTGTGCACTTGGGGATCTTTCAGGATGGAAAGTGCAGTGGAAATGTAAAATACTATAATTATGTGCAGCATTCATTTCTATTTTTGCTCTCCAGTCAGCTTGGCAAGTGGAGCTCTGTGTCTGGGCAGTCTCATATCTGATCTGATGTATTTGTCTGTGCTTTTTTGCATTGTGGTTTACAGCCCTGCAATTGAAACCTTCAAGATTACTTAAAGATGGAATGAGAGTGTCTCTCCATTGCGCTTTGTAAAGGCCATTTCTTCTAGTGCAAAATAATGGGCCTAAATGACTTGACAGTGCTCCTTTTAAATCCACCACTTGGTTCCTGAGGGGGCGGGGGCGAGGAGGTAATGTATAGGTCTTACAGGAATAAAGCCAGTGTTTTGTGCTCCCCTGCGGCTCTGCAGCAGTAGCTCACTGACTGACCCTATTAGCAGAGCTGTGCTGTCATCGCGGGCGAGTCCGGTGTGCGGACGGGGAGCTGAACTGAACGAATAGCTTGAAGTTAGGGGATGGAGCTGGGTTAGGGCGGCGACTGCCAAGTGGGGAGAAAATTAAATGCTGCTGAGGAGGAAAGGATATTTCCTTATAGCTCAGTGGTAAAAAACTACAAGTCTTTCATTCTCTCCAGTTTCCTTTGAAGGTGCAGCTGTGGGAATGACAGGTCTGAGGAGTTCCAGCATGGGCAATGTCACACAGTGCCATAGAAAGGCAGGTGGGGGCTACCGGAGGGGTGCACTTCACTCTGAGATGCTCCTGAGCCCGTGCACCAGCATTGCTCTTGGAGAAGCTGCAGCTACTGCTGGAGCCTCTTATAGATGAGAGGTAGAGCCAAGGCCTCGATCGATCGATTGTTAAAGATCCCACTGCACTTTTCGTGAGATGAGGGGACAATAACCTCGGTGTCCTGGCCAGATTCCAGTTCATTACTTTCTGCCCATCTAAAATTTCCCCTTCCCCTCCCCCTGCCGTTTATCCTGGAGAAGTTATCACTCGCTTCCTCTCCTAATGACTCACGGGTAATGCTGCTGGCACACAACTGATGCTTTATTTCATCCCGGTGATGAGGGAATGATCCCTGTGATTTGGGGTCTTTGGGCTGAAAGAGGCACCGTGGAAACACAGAGGTGTTTGGAATACACACACGTACACAAAAGCGCTGTTGGTTACTGCTCCCTTCAGCTGCCATTTCGGAACAGGTAAACGGGTTTTCCAGCTGCGTCTTCCAGTTAAATCCAAATCATAAATGCGCGTGTGTGTCTTCAGTGTGTGTGTGTGCGCAAGCCTGTCTCTTCCCCCCCTTCCGTCTTGGAACAAGAAGAATGTGTCAGGCCCTCTGGCTGCAATCCAGGACTCTCCGTGGAACTATAAATCGACCCGTCAGGGAGGGGGAAAGAGATTAACGTTGGCCGTCTTCATTAGTGAGTCCCCAGAGGAAACTGGGTCTGCCATGAGCCGTGAATGAGACCAGCTGAGAGAGGAGGGGGAGAGTTTGCGGTTTTTATCACTGCCTCCAGAGACCCTGGAGGAGCGGAGGAGAAGAGTGTGATAGGGATGGGAGGATGTAAAATGAAGGAAGCTGGAGCTTCCAGCGCATCGCTCGCTCCCTCATTGGAGGGCAGGTGGCTGGTTGCTGCTCCACCGCGCCAATCCCTGACCCGTGAGCCCATGTGTGTGGCTGGAGTACTTGGCATGCTAATTGGGAGCAGAGAGGAGCAAGCCCAGTGGCAGTGCAATGCCCGGCCATGCTAAACAAGTGCCGGTAATTGCATTCAAGGTACTTTCATTATGTCAGATTTTTCACAGAACCAGAAAAGTGCATTTATCACGAGTGGTATAATTCTTCTTGGGCATTGCTTGGGGTGTCTGTGTGTTTAATTCCCCACCCCCCTCTCCCTCCCAGAAAGATGAAAGTAATTCTTGCCTATGTTTCATTCTCGCTTGCACACTGATTTTTACAAATAGCTTCTTTGAGCTTCAAACACCAATCTTTCTTCCTCGCTCTGTTTATTGTATGTGTTTGCACTGCAGGCTCAGGCAAACACATGCATGCACTAATGCACACGTGTGCTAATTGCTGTTTTTCCAGGCTGAAGGAGGGTATGGAGGCTGCAACTGCAGCTGGTATCGTTTCAGGTTCCCTTGTAAAGTCCCCAAGAGCCTGGATTGTGGTGGTGCTCCTACCAGTAAAATCTGGTTTAAGCTGGTAGTTGTCTTCCCCCCCCTCCCCCCAGCCCCCCCGCTTCTTGCAGTGAGTGACGCAGGCTCGACAGCTCCAGATAGTGATGCTCTTTATTCATAGAGCAAGCATCACACACATCATGGCAATACCAGCTATGCACACACACCGTCCCTACCAGGGTGCCTAGCCATGACCTGAAGGGACCAGGGAGAGGGAGGCTTCTTGTCTGTGCCCATGTGGTCCTTGTCACCTCTGCAGCATGACAACGAGAGAACCAATTAGTGTCAGCTCTGGTGGCGGTTCTTACTGATGGGGACACAGACCCAGCTCAGATGTGAACTGAGACATCATATGTCTTCCTGCTCTGCCTCCCCGTGGGTCTCTGTGGTGGGGGAGTCTCACTTGGGAGCAAGGCAGCTCCTGGGAAATACAGCCAGTGCCTGCAGCCGCTCCGGTCGCTGGAGGTGTGGGAGACCTTTGCAGGTGGTTGCAGTTACAGACCTGCCTGGCACAGATCTCTGCTAAAACTTGTTGTCCTCTTCTCCCTCCTCTCCTCACTGCTGCGTTTTTGTTCTCTTGCTGTTTTCCCCTTAGACAACTTACTGCCCTCAATACGTGCACATCTTCCCTTCTCTGCTCTACCTTGATATCCACAGTCCTTTGTAAAATACAGTTCTAGGCTTTGCCTTTGCGCACCCCACTAGCACGCAGACACCTCTGCTGTGGAATTAGTCAGCTTCTTGAAATTGTTCTCTAACTAGCACTTGCAACATGGCTGTGACTTGTGGTCCTTGGCAGTTCATATTGGCTAAGTTAAATGATGCTCCTTGGTAGTAAGTAAAAGTAATAATCCGTATTTCTGATATGGATAAAATTGCTTCTTTTTAATGTTTTGTTTTGTAAAACCCAACCCATAGCTTACAGGTCTCTAACTTAAGATGTTTGCAGGCAGAACTGGACAAACTGCTAATAATGTTTGGAGTAGAAATGTGGACAGGAAGGAGAACAGAAAGCTGGGGAAAAGAAGCTGCTATTTACATGAAAGGAGACCACTACTGGTGCTAAAAAGTGACATTTCAGGCGAGTCAGCCCCAGAGTTGGTCTGAAAGCCAGGAATCCTGCTGCTTCCTAGTTCCCTTTTACACCTCTCGTTGTTCCCAGCTGAGGAGCACACTGATGTTTTGCCATAGCTTGGAAGGAGAAGGAATAAGTGATGATGAGTAGAGGGGTAACTGCACTACAGTGTGTTGTAACAAAACACCAGCTATGGTGTCACTAACGAACGAGCCGATGGATGAGTTATTTACTCCACAGTCTGGAGGAAAGAGGCCACCTTCGCTGACACCCACCTCTCGGCAGTGTGAGGGCTCTGCACTGAGAGCACTGTCATCTGCAGCAGCAACAACATCCCCTTCTTCCTTTTGCAGCTGGATGTCCTTTGGGAACTTCCGGTTCAGGCCTGGTCCTGCTTAACTTGTGGTGTGGCTTGAGGTGGTTTGGTCTGTGAGGTGACCTGCTGCTGGCCAAGGTGGAGTTCTCTGCTTCTGGGGGACCTCTATCCTGGTGGGAGAGTGGAGGAGGGACAAGGGGAATGCAGCCTGCTGTGGGGGAGAGGTGCTGCGGTAGATTAAAGCAGCTGCTGAGGGACTGCTGAAGCTTGAAATCAGATTGTTTGACAAACATCGTGTTAGAAGCACCTGGCTGGTTCTGTTCGCCCCACAGCTCCCTACCTCAGAGAGAAAACAAGGATTTTCTCTGCTCCAGAATTGCTTTGCTCTTCCTCCTTCCCTTCCCTCGCTATGCCCCAGAGGGCAGATTGCCTGTCTGCAGTGAGCCACGGGTGTCTGCTGGAGATGGAGGGTGGTGGAAGGCTTTGGGAGCCTTCACCCTGATGGCATCCTTCTATCTGTGAGAGACAGAGAGCTTATGGAGAGGTGGGTTTGTTTGGTGTGATTTTGTTTTTTTCCAGCTCCGATTTTTGTTCTGCCTCATTTGCATATTGTGTTTTTTTCCAAGCCTCTGCATCTTCTTTCTTCCTCCTTTTTTTTTAAATTCTCTACTCTCTGCTAAAGATTGCTCCCTAACTCTCAAATGTCCCTCCCCCGCCTCACTCCCCCCCACTGCATTTTTCTTTCATCCTTTGTTCTTGATTGCTTGTGCCCGGGAGCAAAGAAAGGAAAAGGAAAGGATACCATCTCTCTGTGAAATACAGGAGAGAGAAAGGCAGGCAGGCAAAGTTGTCAGCCTGGCAGAGTGAGACTGAATCCATCTCAGGAACACGCTGCACACCTTGAGCACATGGGATTCACCTCCTCAGTTACACTTGCCCTGCTACGCAGTGTGGCTCTGGTCCTGCTAGCCCTGGATGAGACTTCTCTGTAGAAATGCTGCTTTTGGCATCTGCTTCCTTGGAGGAATGAAACACAGGGATCAGGGATGGACCAAAACCGCCTGCTGTGCCAGCCTAGATTACTAGCAGGGTCCCGTGGACAGTCCTCTCCTGATCCTGGTCCTGCTGTGAATCTGCCATGTCCCTCTCGCACAGGAGCATAGGTAATCATCTGAAATGTGTGTACACGCTGGCTGATACATCACATCTCTTTCCTTCCATCTCCTCTCCCCCTGCACCAGCAGCGCTGCCATAATCTCTCAAAATCAACAGGCCATTACAGTCTGATGTAACTCAATGAGTACTCTGAGGCAGAAATCCTGCAGTGTACTTAAAAATCCTAATGTAGAAACACAGAGTTGTCCTGCATTCTCCCTCCAGCTCGTTTCCTGGTTTCTAGTGTAAAATCAGCATTGTTCTGTGTCTGCACATAGGGTTTTTTAGCAGAGTGAATTGCTCGGCTCCAACTAGCCTTTTATTCTCTTCCAGCTCCTGGAATCTCAAATACAGAGTCCAATCTCCTCCCCTCTACCCCAACCTTCTCCCTTTTTTCCATTAGCTTTTTTGAGTGCTGACTTTCATCTTGTGCCCTGGAAGAGGGGAGGTTGCAGAGACCTCGCAGAGGCCGTCTGTTCCATCAGCCTTTATCCGTCTGGCCTGTCCCTTGCCAGTGGAACATGTGCTTTTGTTGATTAGAGCCCGTGGGTGGGCTGTTCAGGTGAAGATGGGCCATTCTGAATTTTGCACAGCAGAAATATCTTTCTGCTGTTTGCCTTGTTTCCCTAGAAGAGCTTTATTTTAGATGTAGCACTACATTTCAATCCTCCTTGTTAGCCCCCTTGACCAAGTTTTTGTTGCAAGTCACGTTTCTGCCCGAGAGGACTGTGGTCTGTGAGCCTTACTGGGAAGGGGCATCTGCTCTTCTAATTTTTGCAGGTTATTCCTGTTTCTTATAGGACTCTTCTGCACCTGAAACCTAGGTTGCAGGTCAATGCAGTGGGGTAGCCCAAACTTCAGTGTCATATCCCGCAGAACTGGATTTTTAATGACTATTTTGGTTACATAAGATAAACATGAATGATGGACAATACTGAGTGAGGTCCTTGCTGTGTGAATCACATCTGCTGTCAGTGATTCTTGCAAGCCTCTTGCCACGGCATCTTGCTGGGAGGATCTGGGGTGTCACGGTTTGTGTGTCGCTGCTTTATCAGTGACGAGGTGCTGTTAGTTCTCCTTTCTGACCCGGCCTGAGGAGAAGCATAAATGAGTTGCCTAAAGTGGAGTTACAAAAATGGATGCTAGAAGATACTGTACCCCATAGCTCCTCTCCAGCCTGCCTGCGGTCTGAAGACAGATATTGGACTGCTTATCAAAATCTGTAAGGTAAGCTACGTGCTGAGATTTAGAGAAAACAGTTGGATCTAGAATCCTGTGTGTGATGCCTATGACTTGAGGTCCCCTTCAAGACCAGTCTTTCTTTTGCCTCTGTGGTCCATTGATGTTGTCTAATTGCGGGCAGATGACCAATACAAAAGAGCTGGCAGAGATGCATGATTTTCATTAGCTGTCAGAAAGGGATGAGCAATTAGCAGAATCTCTTACCTCTTCTGCCTCCAGGCTGAATCCAAAAGTCTCATTTATGGCAAGAGTGACAATGGCAGGTTAGTGATGAAGCCTTTTGTTCAGAGGAACTATTTGGGGTTCTTGCCAGCAGCAAAACCATCTGTTTTAACCAGGCAGCTAATCACCCCAAACTTCCCTGTGATAAGGTGGGTCCTTGGGTATCACAGTGAAACTGAAGAAGCATGGTCTTTGCTTCTTGCCCATGGTAGCATAAGGTGCCAGAGGCACACCGCTGCCTGCTTGGGCCACTGACCCATTTGGTTTGATATGCTGGAGCCGGCTGTGATGCTGGAGCCGAGACTACGTGTTGGTTGGAAAGTGAAGAACAACTCCCCTGTGGCTAGTTTGGAGCAACGAACCTGAAACAGATGCTGCTTCTTTATGTCTCTGTCAGTGGCTTTTTTTATACTTTGAAATGTGAGGGTCTGTGCTAGCTTATAACTGATTTCCTATCTGATACCACTGTGGATGTTTTCATTATCCTTAGAAAAGTCTAATTGAATTAAGATACTGGCCAGGTTTTTTTCTGGGCTGACAAACCAACTCCATGTGCTTCGATCCTGTGGCTGCCGAGGCTGTGAATTGGCAAGGCCTCCTCTTGGGTGGTGCCTCCATCTAAGAAGTTTCACTTGTTCTCCATGTCTGAGTATCCAGTGAGCTTCATGCCAGAACTGCAGGCACTGGAAATGGAAATGAGGGACCCCTCTGTTCAGGATTATCCGTACGTCCAGCCAACATGTTTTATAGCTTATCCTCCACTGATCCTGCTCACAGCACTACAGCTGCTCGAGCTGCTTGAGCTTTCCTTTTCCTTTACTTTGCTTTCTCTTCACCCCCTACCTTGCACTCCTTCAGAGAGAGCAGCTTCTTCTCTGTCTTGCTATAAGATCTGTCCTCTGGTACAAAAAGCCCCTATACAGCAGTGTGACCCTGGAAAAGACTTGCTGACCATCCCTGTTCTGTCAGTTCTCTCTCACTTTGCTCATTTCACCTGAAAACACTCTCTTTTCCCTCTCTTGTCCCTCTTAGTGTTTCTCTTCTCCTTCTGTTGTGGATATGAGCGCTTGAGCCAGTTGGGAATATTGATTAAATGAGGGTTTTTTATTCTTTGGCAAGTGTTAGTTTAAACAGTATTAAGTGTCTGCCTAAGACACAGCATTTCATACAAGTTTCACAGGGAAAGGAATGCAGTGTTGTCCGGCTGCCCAGAATATCTCCATGCCTGCTGGCTTAAAGGCCCTCCTCTGAGCTAGAGCAAGGCTTTGTGCCCAAGGTGGTGGGCAGAGTTTTTTTGGTGGTTGTCCTTACCGCAACAGATCCTGCTTCCCAGTCATGCCTGGGGCAGTGTGAGGGGAAGGAGGGAGCACCAGTGGCTGTGCAAATGGCTTTGTCACCATCAGCCAGGATCCAGCTGTGCCTTCGGGCCCTTCCGTGAAGAGGGGGAGGAGAGGCTTGCTTTGGTTTGTGCTTTGTTTCCTTACAGCTTTAAAAAGTCGTGTGATCTACTGCAGCATAATTAAAGTGTTCTTTCATCTGTTTGACTTGGGAAGCTGGTGTGCGATAAGTTTTTCCTGGAAAATGCCTTCAAGAGGTGTTGGAGGGTGAAAGGTCAGGACTGGGTGGCAAGTTATGATTCAGGTGCTTGTTGATAGGATGCATTAAGTAATTGCAGGTTCATATTAAGTGATACTGGCAGCATGATGGATGCAGTATCAATCACAACATGTGCAGCTCAGGGAAAGAGAAGGCATGCCATAACACTGGAGGGAAGGTGCTGGATGAGGTCTCAACACGCTGTGCTTCAAACACAAGCCTGCCTCTGCTGACAATGTTATTTAGCTTCTCTGCATCTCCAGAAGAGGATGTGCTGGAGGGCTCCCCTTTGTAAGCTTTGGCCATGGGTGTCTGATGAGGGAGGCTTGAAACCCTCACGACTGAGCAGGGGGAAGGGAAGCAGATGGACAAACCCAAATGGAAACAGGCTTGTGTTTAATCTGTAGCATTCACAATTTGGAGTTGATGAGGCTCAGAGAGGAGGCAGTATTGGGGTCTGTTGTGGGTTTCAGGGTGTTTATAAGGGCATGGCTTTGTGGTGGGTTGAAGTAGATATAGATCATCATGGTCTCCAAACAGAATGGACCTAGCTGCCTCACATGTTCCTTGTTACTGCTGCAAGTGTGCTGTGGTAAACTATCCTAGTAAACCCATCATTCTTCAGTCAGCTCTAGCTCAGGAAATGTGCTGGGGGAGAGAGGGGAGAGGCAGGAGGGGCTTGATTGCCCCTCTCAGCAGAAGTAAGGACTTGGGTTGTCTCTCGTGTTAGCTGACAACTTGTTTTTGGCTTATTTAGATAACTCGACTGCCTCTACCCTTTGCCCTCTTCTGTTATCCCCATTTAATAGTATTTCCCAGCTCCACAAGGGTGTGATGAGGGTATTGCAGGCTGTGAAGTGATCAGATGCAACATGCGTGTGTGTGCATATGTGTGTGAGAGGGAGAGAGACCTAAGATAGTTGTCTCTGCTGGCAAAACCTCTGTGGGGCAAGAAGGGGCATTGGCAAGGGCTACTGACTGGAGGGAGCGGGCTATCATGGCATGGCCAGGTCCATGCAGAGCTTTCCAACGCACTGCCCGGCCTGGGTGTGTTTTGCTGACCGTGCGTGACTCAGCCCAGCACTGGCCTTGGTGGCATTTCACAGTTTGTCTGTAACACAATAGCGCCGGAGCGCTGCCGCTCATCAGTTCTGAAACTAAAGGGGGTGGCAGCAGTGGGCAGAAACCTATTGATTGCGCTGTAAATCAGAAGGTGAAGGGATAAAGCCTGATTCCCAGGAAAATTGCGGGTCCATCTCTCACCTGCTGCAGGCAGAAGAATCTTTCTGCCACCTTCTCTGGGCATACGCAACATCACTACTTAGATCCTTTGTATAGAGGGACAATTGGTAGTCCAGGGTCTAGGATCAGTGCTAATTCTTTCCATATTTTGCACAGGCAAATGATGGGATTTCAGCAGCACTGAGTTAGGTCTGATAACAATGCTAGAGGGCTCAGCCTTGCTTGGAAGGTAACACTGAAGAGAAGGGACAAGTGAGTACTGGAGCTAGTGTGAGCTGGTGTAGAAAGGGGGCAGAACTTGATGCTTCTGCTTTTGGGATTGATGCCTGTTTTTGCAGCAGTAGACAAGGATCTGTGCCATAGGATTGCCCCTCTTCCTTTTGCAAGCAGTGGGCTCTGCCTTTCTGTGCCCTGGGGACCACCTGGCATTGGGAATGGAAAAACAGAGAATTCCCCTGATGTCAGTTTGCAAAAGGAAGCGAAGAACTCCAGGAAGAGTGAAGGTGTTGCTCTGGGGTGGGATGTGACCATACTAATGTGGGACAGAGATGGGAGCCAATACCAGGGCTGGAGAACTCGGTGGAGTTAGAGATTTGGGGAACACGATGAATTGCTGGGCAGGACATGGACAGATGGAGAGAGATCTTGGAGGAGGTCCCAAAATTGCCCTATTTAGTACATTTGGGAGAGTCATCACTCTTCTCATCACCCATATGTTTTGGGAATGAGCCAGGGGAGGTTTCAACAGAATAGGAATCAGAATCTCAGCTTTTTTTTTTAAAAAAAAACCCCACCAAACCAACCCAAACAAAAGCAGACTCATTATTTTGGGGTCATTTTTATATGTATTGAGAAGCTTTTTTTTTTTTTTTTTTAAATAAAAATCTGTTAACTGTTAATACCTCTTGGTTTTCTTACCCTTCCATTCTAAAGGGGAATTTATGCCAGGCTCCAGATGAAGTATAAACAGGAGTTTCACATAGATTCAGGACAGATGTAGAGGCAACCTGGGGAAAATGGAATGGCAGGAAATTATGTTGGTCACAACTGAAATGCTCAACACAGCCAAAGCACTTGAGCTAGTGAACCTTTTTTACAGCACGTGTTGCCCCTGTGCCATAGATTGTTAATTTTTTTTACCGAGAGCAGATGGAAAAAACCTCTGGGGATGGGATATTTCTCCTGTGACTGAGGAAGAGCCTGCATGTGCTCCAGAGAGAGGAGATTCACGCCTCTTGCTTTGCTACGTCTGGGTTAGCAGGAAAGCTCCATGAGGATCATGGCTATACTGGATCCGTGTTTGCTTAAGGTGCTGAGGGATGCTGAGGTCAGACGAGCTTCCTCTGCTGCAGTGGGGAACTGTTATAATAACTGCTGTTTCTGCTGTTACAGGCCACACAACGATGAGATATTTATTAGGCTAATGAGCAAATTATAATTCAAAGCTTCAGGATGAACAAAAAAAGAAATGTATGTTAGCTCCCAACTGGTAATGGTTGTAGGATCAGTTGCAGAATTCTTGAATTTCAAAGTTTTCCCAAGAGACTGGCACTTGGATGAGATGCAGCTATATACGAGCGTGTGGTTATATTCTTAAGTTTAGCAATGTATGTGTGCATTGCGGTCACAATATAGAGAACGAGGGAAAAAGCAACCTTCCCTCATTTCCTGCATTTTTCTGTGTGAATTCTCATTCATAAAGCACAGAGAAGGGATATTTTTATACAGTGTTTCCCAGGAGGATTTCTTCTTTTTACCCCCACTAAAAGAAAATGCAGAAAACTCAGTTCGTGCATTCAAATGCAGCTGTGTTTGGTTTGTGGTGTAGAGGTCTAAGTGTGCATTAGGACATGACCTGCCTGGTGTACCTGTTTTGTATCACGTCTGTACATGAGGAGGGGGGTTGTGTAAACTATATTGACCTGCTATCCAAAGGCAGTTTTGGATTACAGTTTATCTGGGCTGGATTCAAATGGTGGCCTCCAGGAGAAATGCTCTTTAATCATTGAAGCTGGATGCTGCTTGAGTTTTGGAAGCTTGCAAATATGTTGGCATTTATGTAATAAATACAAACTTTAAGAGTGTTTCTTTTCCTTGAGGAACTCTTGACTTCATAAGCTTTTATTGTGAGCTGGTTGTTAGGGCTGAGAATTTGCCACTGACTCCCTCTCCCCACCCCAAAACAAACAAATAAATAGAACCATATGTAGTTGACTTCATCCTGCAAACAGCCTCTTTGGCTACTTCACTATGAAATCAGCAGCTTTTTTTTTTTCTTGCAAGTTTTGAGACATGCCAGACCACTGTAGGCTGTGCAGAGAAAGAAGATGTTAGCCCTAGTAATGACTCTTAAGTCAGCTGTCAGCTCGATCTAAAGTATTGGTCATTTTCCCATAGCTAAAGTCACTGCAGCATGTTTTTCTTGCCTTGTCCCCTGTGTGAAATGAGCTGCTGTAGCAGAGGGGTTTTAAAGACACTCCTTGTTGTTTGTTTTTGGGTCTTTTTTCCCTACAAAATAGAATAATTTAGTAATTGTTTTAATCATACTTCTCGATGTACAGCCAACAGACATTATTTTTTTCAGGGACTGTTTCTGGTTTAGGCTCGGCATAAACCTGTTTCGATTTGTCAATGGTGCAATCCAGTTCTAGACAATGAAGTGACCGAGTACAGACCAGCCTGATTCTGCATTTTATTCCAGCCCTTACCGCTGGCTTCCCATGTGGTCTTTGCTCAGTCGCTTATGAATTTATCTTTTATTTCTGTTAGCTTTGAAATCAGAGTAGCTCTTGGTAAAGTCTCAAAGGTTTTGTGGCTGTTAAGTTGATATTGGCAAAGCGTGCACCAGATCCTAATATTAGGGAAGCACCCTGTGATCCAGCAGAATTGGGGTGAGAGCATGAAGGGACAGAAAGGGAGCAGTGACAGAAGAAAAGCAAGAGGAAGTTCATACAAAGGGGTACTGGAGGGAAGGTGGTGTTGAGCTATGGGGAATGTGGAGGATTATGCAAGAGGGTGAGAGGAAAGGAGATGCTGCAGCTCAGAGAAGGAAAGGAGGTGGAGCACAAATGGAAGCAGTGGTTTGGAGAAAGGGAGGCTGAGTCAAGGAGTTGGAAGAAAGAAAAGGGAGGGAATAAGGAAAAAGGTTTGTTCAGGTCTGTTGGCTTTACAAATGACATTTAGTTGAATTTTACTTTTGAGGCATTACCTCATGTTTCTAAACTTGGGGCAAAATGATGAAATGATGCTTGTTTGGTTTTGGGGTTTTTTTTTAGTCATCTGACCACTCTAAATTTTTAATCATGTTAAATAATTTTGAGTAGGAAGACCTCAAAAACTTGCTCTTGAGATCATGCTGGTGTCTGACAGCACCCTCCTTTCCCTAGGAAACAGCCCCTCGAATTCATGGAAGTGTTAATACGGCTTGGTACGGTCCCCTGCCGGTTTGTACTGATGGCTTTCAAATTGTTGTCCTATGTATTAGGTGAAAACTTCTTAACATGTGAAGTGTTGAAAAATGTCAATGAAAAATAACTATGGATAGGTTTTTTTTCCTTTTACTTTTTAGGGAGTAATGTGCCTGGTTGTACTTTTTTGCCCTATTTGCAGCTCTCCTGGTGAGGAAGAAGTGACAAAGGAGAAAGGGATCCATCAGGGATAGTTTGCAATGACTTGTTTTGGGAAATGAGAGAGGTGGCATATGCTGGTTTGAAACAGAGTGACGGTCCTGCTGCTGTTTCTATTGTTCTGCCAGACTGCATGGTTTGGCCACAACGCAGCTGATTTTCAAAATTAATGCTTAAAACTTCCCATTTTGAAAGATGTCAATTTAAAAAATAATGAAGCACAGTAAGAAATATTAAGATGGGTCCTTTAAAACTACCTGAATATAGGTGAATCGCTTGAAAATTCTCCCAGTAAAAATATTTGTATTTTCTGTCACTGGACCAGTATGTTGAAGTGTAACCTTTGGGTCTTGCAGAAGCTTCTTCATTGACTAATGAGGCAGTGGAAAAAGCAGAGAAATCACCTCACCTCTGACTGCAGCACTAGTTAAAAAGTGGAAAATACAGGCTACTGCTGCAATCCTGGGATATAAGAGGGGGTGGAAATAGAGGGGCTGCCTTCCCCAGGGCCTGGGTTGGTGGTGTTGCACTGACTAGCAGCGCTCAGAACCTCTGCTTCCAAGATTAATAAGGAAGAGAGGCTTGTTCCTCAATGCACGATGGTTGTCTGTAGGAGCCAGGGGAGACTCTCTGCAGGTCCTGCTGCTGCCCATCACCAGTGGCGTGGGATGGGGCAGGTGCTGCCTGCGGGACATGGTGGTACGTGGCATCCCAGGTGGGATGGACCAAAGGCCTTGCCAGAGGCGGCAGCTTCTGTGTTGGGCTTTTATCTCCTCCTTTGCCATTGGCTTGTCTCCTTCAGACGGTGGCAGCCCTGTGAAATCTTCCAGGAGCTGCAGTGTTTGTCTCTCTTGAAACTTGCGAGGGCAAGGGATGAGGAGGAGAGGATTTGTTTTGTTTTGTTTTGGGTTTTTTCTTGTTTTAGGCTTTTATTTGCCTGGGATTTTTTTTCCCGTGGAGATTGCACAGCTCATTATTTCAGGCTGGTTTTTGCATTCAAGAAATTCCTATGAAACGATGAGAGGATTTGAGGGTCTGTGAGATGCTACTGTATTTGGAGTCCTAATCACTTAGGTGAAAAAGAATAAGTAAATTATATATTGAACTGCTAACTGGTGCTGAGGCCTGGTGGTTTCCATGGCAACCGGGCTGGAAATAGCAGCCTGTGACGTCACCAGCACGGCACAGGTAGAGTCGCATCCCGCCGCCCTTTCCCCCTCAAGAAGTGAGCGCGGCGAACGCAAACACCTTGACATTGCAATTAACATATGCAAATATCCCAGCCGCCCTGGGGTACCTGGCCATTGCCAGGGTACACCGAGTTCACCGCGCACGCGGCAGAAATGTCCGGGCCCTGCTGCAGGTACTAAAGGAGGCTGGATTCCCCCCGCCCCACACCTGCCCTCTCTGCGTTGCCCCTGTTGGGGTGCAGAGCCATGGGGTGAGGCCTTTCAGCCCCACGTCTGGGCTGGGGAGGCTCAGGTCTTCTCCTTCAGTGCCTGGTGAAGCCCCAGTTGCCCGAGTTGCTTCTCCAGTTCATCTTACAGCTGCAGTATTGCACGTGAGAGGTGAGAGATTTCTGAGCAGCTCGGCTTGGACACCATTTCTTCTTTCTGGAGATGGATAAAAAACCTGGTAGGTTTGGTGTTGGTTTTGGGGTGGGTTTTTTTTGTGTTTGTTTGTTTGTTTTTAATTTGGTTGGTGTATTTTTTTGTTTTGTTTTGTTGTTTTCTGGAGGATTTGGGTTTATTTTCCCTTTCTCTTTTATCTTTGAGTTGCCAGGAATGTAAACTCTGGTCTTTTCTGGCATTGTTGAAGGACAGTTGGGAGGTGTAAATGAATCTATGAATGTGAACATTTAAAACCTTAATTGAAGGAGTGAATGTGGTGAATCTTTAACAAATGCCTCTCTACTCAAAATACTAATTACTTGTTGAAGTAACTACATTTTAAGCAAAATGAACACCCAGTCTGGTTCAGCATCATTATTTGATTACCCTCGCAGAGTCAAGAATGGAAGTTTTGCCTGAAGCCTCTTGCACTGTAGTGTAGGTACAGGTGTCACACTCCTGTGTGACAGGGACTGTCCCATACTGGAGCCCGGGCAGACAGTGGCAAGGTGGAAGTGAAGAGTAAGTTGCCGTTCAGCTGTGGAATTGAATATCCTTTAGCCAGCAACAACAAAAAAACCCACCTCACTGATCTGATTATCCAGCTCTACACATGATCAAAACACAGTAGATGTGATACTTTCTTCTGCACGTTTTCTGGTGTTTGTGTTCCATTTAGTTCTAGCTGTCTCAGGTTATTGCATATCCAATGTCTTCCTGAGAAGATGAGTCTGTATGACTCTCTGGTAAGGTGATTTGTCCTCTTTTTCCCATGCAGCAACAGGCCTGTGTTGTTCCTTTTTTGGTTTTCACTGAACCTGAGCATAGTCCTGGTAGCGTTGAACGATCCCCTTTTTTGTTCGTGCCTGTTGGAGGTTTGTAGACAGTTCAGTTCCCAGCTCATTGGCCATTGCTTACCAAGCTCTCAGTCCTTGTATTTGTAAATTGATCTCTGGTTCTTGGTAATGTTGCTCTTCTGCAACCTTCTATTTTGTCATGAATTTTTTGAGCAGGTTTAGCCCAGGATTATATGGCTTTCAGGCATGGTTGCAACCAAAACAATTTGAGGCTTGTCAGCTCTCAAGACTGGTAATAATACTGCAAGCACACGCAGCAAGCACAGCTATTTGCCCACCTGTACATAGCAGTAGCTCTGCTACACAGTCTTCTCCAGGAATCTGCCCACTGATCCATCCTGCATCTCCTATGCCTGCATCATTGCAGTGACTGTGAGTAGAAAATGCTGATGTTTCAGTTGGGACGGCTGGCTCTCTCAGGTAGGGTCTCTTACTGTCTCTTCCCTTTGGTCAAAATAGATGCACCCTGGATGATGTTTTACATTTAGATGTAAATGCTTATCTGTCATCTAGGCATAAAAACATTCAGTGTTTATAATGAGAAAAATGACACAGGGCAATGGATGAGTTTTATTAGGTGCCATGGCTCACTGAGTGTTGTTTGCAGATAGTGTGCAGCACAGACCGCCTATTACACTTCAGAGGCCAGCAGTGACCTGTGGACCATCGTTTGGGTGATACTGTTCTAGGGCCTTATCTATACTAGGAAAAGGAAGACAAATGATGCATAGTTTATCGTCTCATTGTAAAGCTAAATGACATTGTGGGGTGGTTTGCTTTTTTTTTTTTTTACTATCAGGAGTTGATTCTTGAGTGTGCTGCAGCTGTGTTTCTGCTGCCAGAGGTGAAATAACTGCCCTGCTTTTGTCAGTGTAGATGCAGATAAATGTACCTGGAACTACAGAAGACTCCTACCTTTATCATGTACTTCGTTTTGGAAGCATCTCTGAGTATTAGTGGCTCCTTTTTCTTCTTTGGATAGACTATTTCAAATCATTCACACAGTTCTGGCTTTCAAGGGTTTTTTTCATTCCCCAGGGTTGTTTTTTGTTCCCCAAATACTTGGTTTGGAGGCAGTGCCACCAAGAAGTGAATAGATAAATACAAAGATTTCCAAAACCTTACTGACAAAAGGGAAACCTTGCAATGCATTTCACTGCTGCCATCCCTAGTTGGCTGTGCTACCACTAGTGATGGGGCAGAGGTTTTTGAGATCATCTGTGACTCATTAGAGGCAATGACAGAATTTAGAAGAACTGAACACCTACTGTTCGTGGCTCCTGAGCAGTTGTGAAAACCTGGTCTTTGCTTAGACACCTTAGTGTTAGCTAAGATTTTAGAAGATGCTTTCCCTATTTAGAACCAGGAGTGATCAGGTATGGTATGATGCATGAAGGACTGTAATCAGCACTTCTGTCTCAAGGTACCTACTGCTATTAACACTTGCAGCATTCCTCAGGGTTTTCTAACACCTCTGTTTTATGCATCTGTCTTTCAGAAGGTGAAATCTTTGGGCCAAAAATGGACACAGTTTTGTCATATAGGCATACTGGTAGGATAAGAAAGAACGGCACTGCTGAATGTTCCCATCAGAGTCATTAACAAATGCATCTGTCAGGAAGGATTCAGTGATGGGTACTAGGACAATGAGCCACAGGGAGGTGGATTATGACTTTTCACTACTTGTCACCTCTGCTTTTCTCCCAGTGTACGAGGTCTTCACAAAAATGAGAAGCTGTTACGGCTGTTGGCTGCACAACACATCATTCTTGATCTCTGTAGATGCCATGTATAATATCTGTGCAGTGGTATTGCTTGGGGAAGGGTGAAAGCTGAGAAGATAGGGATTTATTGTCTCTTATGCTGAGGCTTGCTCAGGTCTCAGTGGCTGCCATCTCCACAGTTAGATGGTTTGTGTTTAGAGTTAGGATATCATCAATGGGGTCTACTGGGGTGAACAATCTGTTTATGCACCCTAAAAATGCCACTTTGTCTTTCCTCTGCCACAGGGTGAACGGGAGAGGGAGCAGGACCTAGTGCAGGGCTCAGGGAGAGAGTGGGACAGAGGGTGGGTGGGGGACAAACTTCAGAGAATGCATCCTGTGGCTGGAAGGAGTTGGGCCCGGTTTAAAATGGCTGCCACCACATTCAAGGGGCCATTTTAAGTGCCTGTTATCCTACTCTCGCTTAAGGGTGTAATTTGAATGAATGTGAAGCCAACAAAAATGTTAGATTCCAGTACAAATCTGTTCTGATTTGGGGATTCATCCGAGTCCCAACAATGCATAAAGTAGTGCAGGATGAGAGGTGATATATTGTGGAAATGTGAGATATGAATTTTATATTTATTACTGACTTGGCAGGGTGCTTTTCACATCACCATTCTGGTACAATTTTGATTAGATTTTTATGCTGAGCATCGGAGAAACACTGCTTGTGTGTACGTAATTCTCTCTCCCTTTTGTGCTTCTCTCCTCTGATAAGGAGAACTCTGTGCTGATGAAAGAGACAGGGTTGACAGTCCTTGCACTGTAACGATACAGTTTAGACAATGCCAGTAAAAACTTCCTCTGCCAGCACGAAGGACGTGTGTTGACATGGAGCAGAGTGCCACTAGCAGCAGGAGGACAGGTAAGTTTCTGTGTCTTGCCTAATTCCTGACCTCTGCAAGAGTTCGGAAGGTTGATGGCAGTTTCTGTGATGTTGATGCATATGGGGTCTTGTTCAATGGCCCTCAGCTCATGTGTTGCTCTCATTTGTCACAAATTGTTGTCTCTTAAAGGATTTTGTTTACTCCCAGCGCCTGCTGGCTCTGAACTAGCACTGAAAGCAGATAAAATTCATCTGCAGATGGAGTGCTGTCTGTTCTCTCACAGGTACTTGTTTTCATTAAATGGGTAAGCATCAGGAAGATACCCTTCTCTACAGACTACCTTACCAAGTCAGAGTTCTGGAGCACTGTTAAATCTGGTGTGTATGTTTATATTTAGTTATTTATACAACCCTTGTCTTCAGTATAGAGCTTTTTACAAGCATTGATGCATGTATTCTGCCTTGCTTTGTGTCAAAACTAATAGCATCCCTATTTTATAGCCCCATAAAGAATTGTGTTGTGTGGTGCATCAAAACTGGGAACTGAACCCAGACTTCTGGGATTCTTGGTTTGGTGTCCAATACCCAGGAAGAATGAGAGAGAAGGCAGGATTATTTTTGTGCTTATTTAAAGGTATTTTTACATATGTTTGTGCTGAATCTGCTTCTGGAGATGAACAGCTTCGATGTGGCACTTTTCCTTAGAATAATTGTGTCTTGAGAAAAGGCTTAAAAGGATAAAAACGTAGCAGTTTTTTGCATCTTCACCACAAATAGCCTTGCAACTGTACTGCAGAAATGCATTTGGCTTGTGGCATTTGGTGAAACCAAAAGGTTTGACTGAGTCTGATATTGGCAGAGCAAAATGTATGAACAGACGATTGCCAGCAAGCTGATTTACCACGATGAGATTATAAATTGTCGTCTGGGCTGTAGTAGTTGACTCTGTGATCCTTCTTCATTGCAATAAGAAGTAAAATGTTTACTTAAACCATCAGGAGGTTGGTGGGTTCAGTGTTACTGTGACTCAGCTGGCAAATGGCAACTTGTTAGTCACTGTAACTCAATTGCTTATTTCTGTGTTTGCATCTCTTGGATGGATTTTGGTGGGTGGCCATTGTCAATAGAAGGCAAGTGAAAGAAGCAGTCTGGGAGTTACCTAGTTGTAGTTGCTTTCCTCACCACTAGTCCGGATCAAAGCTGGCTGGTTGGAGAAAAGAAATGGAAAAATACTTGTCTGGGTCTAAGTTGCTGGTCTACTAAAGGAAATTTGTCACCCTTATTAGAGCTGTGAATTCTTACATTTAAAGCTTTGGCAACAAATGGGAGAGGCTTAAGGTGGTGTTTTATGGGTTATTAGTTCAGTCCCTACCCTCCCACAGCTGGAAGACTGACTCTTTGCAGCAAAGGTGGAGAACCTTTGTTGAGAGCCAAGCTGGCCTTCTGGGCAGCCACGCATTAGTCCATACCTTCATGTATGTGTGAAATCAGGTGACTCCAGCCTACGCAAGATGAACCTGTGGCCTGTCCTCAGCCTCTGGGCTGCAGATCTTCTACCTGAGGTCTAAAACCTCAAATAGCCCACAATGAGGGCCGCCTCTTCTGGAGGAAACCTTGCTTGCAACATAAAACCGCTACACACCTAAGCTTGTTTATGCAGGGAAGTTAGCATGCAGTAAGCTGGGGTGTGAGTTTATGGCTCCCTAGCTGTTCTGGGCTATTTTGTGGGGGCGTTTTTCGTATGCAGTTAAGAGCCGAGCTGCTTGTTCCAGTGGCACAGAGTAAGAGTGGCTATGGCGTGAGCTGGTGAGCAGTGCCTGTCTGTTTGGAGCCAGGCTTCTTGCCCCCTTCCCAGGGCAAACAAGCTCTTGGGTAATTTTTGGTTTTTACAGGAGGCCCTGCGCGATGCGAGCAGCAGCGAGGTGGTGGGGTGGGACTGAGGAGCTGTGGCAATCCGGGCTGTGTGCAGCACCGGGCACAGCTGGGACATGGCCAGCAGCGTGCCCTGCACAAGGCAGGGACATCGGCAATGCAAGTGGAGAGTGCCTGTGTGGGGGAGAAGGCAGTGCCCCAGACAGCAGAGGCAAGGGCAGCCCCTGGATCCCGCTGGCTGCAGGTGGTGCCATCAGGACCCTGCCTCTCCCCTGCCTTTGCCCTGTGCTGGCCTCGGCAGAGCACACCCACAGGCCGCTGGTGCTCGGCAGAGGAAGGAGGGGAGCAAGCGCTTCCCATGGTGGAGCTCAAGCTGGCATCTGAGCAGCCTCACCTCTGCCCTGCCGGCTCTCGCAGGCCCTGGCTGGCTGCCTGCCACCTCTCCCTGGCTGCCAGCCCCTGCCCGCTGGCGGGCACCCTGTCCCCTGCCTGGGCTGGGAGTAGGGAGGCGAGAGGTGGCTGTGGCGAGGACCAGCTCCCTTGGGCCCCTGACCCGCCCGGCAGAGCAGCCAGCCTCCCCCCAGCTCCCCGTGTCAAGCGCATGTTTAAGCTTGTGCTAGTCTCCTGGACACCTTCCCGGTGAGTTTTCCAGAGAATGACTACAGATGAAATGCAATTAGACACAGATGGATGGGGGGTGGGGGAGGGGTGGGAGATGAGCCGAGTTTGAAAATGGGGGGAGGGGAGCGATTAATTGCGAGGCCGTGAGGCGGACTGGCGCGTGCAAGGGAGAGATGTGTGCGAGGATCAGAGGTCCCCGCTGGGAGATGCTCGCTGGGCCAGGGCTGGGAACCTGAGGAGGTCCCTCTGCTCTCAACTGCTGCCGCCGCCGCTGTTGTGGTTGTTGGAGAGCCAGAGGGAAGCAGCAGGCGTGTCTCAGGGATGATTAATCATGTATGGCAGCAGCGAGGAAGGAGGACGCGGTGCGCACACGGAGACCAGCACCTCCCCTACCCCTGCGCGCCTTTGGCTTGCTGACAGCAATCTCTTCTGCCCTGAAACCCAGCCCCAGAGGAGGGCAGACAGAGGGGGAACATGTTTTGCCTGAGCCACATTACCCACCCCATCCTCCAGGAGCTTTGAGACTCAAGAAACTTAGATCTCCTGCGTCTGGGGAAGAATGAAAAAAATGTCAAAGCAGGGAGTTGAGCTAGCCCAGGTGGGAGGAGAGGCAGACCTGACTGAAGGTTTAATTAGCGAGGAGCATGGAAAAAATAAAAGTGGGTTTGGCAACAGCAGGCTGTGAGTGCTTCCCAGTCGGAGAGGTGGAGATAGGGCGCAGAATGGTCCAGATTGGTGTAGGTGTCCTTTTGCCTCAGGACTTGTCAGCCTCCCCTCCCTCCAGACCCTGGCACTATTAAAAAAAAAGGTTTAAACATAAATTGGTTTCTCTTTGAGGGAAGGAGTTTGGGTTTAAGTCTCCAGGATTCAACTTCATATTGCTTTGAAGAAAAGCTTAAGAACTAGAAACTTCCTTTTGTGTGTGTGTGTGTGTGTGTGTGAGTGCAATTTTTCGAGAGGTCAGAATCCTACACAAGAAGGGAACCAGAAGACGAGAATATCACAAACTTCCAAGGTAGCAGACACGTGGTTAAACCAGGACTGCTGGCAGGCCTGCAACTTATTTTAGATGAGGGAAAGGCTGTGGATGTGGTCTATCTAGACTTAAGTAAAGCGCTTGACACTGTCACCCACAGCATTCTTCTAAGAAAACTGGCTGCCCGTGGCTTGGATGGGTATACTCTTTGCTGGGTGAGGAACTGGCTGGAAGGATGGGCCCAGAGAGTTGTGGTTAATGGAACTACATACAGTTGGCAGCCAGTCACTAGTGGTGTTCCCCAGGGCTTGGTGTTGGGGCCAGTTCTGTTTAATATCTTTATTGATGATCTAGATGAGGGGATTGAGTGTACCCTCAGTAAGTTTGCAGATGACACCAAGTTGGGTGGAAGTGTTGATCTGCTTGAGGGAAGGAAGGCTCTGCAGAGAGATCTGGACAGGCTGGATTGATGGGCAGAGGCCAACAGGATGAGGTTCAATAAGGCCAAGTGTTGGGTCCTGCACTTGGGCTACAACAACCCCAGGCACCGGTACAGGCTCAGGGAAGAGCAGCTGGAAAGCTGCTCAGCAGAAAGGGACTTGGAGGGTGCTGGTTGACAGCCAGCTGGATATGAGCCAGCAGTGTGCCCAGGTGACCAAGAAGGCCAATGGCATCTTGGCCTGCATCAAGAACAGTGTGGCCAGCAGGAATAGGGCAGTGATTGTCCCACTGTACTCAGCACTGGTGAGGCTGCACCTTGAGTTCTGTGTTCAGTTTTGGGCCCCTCACTTCAAAAAAGACATTGAGGTGCTGGAGTGTGTCCAGAGAAGGGCAACAAAGCTGGTGAAGGGACTGGAAAATATGTCTCATGGGGAATGACTGAGGAAGCTGGGGTTGTTCAGTCTGGAGAAGAGGAAGCTCAGGGGGGACCTCATGGCTCTCTACAACTGCCTGAAAGGAGGTTGGAGCAGGGGTTGGTCTCTTCTGCCGTGCCCACAGTGAAAGGACAAGAGGAAACGGCTTTAAATTGCAGCAGGGGAGATTCAGATTGGACATTAGGAAAAATTTCTTCACTGTAAGGGTGATTGGGTATTGGAATAGGTTGCCCAGGGAGATGGTGGAGTTACCATCCCTGGAGGTGTTCAGGATGCATCTGGATGTGGTGCTGGGTGATTTGGTTTAGTGGTGATGTAGGTAGGTGATTGGACTGGATGAACTTGAAGGTCTCTTCCAACCTCAATGATTCTATGATTTTAACCAGGCTTTCCGGTCTAATGGCCATTACTTGCGGTGGTGTACATGCACATCTTTGTGCCTTTTTCCCTTGCAATTTCTCCTGCAAGTAGCTGAAAGCACCCCCTTTTCTCTGCAACCCCCATCAAAGCTAAGGCAATATTCTTCCCACTGTCGCTATAATTTACAGTGGATGATGTCCAAGTGTTCATACTTTCTCCTCTTAATCTCACATACTCCCCTTTCACGTCTGTAACAGATCTTCTGAGAGCTTTGGACTGAAGGAAGGTGCTGCATTATATTTTCCTGCTCCTTATTTCCCTCTGCTCAAGACTTGCTCAGACACCCATAACTACAGTGCTGTCTTCTGTCACTGAGGTGGGATCTCTGGCCTGATTTTTGGAGCGTTGCTTGGACATGCTGCCTTTACATTTGTCCCTGCAACATTGCTAGGGAGTGTTATTTAATACTTATAAACAGCTCCACATTTTCCATGTGCTACTTCCTCATGCAATGCAGAGTCGTGGCCAGAATCTGGAATGTACTAGTTTCTTTATTTTCCTCCTTTTTTCCCTTAATCCTGCTAAGTGTAGCTAAGTAGTATTTCACAAAGCTAATTACTATCACAAAATAAGAGAGGAATAGGACATAAAAATTGTTCGGAGGCAAGACTGGAGTGGGTCTCTGGACAGAGAGAAGTTCATTTTGGAATGCATGCTGCAGAGCTATGGAAAGCTAGGGAACTGCCGATGAGGTTAGGGGTACCCCTGCGGGGTTGTTTTGGGATCCCTGGATTAAAAAAAAAGCAATGTCGTTTTCCAAGCAGAATTGAAACACGTTGATGGCATCTGAAGCTGACAAAAATGAAAGCTGGAATAAATACTTAATGCTCCTCCCTGGGAGACCTCTGCTTACAGCCAGTAGTCATGGAAAATGGGACAAAACAGATGTGGATGCCCAAGTGAGTGAATAGGGCTCCTTTATTCGTCGCCGTTGTGAAGTGAGGTGTTTTCCTCTCCCCACCGATCTGGCGAGCCTCCTTTGTGGTGTCCATGGCCTGGGGTGGTGGCGGGAGGAAGGTGCTGGACGCAGCTGGCATGTTGCACTTGCACCAGCCCAGCGGATGTAATTTGGGAATCTGGGCAGCGCAATGAGCTCCTCCGCTGAGGCCATGTGGAGGGACATCTCTGTCTTGCCTGGAGGGACTGTCTGCCCCTTGTGAACAGAGGCACCCAAGGCAGGCAGGAGGGGCAGAAGAGCGTCCGTGCACTCGAGGCTGGTACAACATTGGTGTTTTCATTTGGAGCTCTTCCTGAGATGGCTTTCTCTTAAGGGCGAGCTCATCCTCTGTCACCTTTACCGTGTCCACCAAGGGGTGATGGGAATGAGGGGCTCGTGCTAAGGCTTGCCTCGTGGCGTGTGTGATTGAAGAGACGGGAAGAAAACGGGGGACAAGAGTATGTAATTTGCTCACTCAGCTGGTGGATGGGCAGTGAGAGGAGTGTGTTGCTAATTAATGTGAACTGTTGATCACATTTGAACAGAGGTGATGCTGTGATGGGAAGTAGCATCCACCTTTGTGCCATTGGACTATTCAGGGGGTTATTTAGTCCTTTTCCAGTCCAGGGATTGTTTTGGTGAGCCCTCCAGCTTTGTGTTGCCCTCCAGGACCAGTGCCAGTGGCAGCGATGGGGTCCCTGGTTCCCTGGGGATCACAGCTTGCCACAGTGGGAGTGGGCAGGACTCCCTCCATCTCAGGTGGCACCTTGGGGGTTGCCTGGCCCCCTCCCCTGCCTGGGGATGCTTTCTGACAGTGTCAGGGGAGCTATCGGAGGAGCCGGGGGCTGGCTGCCAGGCTGCCTTTAATTCCCCCAGCTGGCAAACAGGAGGCCTGTGTCGGTTGCCGGGGCAATGGCGGGAAGCTGTGTTAGTTTAATGAAGCATTGGGAAGGCTGCTGTTTATTTCAGGGGAGTGGGGGCTCTCTTGCCTGCCAGGATGCTTCCCCCAGGGCAGAGGAGCGGCTGCCAAAGGGCTCGTAGGCCGCGGCCGCCACGCTTCCCGCCTCGACTGCCGCCCTCAGCCCTTCCCGGGGTGCGGAGGCTGGCATCGGGCCATCCCTCGGCACAACATGTCTGCCTGCTCTGCTTCCACCCAAACTCAGCACGTTTGGTGCCGTGCCTCAAACTTGCCCTCCTCTGAGAGCACCTGCCCCTTCCCAGGGGAGCCCCCCTGCCTCACTCCTCATCCCATGCAGGGTGTCTCCTTCCCCAGTGCCGATGCTGGGATGGATGCCCCTTCCCCTCATCGCCTGCCTGGGGTACCGCGGTTACCTGACTGGGGTGTTGAACTTACTCTCTTGATTTAAGCAAATGAAGACTTGAAGCATGAATGTCTTCATGGTAAAGGTGACCTACAAAGGAGGGAGGAGAAGTGGGGGGGGGAAGCCTTGCATTTATGTCCCTTTCCCACTGTCTCTTCATGATTTAAAAAGGACCAAATGTGGGGCTTGGGCTTTTTTAACCTTTGCTGCTTTTCTTTCCAGCATGTTATTCTGAGCACAATAGGATTTCTGGTCTTGTTTAACCTCTGGGGGAGAGGGGGGATTCGATGGACAACTTGAGCACTAACAGACTTATAACTATTCAGATAAAATTTCGTTAACCGATTATTTAAAAAAAATAAGCCTTATTCAGACCTGTTAAAAATCAAGAGAGTGTAAACGGGTGTGAACAAACAAATTCTAGGTGGAGAGCTTGTCTGAAAGTTCAGTAAGCCGTGTCCATTTAATACAAGGCTAAGAAAAAGCCTCTCAGGCCACAGACCCATGAGTTTTCAGCAAAAAAAATGGCAAATTTGCAAGACTTTGTCTTGCAAAAAAAAAAAAAAAAAGGCCTTTTTGTATATAAAAAGATAGATGTATTTGGTAAAGGTGTAAAAACAGAAATGCACCTGATTTTTTTCCCCTTTCCCCTCCCCCCTTTTTTCTGGTTCCCATTTAAAATGCCACATAAACAAACACTGGCCTGGGTGGTGCTTCCTCAGCTGGTGTATCAGGGCCTCCCCTTGTCCTGCAGGAGCAGCTTTCCCCATCAGCCCTTGCAGGACCAAACCCCCCCTCCCCAAATACAGCGGCACGTTGCCCACCCCGCACCTGCTGGCATGCCCGTGCCCACTGCCGGGGCGGCAGCATCCTGACGCTGCGGGGGTTTGCAGGTTGCCTGTGCCACCCCTGCCATGAGGATGGAGGACAAGGAGCCTCAGTCCCGCAGCGTGAAGCCTGCATCAGCCCAAACTCTCCAACCCCCTGTTGCTAGCCTCCCTCTCCGGCCCGTTTCCCTCTGTACGTGTGAGCCTCGCGCCCTGCAGACGGCTGGTAATTAAAAAACCTTGGAGGGGGATATTATTGAGTTAACAGTAGTTATTTGTCAGGCTGCTGGAGAGGGGGGAGAGCAATCTATCCCCAGGGAAAGCTGCACTGACGAGGGGTGGGGGGGAGCAGGAGGGAGGAGGAAGTGGGGGCGAGATTGGCAGGTGACTGCCAGCTCTGAGGAGATGACAGCAGCAGCAGCTCCGCCAGTCCCACTTGAACACTGCACTGCAGGTACTGGGTTAATGGGTGGGAAGTGGTGAAGAAGAATATTAGGGTGGGTGGCTGGAGGGGAGGGTGTTGGTGTGGGGGAGTTGATTTCTGCTAAACGCCAAGGTAGAGATGACACTCTCTATATACATGTAATCATTAGACTTTTCGTTCCCAAGAATATTTTCCTTCATATAATTTTTTAAAATGCAGAGAAAGCTTTCCCCAAACCTGACAGTATTCTACCTACAATCACTTCCCCCTTGCCAATATTACCATGCTCTACGGTCTGAAATGCTGTACTATTTTTGACCATTTCTTTAGGATCTTTGTAGTGAAATTTTAATTTTTAAGGTGCTAGGAATAGGCTCCTCAGTCCCACATCGTCTCTGTGTAGCAAGGCCTTTTTACTGAACGTGAGACTGCATTACAATCTAAACCTTACAATTTTCTTGTTTGGTGATACTGACTATCCAACTAGAAAATTCATGTATCCTGCTTTTGCAGGACTGGCAGGTTAGACCCAGACTGAAGTCCTGATTGACATCTGCAGACAGCATTCTTGCTCATGCTCTCTCTCCCTCCCCTGCGTTCCTGCTCTCCCTCTGTTTTTTTTTTTCCTCTCTTTTCCCTTTCAGAGGGCAAAACATCTGTTTGCAAAGGGCTGAGGACACGTGCTGCACAGGGAGATAAAAGCAAAGAGCCCTCATCCCATGTAAGAGTTCATAGATCTGTAACTCAGGGGGCTGGCGACAGGGCTTGGCAGTGGTTGAAATCCTTCTGTCTTTCTCCCTTCTTGTATGTTTGAGTCTGAAAAACAAAAACAACTGGGGTTATCTCAGATGGCAATAGTGAGGATTTAGATGTCAGCTTCGCTATCAGCTTCTCTCTTTGTGTACAAAGAGAGAAAGAGGATCACAGATTTGCACCTAAGCTACACAGAGCAATGCCTTGGTTTATCACAGTGAAGGAAGCCTGTGCCTCTCCCCTTCCACCACAGCAGAGTTAAGCCCCAAGGGCCTTACGCAGGCGGTGCCTGGGTTGGAGTCCCGGCCTTCCCCTCCCTGCAGCAGGAGCCAAGTTTAAGGAATCGGCTGAGAGTTCAAGGCACACATGTGGTTGTAGACCTGCATGAGGTATAGCAAACAGAGGAAGCTTCAAAAATGGCTCTGTTCTAACGCATCTCCCTCCCACCACTGACAGATCTCTGTCAAGAGTTTAGCCATAAAAATGTTGCCTTTTCTCTTTGGCCTGCTTTGGTTGTGGAGAGGGCTACCACCTATGCATGCACCATGCACCCATGGTTTTAGTCCAGAGGCTAGGTAAGGTGTTCTGAGCTGTGAAAACAGCTGATGGGCTGGTCTACACATCCAGATTAACCTATGGCTCAGGTCCCATACTGGTGCGTGTATCAGAAACGCCTGCATCGAAAGGTGCAAACTCCCTTTTATTTTCCAGTGCTGACATAGGCATGCTGATTTATATTACATGAAGATGATAGATATTTTGACTGCTTGACAAAGAAAATCATACCCATGACAGCTTCTTGTCATGCAAGTTATCCTACTAAATGGAAGCACGACCAGCACCATCCATTTTGACCAGGCACACATCCGTGTGTCTTCTGCGTGGTGGTTTCCAGAGTCCTGGTGTGGGTGGTTTCAGGGCACCGTGTTTTAACCTGGCAACTGCCTGCAGTCTTCACTGAACAGCACTAGGAGCTTTGGGCATTTAGCAGCTTTGAAAATTACATCATAGGCATCTTAAATGGTACTTTTCAAGTGTGCATTGGTTTTAAAGGCTAGCAGCTGGCCTTTTGGCCATATATATGGATCACACATGCACTGAGCTGCTGACTAGGAACAGCAGTTACTTGAATTCAAAGAAAAATTATGCATTTCTCTCCTGCCTTCGTCCTCCCCCTTTCTGTTTTCCATGTGGAACGAGGATCCCGGGGATGCACCTTCTGGTCCCTGACATGCAGTGAGACCTTGAGCTGGACTATGAACCTGCTGGCCTGTTGGTTTTGCCAGGGGTAGAAGGGGCTCACTGTGTAAAGCGCTACCTGCTCTTTGGATGCTTGCACTACACCCTGCTGTATTTTCACTGTTACTGGTGCGTGGCAGTGAGAGTTCAGGTGCGTGCAGCTTTGCTTGGGGGCAAAGGGGGCTCGGGGAAGACACCAGCAGAAGACACAAATGAAACCCCTACTTCAGAGCTCACAATTAATAGGACTGAAATTTTGGGCAAGTCTCATGGTAGTGGGTGTGGGTAACACAAAGCCAGCAGTGGGAGCTCATTTTAATTTCAACCATCTTGTGTGTGTGTAGTTGGCTGTCTTTGTTTAAAGAACTTGGCCTTCAGGTAGATTTTATTTGGATGGCTTGCTTATCCAAAGAACATTAATAACTTTCCTTGAGGAGTTCCAGGCAGTACCTTTGCACCCTGGTTCTCCTCTAGCCCTCTTTTCTCTTTTCCATAATCTCCCGGTGCCCGGCAGCAAGCCTTTAGGGTACATGCGCGAGAGAAAGGAGCTTGAGTTGGGGAATTAATATTCCTGGAACATAACACCAGCAGCATGCACACGCTGAGGAGAATATTAGAGCTATTAGCGGTGGGAGTTTGGAGTGCATGCAATATCTAGATGGAGAATTCAGTGTGATTAATCTGCCTCTAAGCAGCAGCCTCCGGGCTCTGGGAATTCTGTGGCACGTTTGAAATCAGAACTTTTTTTAATTACCTTTCCACATCAACAAAACAATCGCAGTTGTGTGAAAATAAGCCCATTCGGTCCCTGCCCTGTCTCTTTTTTTTTTTTTCCCTTTTTTTTCCTTTTTGGATGAGACGCTGCTGTAAGCCCTGACTATTCGTGGTCCCAGCAGCTCTGACAGCACTTCGCACAAGTGCAGAGGGACTTAGCCTGGGAGCCTTGGCTGGCCTCCAAGTCAGGTAATTGCATTGTGGGCCAAGTTGGAGCAAGCCCATGCTAGTCGGTGTGTGCATGTTAGATTCCTTCCTCTTCCCCACTTCTTTATTCTGCTTCCCAACAAACGCCCGTGCTGCTCTCTCTCCCCCTCTCCCCCCTTCGCCTCCTCGCCGCGCTGGCATCCTTGGCGCGCTGGCAGCCATGTTGCCTCCCTGCCATGGGCACGTTGAGAGATTCCCCGAGAGAGGAGGAGTGGGATAAATGGGGAGGTTTCTCTCGTGTAGTCAGCAGGGTGGAAAAAAAATAATTAAAAAAAAGATGAAAGGAGATTCAGTCAGTATAAAAATGGTAGCACAGTTGTAACCAGACAAGGGGCAAGACTTGCTGAAGGATACGAGATCGGATGGGGACCTCCCTGCTTGCAATTTGTACCTTTTCCCTCCCTCTCACAAGCGGAGGCAGAAGGAGAGTTTATTCCTTCCAATGCAGCCTGGTTTATTGCTGTACTGGCACAGAGAAGCTGTAAAACAACAGGGGAAATCTTCTCTGGTGCCATGACCGTGCCAGCACTGTGGCGATGCCCTGAGGCACTGGGATTCAGAGGGTGTGGGAGTGGAGGCTTCAGCTATGGAGGAGCTCCCGCCTGGAAGAGCCTCTTCTGGCCACCTGGGTTTTACAGTGTAAGCATGCAGAGCCACCAGGGTACAAAATTTTCCAACAACTGCTTCTCACCTCTGCCCGCTGCCGGGCTTCCAGCACCGCCGTGCATGCTGCCAGCCCTCCGGGGCACCTCCGGCACTTGTGGGGTGCTCCTGCTGCCCAGCAGTGGCCAGCCGGGAACGTACCTGCCAGCCAGTTCGTGGCAGGGATCTGGATCGTTTCCTCCTCGCTTCTCGCTCGCTCCACGTACAGATTTCCCTCCTGCTGCACTGGCAGGTTGCGGGAAGGGCAGGCTGCGAGGGCAGCGCTGTTTTCTCCTCCCTTCCAGGTCGGCCTGGCGGTGGGGAATGCTTTGCAGGTCTTGGTGAGGGCAGGGATGGAGGCTGAAGAGAGGAGTGAACACACTGTGAGGAGCACATGCTGTCTCCCCTTTGGCTCTGCAGTTCAAATAACTTTATAAACATAACGTTGTCCGCAATTAGCACTGTTTAATTTTTTGTAATTTTTTTTATTTCACTTGGCTGTGGCTATGCCCTTGGCTTATCCCTCTGAATTCCTGGCCTTCAGGCATGATTAGCACGGTGCAAGCATTTCAGCTGCCTTGCTTCAAAAGGAGAAAAAAAATATTCTATTTTAAACACAAACAACAGATTTTTATTTTTTGGGGGGACTGTTTACCTACGCGCTTGAGGTTGTGTTAAATTTTGACAAATTGATATTAAAAAGAAACCTCTAGCTGAATAAACAAAAAAGCCCCCAAACCGTGCAGCTCTCCAGGTCACATTAAGCCAACAGCTACTTAATGGCCCTTTTACTTCTTTTAGGATTTATTTCAGAAATGGCCACAGAAGTCTGTATCACCAGCTTCTGCTCCCAGAGCAACATCCAAGCGTTGCCTTGTCTTAGGAATACATCAAAGCCTCCTGGCCTCTCCCTCACCTGCCCAGCCTCCCTGCCCCTCCCCAGGGCACATAAAACCTCACAAAACCTGGAGGGACCCGAAAGCCTCGCTTTTTCACCACACTGCCTGGCTTAGGCCTCATGTACAACTCCGTTACCTTAACCCTGACCTCTAGACCTCTCTTACTCCAATGATAGTTTGAAAAGTGGGATTGGATCCTCAGGTGGGGGAGAAATACCCCACGTGCATGCTGAGTAGCGGTACCTCAGCCTGGCCCATGGCTCCCAGTCCTGTGCCGCAGAGCCTCAGTGGCGGCACAGGGCCCCGCTTGCCTGGTGGCCCTCAGCTCTCGCTTTCCCCGCGTGCCCCAGCTGTGACCCGCAGCACCCACCACTCTCAGCCCTTTCCCCTCGGTCCCCTCTGCCATTCCCCCCGGAGCTGCCCGCACCCCTCGCCTCCACCCCGGCGCCTCGTCCAGCCCCATGTGCGGGGCGGCCAGGGCGAGCGGCCCTGTCCCAGCGGGGCTGCGGGAGGCCGTGCTGTGCCGGAGGCCGGCGCCTGTCCTGCCAGCCCTGCTTCCCAAAGGTCACAAACTTTACTGGGCGGGGGGAACAAAACACCGAAAAGCACCACCAGAGAGGAGAGTACGTTTTATTAAAAAAAGAACCGAAAAAGCCATTTTCTTGGCCAGCCATTTCCCGAGTTCCCTTTGTTACTACTGCAGATATGTGTTTGAATAAGAGCCTTTTCCCCTCCCCTCGCCTATTCCTCCCGCTCTGCCCTGCAGTGAAGTCACAAGCCGGCGGTTGTGGGCTCGTGTGATGTCAGAGGCTCGGCCGTGTGACTTCACCGGGGGCTCAGGCAGAAGGTGCGGACGGGGCTGAGGGAAGGGGAAAAAGCCCCCTCCTCTTCCTCCCTTCCCCCTCCACCCTCTCGGTTTATAAAACCAGTAGCTGAGATAAATCGGAAGGGGGTGGGGAGAAGCAGCGGGGAAAAGCTGAGAAAGATGCCAGAAAGGTACAGTAATGGGCTTTATCTCTCCCGTCCTCTCCCGGAAAGTTGAGAGTGGAGGTTGCCCTGCAGAGGCCAGCGCTCGCCCACCACGCGTGCGGCGGCGGCGGCGGCGGCGGCCGAGTGTCTGCGGCTCCCTGCGCCCGCCCGG
>VZRW01001040.1:453759-543864 GCA_013398125.1 Aegotheles bennettii | reverse complement strand
GGACAGGCTCTGTCGTGAGCGCCCGAGGCTCGTCGTGCTCTTTTTTTTCCTTCTGGGGGGTTAGCCTGGAGTGGAGCCTTGGCAGAGATAATCAGAGCAGTGTGTCTGGGCTGCTGTGAGGGTCGAGCTGCCGTTTGTTAACGCAGCTTACCTTGCTGCAGGTTGTGTTTAGGGCTGCGCTTGGAAGTTATTTTTCTTTACCTTCAAGGGAGGAATGAGATAGAGTTATGTAACCCAAGTGTTTTAACCTAGGTATCAGAGTTGTCTAATGATACTGGGACTCTGTTATTAAGTTGAATGTAGGAGCACGTTTGTACGTGAATCAACAAGTGATGGCCTCTGTGAGTAGGCTTGGCACCATCGGGATCCTTTATTTCTGTGAGTAAAAGGGCAGGCGGTTGGGCTAAATTGTGCCATTGTTTCCTGCACCGTTCCAGTTTCTGTTTCTTTCTTAATCCTCCTTTGAAAACAAAAGAAGAAATACCTGTGAGGAGATTGAGGATCAGTTTCTGTGTTCAGGTTAGCATTTCGAGAGCTCTTCACATCTGTATCACTTTTTGCCATCTGTTGATTCATCCACGGGTAATTCTTTGGATTTTTAGCGTGCTCCTTGGTCAAAAGGTGTGCGTGTAGCAGTTGGCTCACCTTTACCCGGTCTTCGCAGAACAATGCGGGAGCTGGATGGTGGAGATGCAGCAGTCTCTAGTTAGTTCAGCTAATATGCTGTAACTCTCAGTTCAGGAAGAGCTGGGGTTTCTGGTGCCTATTTTCTAGACTGCTTTTTGGTTAGATAACTTTTGGTTTCTGAGGGTTATGGATGGGTATTGTGTGGCATAACTAAGCCCATTTGGTCAAATGTATGTGATAAATAGTTCCTAATATTGTTAATTGTGAGTTTTTGTTTGTCCATATTGTGGATTTTTTTTCCATAAACCTACAGAGTTCCATATCAGTTTACTTTGGATTCTTTGAAGCTGTATTTTTTTATCTGTTGTCTCTGCATTAGGTTCTGTTGGCATATAGAAAGGCAGCTGGATTAGCGTACTGCAGACAGAATTACTGTGAAAAAGTGAAAGGAAATATCTTTATTAGTTTAGTCATCTGTGCCTTAACCTTTGTTAATGTTATGAGAAGAGTAGTATTTGCTCATTTGTGTAAATTGCTGGTACATTAAATACATATTTTTGTGTTTTCTATTAGCAAGCAATCTACTGTGCTTTCCAGGTGGGAGCATGACAATACCTTTTATATAAAAAATATGAATTGCTGCTGTATGTTCTTATTGCTTACTGTTTGGTGAATGCCCTCAGACAAGCTGGTAGCTTTTCGGGCTTTGTATTAATAGATTCAAATATCTAGGGGGGGGTTTCGGACCTTCCTGCAAGTTTGGTGTTCTTCGGACTACTTAGCTTTAAATCTGTTAGCTTCCTTTCTAGTGGAACAGTGCGTGTTTTGACACAATCTGGGCTTAGATCTCTGGGATTGATGAAACCTGTGTTTTTGCTGAAATGTATACTTCAATATACCTTTGCAGCCTGGGGCAGGTTAAGTGTGGTTCTCTATATGAAAGCACCAGGAGCAGCTTGGTGGTGTGTCTTTAACCAGGAGATCAGGAATCACTATTTTTTTTTGTCTGTTTCTTAGTAATGCTTCATAAAGAAGGCTTGAGGTGAATTTTTATTAAAGGAGTAAGTCTGCTTCTATGATGCATAAGTAAGATCTGAAGGTTATTCAAATAGAGAACTTGTGTATTAGTTGCAAAGGAGACCATTTTTTATTGTCAGAAGTTTCCTTAACCTTCAACTGAAGGACTGGGGAGATTCTAAGCTCTTTAACATGTTTTAAAGGATGCTTGGACTAAATGTAAAGACTTAAAGCAGTATAAGTAAAAATGTTTTTAATATGGTTCTGTCTATGATCGATACATATTTAAAGTCTATAGGAAAATGAGTGAAATGCGTAGGTTTGGGGTTCCGCCCTAACCCCCCTTTCGTCTTGTGGGAATGTGTGCAAAGAAGTCATTTTGGGATCTTGGTACAATGTTAAAATCATTGCATACTCACTTTCTCCCTTCTTTTTTAGGTCATGTTTAACTAAATCACCTGTGAAGCACAGCAAAATGGCAATAGCGCTGCTCTTAGAAGGGTCCCTTCATAGGAATAGTACTGCACAATTCCTGTTGCTACTCTACCAGCTTTGCAGGTTGCTATCTGGAATGAGGGCATAATATATAATAAACTTGAATAATTTTGTACTGCTTGCTTGGCTTCCATATAATTTGAGATAAGGGTGTATTTAAGAGTTTACAGCTGGCTTATGCACATCTTGCCTTTTGGCGCAGGGTATGCCAGATCTCCGTTTGGGTGGGGTAGCTTTTTAATTAAAGCATATTTATTTTTTCAAACCCTATTCAATTATATTTTATACTTATGAAGGGTATTAGACTAATATTTTTGGAACCTGGGTTCTTACAGTATTTAAAGATTCAGCAACGTTTTTGGCAGTGCTTACTTCTGGGGCTTCAGTGTGTGCCTTAACTGTCTGTGTGAGAATTTGTGTTACTTAATCCTGTGATTGGCCCCCGAGACAGGAAAGATTATGTACGGCGGTTTCTGGAGAGCCAAGTAACGTGCTGATTTGTTGGTAGAAACTGGACTGAGACCAACCAGCTCTTCCCATTCAAGTAATTAAGCTGCAGTTCAATAGCAAAACTTGTATTTTCTTGACCATTTCTGGTGACATCTCTCTTTTTCAATAAGAATTATTTCTGGTTTAGCTTTTGAACTTAAGACCACCTTTATTTTTTATTTTATGAGTATTTTTAGCCACTTCTCATAGTGTTGATATGCTGTGTAGAATTTCTTTTTTTTTGTAGAAAACTGTTTAGTACTACTGATAGAGGACACAAAACCAATGTATGCAGAGATTTGTACTTCTCTAAAATCGTGCAGAAGAGGCTGTTGTATTTCACTTCTGGTAATGGGATCCCAGTGAGCGATTCTGCTTGTAACAAACTCTTTTCTTATTTAAACAAAAAAAAAGTTGGTGCTGTTGTTCTTCTGACCTGGTCCCTCCCTTACAGTTTTTGACTAGACTTCAGTCTTGACTGACTGGAGAAATAGAAGATTCTGTCTCACAGCCGTGTACAGCACTGCCAGTGCATCTGTGTCGCTCTAGTGTCTAGCTGCACCACTCCTTGATTTCTTCAGCTGAGCCTTTTCACTACTACTTATCACAAAGTTCTGTGGGCTAACCACCGAGTTATCCTGGGCTGCAGCAAAAGAAGCATGACCAGCAGGTCGAGGGAGGTGATTCTTCTCCGCTCTCGTGAGACCCCACCTGGAGTCCTGCATCCAGTTCTGGAGTCCCCAACACAAGAAGGGCATGGAGCTGTTGGAGTGAGTCCAGAGGAGGGGCACGAAGATGATCAGTGGGCTGGAGCACCTCTACTATGAAGACAGGCTGTGAGAGTGAGGGTTCTTCAGCCTGGAGAAGAGGAGGCTTCAGAGAGACCTTAGAGCAGCCTTTCAGTACCTGAAGGAGCTACAGGAAAGCTGGAAAGGGACTTTTTACAAGGGTGTGGAGTGATAGGATGAAGGGCAATGATTTTAAATTAAGATGTTAGATTTAGGTTAGATATAAGGAAGAATTTTTTTATGATGAGGGTGGTGAAACTCTCGAACAGGTTACCCAGAGGTGTAGAAGCCCCATCCCTGGAACCATTCAAAGTTAGGTTCATGGGTCTCTGAGCAACTTCAACTAGTTGAAGATGTCCCTGCTCACTCACTGCAGGGAGATTGAACTAGATGACCCTTAAAGGTCCCTTCCACCCCAAACCATTCTGTGATTCTGTGTATTGGTTTATTTTGGGACACCTGGAAAAGCACTTGATTTTCTCCTCTATGCAAGTACGTGGGTTTCCTTTAATTTTTAAAAAAAGGGGATGGGGAGAAGCCAAACCTGAAGACTCAAAAGTTGAGGCTTCTGTGTAATCCAAAGCCAATTCTGTTTAGCCCTGTTGGAGGATAAGGTCAGTTCAGGATGTTCTAGTCTTTGATATGCTGCCTGTTTGCTTTTGACGACAAAAAAATGTGAAAAATAAATCATACCAACTCTTGAACTTGTTTGTGCTGCATTTGTGAACAGCACAGACAGTCAAACTTCCAGTTTTGACCTGGATACAACAAAGCATTTATGTCTCAGTAAAACTTCTGTGTTTCCTGCCTCTTACCTAGTGATTCCTCAAGAACAGAGTTAAGAAGTGGTAGAAGAAAGCACAAGCATCCTTTTGTTGGCTCAAACTGGTGACAGTGAAAGTGTGTGTGCTTTTCCCACTGCTCTTTGTATTTCTTCTTTTTACAGCAATGTTTGTAACTGTGGTGATAATACTGGAAAAGTGGAAAAAGTATTACCACGTCCTTCGAGACCTCTGGCTTGAGTCCCTTTGAGATTTGATCTGGTCTCCACCTGAGAAGCCCAGGATTTCTTGCATACTTTGTGGTGTAACAAATACTAAAAAGCTAGGAAAAGTTTTTTTTTTGCCTTGTCTTTTTAAGCATGCAGCATGTCTATGTACATACCAATAACTACATATGGAATCACTGTGTATTCCGTGCTGGAATATGGTGATTTATTTTGGAATATTTCACTAGTATGAACTCAGTTATCTAATTGCTAGTAAATTGCAGGTCATAAATGGAACCCTCCGATGAGTTCTGATAGGAGCCCAGTATTTAGCTAGAAATTGTATGGGGAGCTACTATGCTAGAAGCTTATTGAGAGTATTGTTCCTATCACTTGTCCTGTAAAAGTATACACTACAAACTCTACCTTGGTAATAGGTTTTAACTGAACTAGAGACTGGGTACTAGCAGAGCTGACTCTATAGATGGCTTGTGGCCATGTACAACACCACTAATGTCTATGAAAAACTCATCTAAAACTTATTAGCTGAAAGAAAAATGCGTGCTGCCACACCTGCCAGAACTTCAAGGAATAAACCGTAGTGCACCATAATGAGAAGTTGCTAATCGGCTTCCAATTCGGTATCTGCAGTTTGCTGTTACCTTTGGTTGGATGCCTGCATATACTTGAATGTCCATGAGATTTGATTTGTCCAGCTGTGTAGAAATTCTGGAACAGTGGGGACAGTATATGTGGGGTTTTTTCATTAACATAAATGGTTATCTGATGAATGCAGTGAATGCTGCATGAGCAGCATTATATTATCATGTATTTTCCTTTTGTTTCTCATCTTGCACTCAAGGGAAAAAAACAGTGAAGTCGAGTGTCATGTCATATGGTGTACGTTTTGGTTTGCCACTCTTCTCTCTCTTCACGCATTTTCCTACTCTTCCTTCCCCAGCATGTTTGTGTGAAATGTTGTGCTCGTCAGACTTTTTGATGTTCTTAATCCGTACCTTGTGCATATTGATACATAAAAGTTGTCTTTTAGATAGATAGGTCTTGAAAAGTACGATAGATCACTTAGCAGGCAGTGAACTAAGTGAGTTGGGCAATGTGGTTACAGAAGGTGGTAGCAGATTGTCTCTGTGTTGCAGGGCATCGCTGAGTTAGCGACAGATTCTCTTCTGTGTTGCTGGAGAGTGAGTGGAAGTAACAGGAGCATAATTGAGAATCGCTCCAAAGCGAAGCTGGTTGTTTTGCATGAAGAAAACTGAACCGTGCCGTGCTTATCCCCCCTTCCCTCCAAATCACTGCATTGTAATGGAGAAATATCCTAGGATTTCTTTGCCTTCTTAGTCTCCCATTTACTGTGAGAGTGCGTGAAGAGAACTTTGCTGATGCAGAATTATTTACTTGACTGCTGTGATCGGGGATTGGCTTTGGTGATGATCCAGGGAGGTCCGCTGCAGTGTAGTGTTCTCTGTCTCTGCGTGTGACTTCAGTCAGCAGCATGTTTACTGCAGTTTGGGGGGCAGGGTGGTGATTCTTGCCTTATGTTCTTTTTCCCCTTTTGCTCTGGGGTGCTTTTCTATATTTTTATGACTTTTCTGCATTGGGTAGCTTCTTGTATTTCACTTATCTGTTTTCTTTCTTGAGAATTGTTCAGTTGAGTACATGGGGATTTTTTGAATGATGGTAGTATCCTGCAACTAGGATGTATAGATTTGACTTGTCATGTTCATTTTGTTTCCTTGTTTTTTCTGCCTTGCAGAAATAAAATTTGCTATAAGTTTGAAAGGTGGAACTTGTGGAGAACCAAAGGGGTATGTATGTCTGATAGAACTTGTGAAGGGTTGATTGCTCATGCCACCGCTGAAAGCGGCAAGAGGGAAAGATGAGATTAACTGTATGTATAGTCTGCAGCCTAATCAAAAGCCTGTTGAAGTTGGTAGGAAAGATGCATTGACTTGAGTGAATCTGGATCCAGCTCACTGGGGAGAGCACATCTCTTAACAAGAAACAGGGTCAGGAAGCTCCTGAACGTGGCCAGGAGGAGGAATTAGGAAGTAAACTTCCTTGCTTATCCATAGAACTGTAGTGTTTGTAAAGGCTTTGTTAGGCTGTGTTTGCTCATGAAATTTTTCCTGATTAGCTTCATGTGTACGTTGCCCTTCTGAAATAAGCTAAGGAGTAAGGTCCTCTTCCCCAGTTGGTTAGCAAGACAGAATTAAATCAGGAGCAGTTCTCAAGTCAGTGATTTGTCTTTGTTGTCATCTTTCTAGCTGAAGTAAGGTAGCAAACTTTTCAGTTTTTCATTGAGCATGTGGATGTTTTGCAGCAAGGGAGCAAACTGCATCTTGTCTTTATGCTCTTGTAAAAGAGCTCTAGGAATACATTAGCATTATGGAATTATTATATATAATCCATCATGTATGGTTTATGTTAATTGTCCCTCTTTGTTTAGCCTCCTCTTGAGGGGAGGCAGGATGGAGAAACAAACAAGCAGAGCCTTCTGGTTTTGTTTCTTCCCTTCTCCCCAGTGTACAGGATGAATGACTGCAGGAACTCAAGTTTAGCAGACTGATGGGGCTGATTGTCAGAGTAGTGGATTCCGTCTAAAGCTGCCTCTGTCTTACTTTGAAATCTTGACTGTAGCATTGCCAAAAATTATGCTCAGAGCGCAGCGTCTTTGCTATCCTCCACTAATCTGTGTTTATAGAGGTGTTTTTTCTTCTCTGATGCAGAATTCATCCCTCCTTTTTGCTTTTAAATGCTGACTTTCTTCAGGATATATGCTCTAGGATACAAGATGGAATGCATGCAGTGGAAGCTTTGTCTATCAACTTTCCAAGTGTGTCTCCATCAACAGCCTCAGACTCTGCCTGACACTACCACTGTGGTGATACTGGAATTTCTTGGGGCAGGAGAAAGCTTTAGACACAAGGTGTGAGAAATCTGCGGTTGTGGCTTGTTCGTTACTGTGAACTGCTTATGCTCATTAATTTTGTGATTGTGGCTGACTACTGTTGTCATTTGCTGTGCCTTTGGCTGGGGCAGCAGAACTTGAAAGAGTGGAGTTAAGTGTCAGCAACTTGAGCTGGCCGGGTACAGTATGTTATTTATTGGTTACGGTGGCTGGAGTTTATACTGTATAATTTCAGACATTTAACTGAGGTGTATTAGAAGTTTAATCACCCTCTATGCATAGAGTTGACATGGAAAGAGAGCTTCTGGAAGGCTTTCCTTGACTCCATGGGGGAGCTGTTAAGAGTCAACCAATTTAAGTGCTTTAGGCCAAGGAATTTTTTTAAAAATATGAACTTAAGGAGTTCTTAACTGTTTCCTCCAACACAGCAATATGCCGCCTTCTCTCTGTCATCTGTCTGTTGGTTATGCCAGTATGACTACAGTGGGGATACATAATGAGATGGTTCAAGAAACTGGTCCAATCTGAAGAATCAAAAAAACCCAAAACCTGCGGTGTTGGAGTGGGAAAGAGAGTCTTGGGAATGGGGATGTAAGGAGGGGGAGGAACTCTTTAAAATAGTGCTGCCACTGAAGTAATCTTTTTGTTGAATCACTTTACTACAAAATAACTTCATACATTTATCTGAACTGTTTCTCTTGTCTCCCTGCAACTGTGGCTGTAGTCGTCTCTCCCTGTTTGTCTTAGGTGACAGCAGTTAAACTGTAGGAATGGGTTGGCTTCAATTTTTGGCGTCAGCGTGAGGCAGATGCTGTGGAATCTGCAGGGTGGAGGAATGAGCAAAGTGGCGTTTTGAGGATATAGGTTGTAGGATATAAGGAGAGATGTCAGGGAAAGAAAAACTTTATTTTTTTAGTGTGAAAATATTAAAAATGCTTGGATTCTTTTTTTTTTGAGAGAGAAGTTCAACCACTTCTTTCTTGGAGAGAAAAAAACTTATTTTGCCCTAACATTTTATCAGTAAACATCATATGGCCTTGGCTGTATTTTTTTTTCCTCAAATCTTCCATAGTAGGAGTATTTACAGGCCTTCCACACCCGCATTGCATTTAAATCTGTGTCACTTTAGGGAGATGAAGTGCTAAATTGATAGGAAGAATCATAACCTTGGCTAGTGAAGCTTGAAAGTGATACAGAGCATAGCTAAATTTCTTGTGTTATCTTAAAGGAACGAAAATTGTCTGTAAGAAGTTTGGAGGACACACATTTGAGTACAGCGTTTCTACAGTTGAATGGTAACTCTTTGATTTGTTAGTTTAAGTAGATCGAGGTTGTATTTCTACCTGATTTTAGTGTTATTGCATGTAATGTAACCAGGTGGTATTATCCTCAACAATGGTTTTATCCTAATCAATGCATTTAATTCTTGTATATGGTGTATAACCTGTATTGCAATAATACTTGCATATAACTAATAGAGATTTTGTGTTAATTTACTTCATTTGCCTTGAGGAGCTCCCGGGAGTCTTGGTTACAAGCTCATTGCACCAGGCATTGTAAAACAGAATAAAAAGACTTAATTGCATAGACCGCATTGAATAGAAAAGAAAGATGTGTATTGCAGGTAATATTAAATATGACCTAAGTATTCATCTTAGCAACTTGTCATAATTTGAAGAGAGAATGCATTTAAGACTTTAAAGGCGAGGGCTACTACTTAGTATGAACAAATTATAGAAGTTAATTAAAAATGGTGTGTTAGGTTGTTGGTTTTTTTGACTGCTGTATAGTTCTGAGTATTTGTGGTACTGAATTAATTTCTGCAATGAAAGTGGGACAGAACCTGGCAGCCCTGCTCACGCTTTTCCGCTTTCCTCTTGAAATTAGTAATTGACTTCTCCTTTTCACTGTCTTCAATTCTGTAACTGAAAGGTGAAGGTTTGGTGAGAGTTATGATGTCTTTGCTGAACCTCTCATCTCATGTGTCTGAGGTGGTGAAGAGAAGATCAGAAGCTGTCCTTCAGGTGGTTGCTCAGCTTTTGATGTATTGTCAAAGCCGATGTGATGTTTGAGTGTTTGGACACATTGGAGATATGGACACAGGTGAATTTGCAATAAGAGGCTTATAATGAATTCCCAAACTTTTCGGAGGACTAGTGACTTGTGTTACGATCTTCACCTTGGAGAAAAGAAATGAGAAGCTGAGGGTTCAGTATTATTTTCATTTTGATGGTGGGAAGTGTTGTTTGACTATTGTGTAAAGATGAAGAGCCTTTTAAACATGAACTTGTGATTTCAAGTGCACTTCAGTAGCCATGCTGCTTAAGCAGTTCCTGCTGTGTCCGTTTTGGTGGTACAGATGTTTGTGTAATGATACAGGGAATGGATCTGTCAGTTCAGAAATGGCTTTTCTCCCCGGCAGAATTGTTTCTCGACCATATCAGTTTCCTGATCTGACTTGCTGCATGAATGGCTGTGTTAGCACCATGGAGGAAGCTGAACCTTTTAAGCTAGTGCATAGTGGACTGACCCTATATGTGAAACCAAAATTGTTGTTTTAATCTTTTACGCAAAATAGAATCTTAACTGATTTGTGTAGGTTCTTGTTAAAGTAGTGGTATCTGTTAAAAATTCATATGGATAACTTTCAGCAATTAGTTGGTGGATTTTTAAAAAGTTACTTAAGCTCATTTGTGCCGTTGATTGAGATGGAGAAACAATGATGACATAATAAAATCAGATACATAAAATCAGCTAAAATTATGCTGAACTTTGATCATCAGTTATATTTCTAGAAATACATTTTTCATAGTACTGCAGCTTTAGTACCAGCTTACAACAAAACTGTGTTCTTGTCAAACTTCTTCTTCCTTCATGTTCAAGAACATGAATCATTCAAAGTGCAGAGCTGAACTGGAGATGGTATTTTAATTCTGTTCATGTAGTGAGTACGGAAGACTTGCAGACAGAAAAAATCTGGTTGAATATTTTTAATTTGATGTTACTCAAATTTTTTTTTGAACAAAAAAATCAGAAAAAATGTTTTGTGGGTGGGGGAAGAAATTAGCAGTCAAATAATAGCCACAGGCAAAATTATGATTATTTTTTGTTGCTATTGTTTGTTTATCTGATGCATCTTATTGTAGCAGTTGAATACTCCAAATATGTCTGTTCACGTCTCCCCTGTGAAATAGGAAGGTGCAATGACTCAGGCTTAGTAAAATTTTCTGTGGCCACTTAGGGAAATATATGAAATAAGAAGCAAATGTAAATCTTATCTAGCACAATAATTACCAGAGCATTCCCCTCTCAACTGACAAAGCTCACTGTGTTCTTTCTGCAATGTTCATCTGTTCTTCACCCATTCTGCAAGAAACATTTCCTTGATTGTTTGGATTTAAGCTCATACATACTGACTTTCTAAAAAGCTGTACAGACATTTTGATGAAGGAGGCGTAGTGTCTCTGAGATGATGGAAACTAGTTATAATCCACTTGGCCAAGCTTTAACTCATTTGAAGAATCTTTTGGTGAAGTTTTTCATTGGGCAGGACAAAATTCACATTTTGAGCAGTCTGGTCTAGTGGGAGGTGTCCCTGCCCATGGCAGGGGGGTTAGAACCAGATGATCTTTAAGGTCCCTTCCAACCCAAACCATTCTGTGATTCTAAAATTCAGGCGTCTTCTGTCAAGATCAGTGTTAACACTGATTTGCAAGACATGTCGCTAGTATGTGTTGTTATTAGACACATAAGCATGCATAACAACTACATAAGGTGTTTTTTAAAATGTCATTTTTTAGAATGTAAAATTCTGTTTTCAGTAAATAATATTCTGATTTTAACTTCAATTTATGTATGCTTTCCAATAGCTTTATCTACTTCAGTTTATCTACTTGAAAAGGTTCTGGCACTCCCAGTGCAAAATAACTGTACTGTTTAAAATTTGGGTGGTGTAAGACTTCTTTGATACCTGCAGAAATGAGGGTTAGCAGCTTGGCCTTGCGAATGGAAATGATACTCTGTACGTGAAAAACTTTGTCCTATATTTCAGGCTTGATTCAGATCCTGGGGCTTGTTTACTTACAGGTTATGCCACTGAGTTGCTCGTACTTGAGTTCTGGCTTGGTGGGGTTTTTTTTGTTTGTGGGTGTGCTCTGCTACTTCAAGAAGATACAGTGAGGAAGGACAAAGGTGGTAATTTTTGCATTTCGTATGGGTTGTGACTAGAAATGGCTGCAGAGATGTGTGTGTATCTCTGTATTTGTACAGCATTTAGCAAGTAAGTATTTTAATCAGAAACCTGGACGCTATTAAAAAAAACCAAAACAAACCACTAGCTCATGTACGTTTTTTTGACTATGAAAAATGCCATCTTACTGTTTGTCACCTGCCTGTAACTACGTTTTCTTTCCTGATAAGCGTGCTAGGAAGTGAGAGGTCTTTGACAGATCACCGAAAATATATTGCATTTGACTGCTGCCTGAGACTTCTCTGCACAGATGGGTCGCAGTAGTCAACCCGAATCTAAGGAAAATTTAACGAAGCAGAAAGATCTCACTTACATCCTACAGAATTAAGTGATGCTGGTTTTGTTTGCTCCTTTACAGGCTTACCATTAAGAATTAAGCTTATTCTCACAGTGTTTTGGGTTTTAGCTCGCTTGTTTTGAGCCGTCTGGCTGTGGTGTTGCACTACTATCCTGGCATCACTGTAGTGGGAAGATCTGGGCAGCTGTCCTATATTTGTCCAATCTTTGATAATTAAGACAAAAAAGTTTTAAAGACTTATATGGATTTTTAAAAACCTAGCACAGTATGTTGCAAAAGATCATTTCACACAGTAATCTTGTTGTGGGAGTACTGGTGAACCTTGTTTATCAGCAATGGTTGGGGGCAGTCTCATATGCATGCAGGAACTGTTGAAAGATGTTTACGTGCTGTTGACTACCATTTGATAATCTTGCTCACAGCAGCATCACAATGCGGTATCTTCATATTTTGAGGGACTTCTATGTTAACAAAGTTTACAATGCTGCTTTGGACGGTTAAACAAGAAACAAAATCTGCATTGTAGATGTGCTTAAAGATAAGTTCACATGGAGAAGGTAGGTTTAAAGACTGCCTGAAATAACTTCAGGTGTTTCACAAATAAGTCTGAGATATGGGTAAGAGGACCTACTGCTTCACTCTATTCATGACTTATGTGCAGTGATTTCGTAAGCGAGGCTGCTGCTTTATCAGCCACACAGTCTTGTAATATGCTTCCTTTGTTCCTACCAGGGTGAAGGCAGGTTTTGATTACTAGGATGTTGGGGAAGAAAAAAATGTGTTGGAGCAGAGTGAAACGGCTTAGCCTCATGAACGTAGTCTGTAATCTGTAGATGGATATGCTTAGATGGCTCTACAACTACAGGCTATAAATACTTGAGGAGAATCATGGAGCTTTATTGAGAGCTGGATGCACATGTAGTGAAAGTGTAGATGTGACACTGGAGTAGTGAAACCTGTGCCAGAATCTTGCCTTCCCTGTGAATAAATGGGGAAGGCTTTAGGTGTTTTGTTGTGTGCGTTGGAAAACCCTGTAAATGTGTGTAATTTGTGGCTGTTAATGGAGCACTTTTTTGGCAGTGGGAGTTTGCCCCTTCTGCTGAGGATGGGATTAAGGATGTGTACCACCACTCTCGAGTGTTACGATTGTTGTAGTCTCTAGTCAGCAGCTGATGAGTCGTTCCCGTGAGTTCCTGCATGTGGAGGAGTGTGTACCACCTGAAAATGTTATCTTGAAATGATTCCAGTAAAAATTTAATCAAATATTTTTTAGGTAGACTTTGAAGGCCTCAGCTGTCTGAATGTATTTTACTAACAAGGCTTGCCCATGAAATTTTTTTGCTGAGAACATAGCACTTGGATCCAAGTATTTTACTGTACTGTTATTATTAAGAATGATTATTACAATGGTAATTGTAATAGCCCTGTATTTATAGTACATTAATGACAGGAAGTGTGCTATATGTCTTATCAATGATGTAATGCATTGAAGCACTTCATATCTTTTCTTACTCCTGTTATTAATGAAATGCCTGGTTTTTTGGCTGCTATTCTACTGATTGTGTTACTCAAGCTCTTTGTGAGACATTCAAAGCCAGTGTTGTTCTGTAGGAGATACAAAAACAGAAATCATTTGCTTAGGGCACCAGTAATTCAAGTTCTCCTGATGAAAACTTTCATTTGTCAAGGTAAAATCCACCAAAATATTAATAAATTAAAAGAAAAAACCCGTGTTTTCCCTGTTTTGAGTTAGGATATGTATCTTCTAGGCTAAGTAAGTATGTGATTGCCTGAGAGTATAGAGGATAGGAGTTTGTGCCTCAGGCTGACCTTTACTGGATCTCTGTTCCTAAAGGTAGTTTACAGCCTCTTGTGTTATTTCTGTTCCCTTATGTAATTAAAATGTTTCTTTTTTAATAGTGAGGAAGTCTTAGGAATGTTTCTTAGCATTGTTAATGTATGCTAGCAGTTTTCAAGCCTTTGTTAGTATTATTATAGAAGAATTAATACCATCAGTGATGAAAGTTTTTGTGTGACGTAATGCAGAAGAGGCTTCCCGAGACTTTGTTCAGACTATGCAAAGTAAGCTTTATTGAAGTCATATTTAAAAATTAGTCTGAGATTCTTTAGAAAGACTGAGCCTGAAGATGGAAATGTTGCTTTCATGAGAAGAGGATATGCAGCATGTGACTGCCAGAGTGTGTGTGTGGCCTCCCTCATGTGAATGTTGCTGATTGCAGAGCCCCAAACTGCTTATCTAGGGAAGCTGCTTTCTAACATCTGCCACTTACAGTATAAGTTCCCTTACCTTTAGTTTGATAACTTCCTTCTATTTCTATGTATGTTTTCTTTCCTGCTTTTATTTTTGTCCTTATTTTTTCACCGTAACAGCAAGTTACACAAAAAGCAGAGGAAGAAGCTTGTGTTAGGTATCCCAGTTATGAGGACAGGAACTTCAAACTGATGAAACATCAAAGGGAACAATTCAGAAAAAGGAGGGGGTCATCCATAAGAAGTCCAAACTGGACAGATGAGCATGGTGTGGCATTCATAGAAGTGTTATTCACGTGATTATATGTAGTCATTAAAATGTTAAAAAAGTGAAAGTTCAGCAAAACAACAGACCTGTTTTGTAGTATGACACTTCAAATATTAGAGTGTAAGATTAAAACAGCAGCAAAGTTGACTTCCTAGAAGGGGAGTGAGAATTGGAAGTATTAACAATTTGAAAGTTCCTTTCTCATGCCAGTAAATGTTTCAGTGATATTCTTGTGGACATCAAGCTGCATGAACCAGGGCTGAGACACAAAAGACGCCTTTGAGTTGGTAGAGGGGGATTGTGGACTTATGCATTGTAGTGGGGGTTTCTTGTGTGTGTTCCATAGTCTGCATGCGCAAATGGGTAGCAGAAACCCAAATATAACCAGGGTGCCTTTTTGAAAGACTCTAATATTAGAGTTAGAGCCTTCTGTATACAAGATAAATCTTAGTGAAAGAAAATCTTGAGAGGCAGATGGGAAAAGATCATGATGAAAGACATTGCCTGCATCTTCTCATTTGTGTACCTGTTTTCTTGGGACTCTGGTGATCTTCTACTTGAACAAAACTTTGAAGTGCAAAACCAGACTTTATTTCTGAGCAGGTTCAGTTGAATGTGGCAAACACAAAACATGGCTAAACCAGAAAACATAATGCAGGCAAATATTCCAGGAAGTCTCCAATCTGAGGAGTCACAGTTCTGTTTCCTGGAAAAGTGTGATCATTATTTTAACATTTATTTAAAGGAAAGAGTCTTTCCAGGTGGCTTTATCCAGTTTTTTTTCAGGAAGAGAAAAACACTTTGTTTATTTAAGAAAAGACAGTGTAGATGCATATACTTCTGCACTGCCATACTTCTCTTAATACATTTAGTGACGTGTCAGGTTTTTACAAAGAGACTGTCTAGGATCCCCAACCCATTTTGCAGCTGTGGTCCAGTCCTTAAGGATGAGTTATGATTCCACACACTGAATAGTAGATTGAAGTACACAGGAGAGCCTTCCTGAAGGGCATTTACTTAGGAGTTGATGATGTAAATGTAGGTGATCGCACATGGTGTTCCAAAATACATATTTTGATTGACAGATATTTTCAGTTGTCATTCAAGTTAATATAAAAGTCCTAAGGGGTGAAATTGTAGACCCCTTTTGCTTGAATAGAGAGTAGTTGTTCTGACTTTCCTTCTTTTAAAACAAAGTGGACGTGGGGGGGGTAATACCATGTGTTGGCTTGCTGTGTTGGTTTTAACGTAAAAGTGTCACTGGAGTAGTCAAGAACGGAGCATGGAGCACATGTCTTTGAGCATGCTGGTGCCAGTTCTTTCACTGGTTCCCACAGATGCTTTTCATTGGAATATCTTGTTTTGAGCTTTGGTCAACTGTGTGTTGAGTGTTTTCTAATAGTGATCTTTCCCAGAGTGAAATGTGGGCCTTGGATATCATTCCTATAGTAGATCCAGTAGATGGGTTGATGGTTTGAGTGTGTTGCAGGGTTCTTCTTGTTGTTGCATCTTCAAACATGGTAGCAAAATACTTGAGGCTGTGAGCTGTTCTCCTTTTCTTTGCAAAATATTGTGGGAAGTTTGTTTCTTTAGGGACAAATAAACAGACCCAGTTAGTAAATGTCTGCAGGGAAACAGTAATGCTGAAAATGTGCTCAAACTGTTAGTAGGCTGTTGGCTTGTATTTTCTTGAGAGTGATTCCTCTTGCGTGCACTACCTGGAAGGTTGGAAAGGTGCAAAGGAGAGAGGATACACGCTGTCTCAGAAAGCAGGACACAAATACTGAATTTTAATTGCTGTTAAAATAGTGAAATTGAGCAGTGGTATTGGTGTGACTGGGAGATGTGGATGCTATACCTTTTTTTCTCTTTTTTTTTCTCCCCATTTAGGAGGGCTTTCGAGCTGCCGCTCTGCTGCTGAACAGCATGCAGTCCTTTCGGGAGCAAAGTAGTTACCACGGAAACCAGCAGAGCTACCCGCAGGAAGTGCACGGTTCATCCCGACTGGAAGAGTTCAGCCCGCGCCAGCAGGCCCAGATGTTCCAGAGCTTTGGAGGAGGTGCTGGCAGTGGACGTCGTGGAGCAACAGGAGCCTCTACAGCGATGCCTGGTGAGAGCTCTGGACATCAGAGCTACCAAGGTTTCAGAAAAGAAGCAGGAGAGTTTTACTACATGGCTGCCAACAAAGATCCAGTGGCATCAGGAGGGCAGCAGCCACCTCAGCGCAGGCCTTCTGGACCAGTACAGAGCTATGGGCCCCCTCAAGGGAGTAGCTTTGGGAGTCAGTATGGGAGTGAGGGACATGTGGGCCAGTTTCAAACACAGCACTCGACCCTTGGGGGTGTATCCCACTATCAACAGGATTATGCTGGTCCTTTTTCTCCAGGGAGTGCCCAGTATCAGCAGCAGGCTTCTAGCCAGCAGCAGCAGGTGCAGCAGCTGAGACAGCAGATCTATCAGTCTCATCAGCCTTTACCCCAGGCTTCCAGCCAGTCTGCTTCTAGCACCTCACACTTGCAGCCAATGCAGCGTCCATCCACCCTGCCTTCCTCTGCGTCTGGGTACCAGTTACGAGTGGGTCAGTTCAGCCAACACTATCAGCCACCTTCGTCATCCTCCTCCTCCTCTTTCCCCTCCCCACAGCGTTTTGGCCAGTCAGGACAAAATTATGATGGAAGCTACAGCGTGAATTCTGGGTCACAGTATGAAGGCCATGCTGTGGGTTCCAATGCGCAGGCATATGGGACTCAGTCAAACTACAGCTTTCAGACTCAACCGATGAAAAGCTTCGAGCAGTCTAAGCTGCCCCAAAGCGGGCAGCAGGGGCAGCAGCAACAGCACCCACCTCAGCATGTAATGCAGTATTCAAATGCTGCCACCAAGCTCTCTCTTCAAAGTCAAGTGGGACAGTACAGCCAGACTGAAGTTCCTGTAAGGTCACCGATGCAGTTCCACCAAAACTTCAGTCCAATCTCTAATCCATCTCCTGCTGCATCTGTGGTTCAGTCTCCAAGCTGCAGCTCTACCCCTTCTCCCCTCATGCCAGGTGGAGAAAATCTCCAGTGTGGACAAGGCAACATGTCCATGGGTTCTAGAAACCGAATCCTGCAGATGATGCCTCAGCTTAGTCCTACACCATCTATGATGCCAAGTCCTAATGCTCATGCGGGGGGATTCAAGGGGTTTGGGTTGGAAGGACTGCAGGAAAAAAGGCTCACAGATCCAGGGCTGAGCAGCCTGAGTGCTCTAAGTTCTCAAGTGGCCAATCTACCCAACACAGTCCAGCACATGTTGCTCTCGGATGCCTTGGCACCTCAGAAAAAAGGTTCCAAAAGGTCATCCTCTTCAAAAAAGGCTGACAGCTGCACCAACTCAGAAGGCTCCTCCCAGGCAGAGGAGCAACTCAAGTCTCCCCTGGCAGAGTCCCTTGATGGTGGCTGTTCCAGTAGTTCAGAGGATCCTGGGGAAAGGGTGAGACAGCTGAGTGGCCAGAGCACCAGCTCAGACACCACTTACAAAGGCGGTAACTTAGAGAGATCCAACTCCTCACCAGCACAAGGCTCTCAGAATGAGCCATCAAAACTCAGCAGCAGCCCTGCAGCTAGGGAAGATGAGGCCTCCCCTGATGGGAAGGAAGCTGTGGTGGCTGTGGAAAATGCCCCAAAAGTGAATGAAAAGGCAGTTGGCGTGATTGTCTCCCGGGAAGCCATGGCAGGAAGGGTAGAAAAGTCAGGTGGGCCAGATAAACCTGCACAAGATGATGCTTCCACAGCCAGTCAGACACCAGCTAGTGCTAGTGGAGCAAAAGAAGCGGGGCATGCAGGGACACAGCCAGAAACTCCAGCAGGAACTAAAGGGAGCAAAAGTGGAGATAACACTAACCATAATGGAGAGGGGAACAGTCAGCCTGGTCATACAGTTGTTGGGCCAAATTTTCCTGCAAGAACAGAACCTTCCAAATCTCCTGGCAGTTTAAGATACAGTTACAAGGATAATTTAGCAGCTGGAATACAGAGAAATATTGGTGGCTTTCCACAGTATCCTTCTGGTCAAGAAAAAGGGGATTTTCCAGGGCACAGCGAGCGCAAAGGCCGGAATGAGAAGTTTCCTAGTCTCCTACAGGAGGTCTTACAGGGGTACCACCATCATCCAGACAGAAGGTATTCTAGGAATGCACAGGAGCATTCTGGGATGGCTGGGAGTTTGGAGGGAGCCATGAGGCCCAATATCTTAATTAGTCAAACCAATGAATTGACCAATAGAAGTCTCTTAAATAAAAGCATGGGGTCTCTCCTGGAAGGCCCTCACTGGGGTCCCTGGGATAGAAAGTCTAGCAGTGCAGCTCCTGACATGAAGCAGATCAATCTAGCTGATTACCCTATTGCTAGGAAGTTTGATGTGGAGTCTCAGTCTTCGGGCCATGAAGGGGGAGCACTCTCAGAGAGGAGATCAGTGATCTGTGACATATCTCCATTAAGGCAACTTGTCAGAGATCCTGGCCCTCACCCAATGGGGCATATGGGTCCTGAGGCCAGAAGTGGAAGGAGTGAACGTCTTGCCCCTGGCTTGAGCCAGTCAGTAATACTCCCTGGTGGTTTAGTATCCATGGAAACAAAGATGAAAGCTCACAGTGGGCAAATAAAAGAAGAAGATTTTGAACAGTCAAAGAGCTCAGCTAGTCTCAATAATAAAAAAACAGGAGACCATTGTCATCCTTCTGGCATCAAGCATGAATCTTTCCGAGGCAACGCTAGCCCTGGAGCTGCAATCTCTGATGCTGCTTCAGACTACCTTCCCCAGCAGGACAGCAGATCAACACCGATGAGACGAGGACCTGGCAGAACTGGAAGCAGCAGGGGTAAATCACCCTCTCAATTTCAGGATCTTGCTGATAAGCTGAAAATGTCACCAGGCAGAAGCAGAGGCCCAGGGACAGATCTGCATCACATGAACCCACACATGACACTATCTGAAAGAGTTAACAGGGGTTCCTTACATTCTGCTTACTCTCAGAATTCAGAAGGCCCATCTTTGGCTTCAGCATATCACACAAATGCTAGGCCTCATGCTTTTGGTGACCCTAATCAGAGTTTGAATTCCCAGTATCATTACAAGAGACAGCTATACCAGCAACAGCAAGAAGAATACAAAGATTGGGCAAGCAGCACTGCTCAGGGTGTGATTGCTGCAGCTCAGCACAGGCAGGAAGGAGCAAGGAAGAGCCCAAGACAACAGCAGTTTCTGGAAAGAGTAAGGAGTCCCTTAAAAAATGACAAGGATGGCATGATGTACCTTCAAGGCAGCTCTTACCATGATACTGGAAGCCAGGAAGTTGGGCGCTGCATTATGGGGAGCGACAGTACTCAGAGCAAATGCACCGAACTGAAACATGGCAACCAGAAGTTGCAGCATCACGAATCTGGTTGGGACCTCTCTCGGCAAACTTCTCCTGCCAAAAGCAGTGGCCCTCTTGGAGCAGCCAACCAAAAAAGATTTTGCCCTCCAGATAGTGATGGACATCGACGAGAGGAGTCTACAGATTTGCCCAAGCCTAGCAATGCCATGCTCAGGCTCCCTGGCCAGGAAGACCAGTCTCCTCAAAATCCATTAATTATGAGGAGGAGAGTCCGTTCTTTCATCTCGCCTATCCCTACCAAAAGACAGCCACAGGACATGAAGAATAGTGGCAATGAAGATAAAGGGCGACTGATGACTTCAGCAAAAGAAGGAGTTGATAAAACGTACAACTCATATGCCCACTCATCTCAAAGCCAAGATGTTGGCAAGTCCGTTGCAAAGGGCGATTCCTTCAAGGACCTGCCCAGTCCTGATAACAGGAATTGCCCTGCTGTTTCCCTCACAAGCCCGGCTAAGACCAAAATACTGCCCCCAAGAAAGGGGCGAGGATTAAAACTGGAAGCTATTGTTCAAAAAATTACATCTCCCAATATTAGGAGAAGTGTTTCTACCAACAGTGCTGAAACTGGTGCAGATACTGTCACTCTTGATGACATCCTGTCGCTTAAGAGTGGACCTGAAGGAGGAAGTGCAGCTGGACACGGACCAGAGACTGAGAAGAGAAAAGGAGAGATGTCAGATCAAGTGGGGCCAGCAAGCCAGGATACAACTGGTGAAATAACTCTTCCAAGATCTTCAGAAGAGTGGCAAAGCAGTGAGGATGATAAACCCAAGAAAGACGTCCCTGAAACTGCTGGTGTTGGTAAAGAGGGAGCAGGATCCAGTGCAGCACCACCACCTTCTCAGAAGTCAGGTGGTCAGGGAAGGTCTGACGGATCTGTAAGTGGAGCTGGAACTTTGACCTTTTCTGACTCAAAAACAATTTCCCCTTCCAGTGTGTTTACTTCTGAACCAAATCCGAAGTCTGAGGAAAAAGATGGAGATATGACCAACATTTCACCCAAGCCAGATGGTTTCCCTCCAAAGGGATATTTTCCCTCTGGAAAGAAAAAGGGGAGGCCAATTGGGAGTGTGAACAAGCAGAAGAAGCAACAGCAGCAGCAACAACAGCAGCAACTGCCACCACCCCCACCACCCCCACCAGTACCTTCACAGTCTTCAGAAGGGGTAGGCGGTGGTGAGCCAAAACCGAAGAGGCAAAGGAGGGAGAGGCGAAAGCCTGCAGCACAGCCACGGAAGCGGAAGCCTAGACGGGCTGCTCCGATTGTGGAGCCTCAAGAACCAGAGATCAAGCTTAAATATGCTACCCAGTCTGTAGATAAAACTGACTCCAAGAATAAGTCCTTTTTCCCTTATATTCATGTGGTAAACAAGTGTGAATTAGGCGCTGTGTGCACAATCATTAATGCGGAGGAAGAGGAGCAGAACAAATTGGTGAGGGGTCGGAAAGGACAGAGGTCTTCAACACCCCCTCCTAGCAATGCGGAGAGCAAAGTGCTGCCCACCTCAACTTTCATGCTGCAGGGCCCTGTAGTAACAGAGTCTTCTGTCTTAGGGCATCTGGTTTGCTGCCTGTGTGGCAAATGGGCCAGCTATCGTAACATGGGTGACCTCTTTGGTCCTTTCTACCCCCAGGATTATGCAGCCACCTTGCCCAAGAACCCGCCTCCAAAGAGGGCCACAGAAATGCAGAGCAAGGTCAAGGTACGGCACAAAAGTACTTCTAATGGTTCCAAGACAGATACGGAAGAGGAGGAGGAACAGCAACAACAGAAGGAACAAAGAAGCCTAGCTGCTCATCCCCGCTTTAAGAGGCGGCACCGCTCTGAGGACTGTAGTGGAGCCTCTCGGTCACTTTCAAGGGGAGCTTCTTGTAAAAAAGCAACCACTGACGGTGGCAGTGGTGGTGAAAAGACTCCTTTGGACTCAAAACCCTCTATGCCCACTTCAGAAGGTGGCACTGAGCTGGAGTTACAAATTCCTGAACTACCTCTTGACAGCAATGAATTTTGGGTCCATGAGGGTTGTATTCTCTGGGCCAATGGGATCTACCTGGTCTGTGGCAAGCTCTATGGGCTGCAGGAAGCTGTGGAGATTGCAAGAGAGATGGTAAGTACCTAACATTGCTATACAAAAGTATTTGTTTTCATTTGCAACATGTATACCATTTGGAATACCATTTTTCCTTGTTCTTCCCTCATGTCTTAAGCGTTCATCTTTCATCTTGGATAAATCTGTAGTGATGTCCTTTTGATGGCCTTGTTTAGATCTTTGCCACACCTGATCAGACAGATTTTTCAGGCAGCAAAATGCTGGATGCTCATTACCTGCTAAAAGTTCTGGATGTCCAAGGGCTTTCTCGTGACAATGATCTTTTTTCTCCTCCTTATTCTACTGTATTAAATATTTAATAATCTCTCAGGCTCTTCTTGGAGTCATACAGCGAAAGGACAAGTAAGTAGCAGCAGACGCAAATTGCAACAAATAAAATTACAATTCAGTATTGGGCAAAAAATTTCATAGTGAGGATGGTGAAGCATTGGATTGAGGGAGGGGGAACAACAGAAAAGCTGTGGAATATCTGTTCTTGGAGATGCACAAATATGACTGGGCAAGGCCCTAACCAACCCACTTTAACTCTGGAGTTGGATCTGTCTTCAAAGTTGGCTCTGCTTTCAGCAGGAGTTCCTTCCAACCAGAGTTATTCTGTGACTGTAATATGTACTGCACAACTGTAGGAGAATTTGCAGTCCTTACAAAATGAGGTGGATAGAGTAGAATCACACAAAGGTCTGTAAGCTTTAAGTGAAATGCAGATGGGTTTAGTATAGATGAATTCAATTTGAAATACACCACAAATCATACTGATAATTGACTTTTTCCAAAGTGCAACTGAGAAGAAATATGTAAAATTAAAGCAGGGACAAAGGGAGAACTTTGTTCACAACCACCTGGTTGTGGATGGAGACACTCTGTGTTCTTGATTTTCTGAGGCACAAGCTGGCACTTTAAAACCACAGTTATATGTCTTTGCCATCATCAGGATGTTGTATCCTTTTATTTGTGGTTACCTTTTGCATTATCCTTTCTGTCCTGGGCCAAACCATGGAAGAAGCATTAGACCTACTTTTTCCAGTTGCTTTCAGATTCTTCCTTCTAAACAGTGTTGGGATCCAGTTTTTTGTCTCCTGTTCGCTGTGTATTGTTACATACAGTGTGCTCATTTCCTCCTCATGAGCTTTTTTCTTCAGGTTCGATTCCTGGCTCATTCTGCATTTTCACTCACTGTTCTTTGACAGTAATTACATGCTTCTTTGCCCTAACTTGATTTGGCCTGCATTCTTGTTTCTAGCCTCTCATTAAACAAAGTCAGTTAATTTCATTTGGTTTTCATCGAGCCGTGCCTGCATGCTTGTTCTGGTGCAATTGCTGAATTTCTTATCTCTGGTAATTGCGAGGTTTCTTTTGGGATCTCCACTACTGTTTGGATTCTGCTCGAAATGTGGCTGTGCTTTCATATGTCTTGTAGTTCACCAGTATTTTCAATTTGGATCACTCCAGCCTGATTTTTTCCCATTTTCCTGTTTTTCAGGGTGTGTCTTTTATTTATGATCCTTGTTCTCCCAATAGCAAATCACTTCTCTGCAAGTTCCTGAACCACTTGAATTGTCCTTCAGCAATCCTTTTTGTGTTCCCATCTCTGCAAAGGGGGTATGCCTGGCAGAAACATGCTATGCTGATAGGCTCTAATCAAACTTGACAAGTAGCAGCCCCTCACCCACAATCTTTTTATATAGGTTTTGCATGTTGTTTGACAGCTAGTTCTTTCTCTGCGTGGGATCTTGATGCCTTCTGACTGTACACTTTGGCCTACCCTTTATCATTTTCTTCCAACCATTATGATCATCTCCTTGTCACAAATAGAATTTTTTTTCTCCTCTTCTTAACCCTTTCATCTGCCCTTATGGCACCATACAAGAACATCTCCCTTGAACCTTGTGTCCTTTCTCTCTACTTCTTCCTTTAATCACTTGCTCAACTCCTAGCTTTTCTTTTCCCTGATAGTACCTGCAGACAGGAGTGTTTCCTATTTTTTCAAAAAGTATACAAAAAGCCTGTGGCCTCTCTTGCCTTTGCAACTACCTCTTAATTTCCCTTTGCTTTTTCATCTCAGAATTCTTTGAGTGCATTGTCTGGGGCTCTTGTCCTCCACTGTGGCTTCGATTGTGCTCTAGTAAAATTGTAATGAGTGTTTACGGTGATCTCTTCCTAGCTAAGGTTCAGATCCAGTACTTCATTTTCTTTTCCCTGTCAGCTATGTTTGTCACTGTCAGCTGTGCTGCTCTCAAAGTGTTGTTTCACTGTTGTTTCCCATCTGTGTTGTCCTTTGATTACCTCCTTTCTATTTTTTGCAGAGGCTGTTGTTCATTACTCCCAGCTGGTTGTGTGGGATTCATTGAAGTTCTGCTTGTGCTTTTCTTCTCTTTATCTTGGTATACCGTGTATTTGGGTAGCTTTTGGTAACCTGGTCGCTTTTTTCCAGGGCCTTGTAGAGCTTCCTTTTTACTCCAGGTTTGTGTTCTTCTACCATAATCTTAAAAATTGTTCTTGAATTCATTGTGACTACTCAGACTCTTACTTAAAAACATAGCTTTTAATCTACATCGTTCTTAGTCCATCATCTTCCTTCTTGTCACTCAGGTTCACAATCTCCCTATTTGATTTTAAAATTATTTCTTCATAATCCTTCCTATTTAAGACTGTAAGAAATACTGCTTACTTTCAGCATATGAGAAGCAATATGTAGCCTATCTCTGTGTCCTTTTTAAATCTAATTATAAGACTCTTAACTTTCAGAGACAGGGATCACTTTCTTGTGTGCTTTGTTTTGTTATGTCTTACACAAACACATTAGCAGGTGTCCTAGCTGAATGCTGGGCTCTTCTGCATTACGTCCATAGGAGTAATCCATCTTTCTCTTTCACCTCTGTCATGAATAACAGAATAGGTTTTCTCCTGGCATTATTTTTTCCTTAACCTTTTTATCCTATTGTAGCAAACTGTAGTGATGTATTCTTCTCTGGAAGCAATATATCCTCCCCCCCTTCAGTTAGAAGAGGGTTACATGCAACATGAAGATGGCAGTCAGGGTGTTCAGAGTTGTACCTGCCAGAAGCCATCCCCAGGCAGTGGAAAGGCTCTGTTGAACTAGAATCTTTTGCCCCGCTGCCTGAGGATAGCCTTCTGGCACAGACAGCTGATTTCCTATGCTTGTTGCGTATGCTCTTTCTTTACCTCTTCTTTGCTTTGCAAGTGCGTTTGCTTTTTATTCCCTCTGACATGCAGCTCGTCATCAGTGTTAGTGTCCTGGAAAAGCAGATGTGCAAACCATGTAGCTGCTTGCCAGCAGGTGAGAGTAGACAGATGTGCGCACGAGCATACAGGAATCTAGGTCTTAAATTTGATCTGGGATAAGGAAAAACATTAGTTTATGGCATATGAAGGGTTGTGAGCCTGAAAGTGAATAATTTGTGTATGTAAAACATTCCTGTGCAAATGAAATACTGCCGTAATTGAAAATCTGTGTAAACTGTAATACCCACTAAGGGCAAATGCACACCAAATTTAAACTGATCCATACCATTGAGTTGCAATATTTTCTTTAGAGATCTGGCTCTGTTGTCCCTTATGCAGCATCCTAGTATAGAAATAAACTTCTTGTCAAAGGCCGTAAACCATCGTGCCATGATATAGAAGTAGTGGCGTAAGTAACCCACCCTGCATTTCTTCTTACACAAACTGAGCTGGTTTTTCTCACATGGAAGCTTACTACAAATAATTTTTTTTCCAAACACCTCTGTTTCTCATTTGCCTTCCAGAATCGGGAAGGAATTTGAAGAATTTTTCTCGCTATGTTAAGTTTTCTGTTCCTTACATGGATAAATGTCTGTGTCTTACTGCAGTTTTTTGAGAACAGCCCCATAGTCAATCTCAAGGAAGGCTTAGGACGTATGCGAGGTTGCTCCAAGATCAACTTGTACCAGCTGCTCTAGAAGAATTTGAGATGAGAAGGTATTACCTTAAAAAGATTTATCAAAATGTGAAGTGATTTTTCTGAGCTTTGAAGTTTCCTAAAAGTCTGATTTCACCCTAGACTGAAAATGGTGTGAATGTGTTACCTTCTAAGCGGCAATCCGGCTGGTTTCCAAAGTGCTAGACTCTGCCTTTCTTAAAGACAAAAAGGTGTTCCTCTTGCTCTGACCACTCTAGAGGGCTTCTTGGTTCTGAGAATGTGAATATCTGATCAGATGAACTGGGCTGCTTCAGATGCAGACTGGCTTAAGCCATCTCCTTATTTTGCGGTTCAAAGTAGACACCCCAACAGGTAGACCTGCCTGCCAAGCCTTTCTTAAACTGCTTCTTAAACCATAGTAAGGGGGCTAACTGGCGTTCTTGCAGTTAGACACTTTTGGTTCCAAGGCTAATGAAATCCTGAACTGAAAAAATGCCATCTCCCTAGTCCTGGATGATCCTGTTACCTATAGAATGCTTTCTTTCAAATATTGAAGGTGATTATGTTTTGAACTAGGTAAATAAGATTATAAGTGATTTGGCATAAGATCTTTGCCATATGATTCTAGGAATATTACAGCCGGTATTCCTGCAGCAGGTTTGAAAATATATAGTATTCTTCCTCTGGAAATTTTTGGGTCTCTGTTCTTACAGTCATGTCAACCATTTAGAATCATAGAATCATAGGATTGTTTCAGTTGGAAAAGACCTTCAAGATCTTTGAGTCCAACCAATGACCCAGCACTGCCAAGTCCACCACTAAACCATGTCCCTAAGGGCCACATCTACGTGTTTTTTGAACACTTCCAGGGACGGTGACTTCACCACTTCCCTGGGCAGCCTTTCAGTGAAATAATTTTTCCTGATATCCAGCCTGAACTTCCCCTGGCGCAACTTGAGGCCATTTCTTCTTGTCCTATCACTTGTTACTTGGGAGAAGAGGCCAACACCCACCTCACTACAACCTCCTTTCTGGCAGTTGTAGAGAGCGATAAGGTCTCCTCTCAGTCTCCTTTTCTCCAGGCTGAACAACCCCAGCTCCCCCAGCCGCTCCTCATAAGACCTGTGCTTCAGGCCCTTCACCAGCTTTGTTGCCCTTCTTTGGGCCTGCTCCAGCACCTTAGTGTCTCTTTTTGTAGTGAGGGGCCCAGTACTGAATGCAGTATTCTAGGTGTGGCCTCACCAGTGCTGAGTACAGGGGGATTATTACTTCCCTGCTGGCCATACTATTTCTCATACAGGCCAGGATGCTGTTGGCCCTTTTGGCTACTTGGGCACACTGCTGGCTCATACTCAGCTGGCTATCAGCCAACACCCCCAGATCCTTTTCTGCCAGGCAGCTTTCCAGCCACCTTCCCCAAGCCTGTACCTTTGCATGGGGTTGTTGTGGCCCAGGTGCAGGACCTGGCACTTTGCTTTTTTGAAGCTCATACAATTGGCCTCAGCCCATCGCTGCAGCCTGTCCAGGTCCCTCTGTAGCGCCTTCCTACTCCCACCCAAGTTAGTGTCATCTGCAAATTTGCTGATGGTGCATTCGATACCTTCATCCAGATCATCGGTAAAGATGTTGAACAGAACCAGCCCCAGTACAGAGCCCTGGGGGACACTGCTGGTAACTGGTCACCGACTGGATGTGACTCTGTTTATTACCACTCTTTGTGCTCGGCCAGCCAGCCAGTTTTGGACCCAGCGAAGGGTACTCCCATCCAGGCCATGAGCAGCATATCTTCACATTTATAGATTTGGAAAACTTAACAGTAGCATGCAGTTTGTTACAAATACCTTTTAAGGAAGCCGTTTCCTGCCTTGTTTATCTTCTCATTGTTTTGCTATTCATGAGAAACTAATTTTCATGCAAGATAAGATCTTGGTTACTTTTGTAACTGACGAAGTTATGAATTGGCTTTGGTAGTTGTCAGCAGATTTGATGTTCAAAATAATTGATGGTCTTTATTCTCAGTATTAAATTTAAGAAGCTGTAAGTGCAGACCGATGCTGTGGACATTCTTTGTATTAGGTTGAATTGCAGAATCCAAGAAGCTAGTTCTACTATTGTTTTCTAAAAAGCCATTCATTAGGAGGTGAGATGTTGTTTCTTGAAGTTTTTTTTTACAAAACACTTTTTTTTCCAAGGCAAAGGCTCTGCCTGAGCACAGGTGTTACCTCTGGGGTTTTTTTGTTTTGTTTTTTGTTTGTTTGTTTTGTTGTTTCTTCCCCCTCTTCCTTGTCAGAATCACCCTTGCTGAAGGTAAATCTAGCTCTTGTTTCTGCTGGCAGTGCTCTCTGAAAGGAAAACTTGTTTATCCCCCTTTTAAAAATCTCTTTTGAAAGGTCTAAAGAATTTAATGCTTTTCCCATTAATCTCTGCTTCATTCCCGGTTTGAGAAATCTTTCAATCCTTATACATGGAGAGAAGCCCTTGGAACCTGTTTCAAGGACTTTAGACTTTGTTGCTTCTTATTGAAGGATCATCTTGGGTTTCAGTCAGGAGAACTTGAGTAACAAGTGGTGAAGGGTAAAATCTGCTCATCGTCTAGAGTATAATGGAAGAAGATTCTGGGCTTTATCTCACCAATCTGGAATTTCGTCTGTCTGACTCTCCATGGATTATCTTTAAAAGCCTGTTGCTTACCTGAAGAGGAGAAGTCTGCCTGCTTTAGGACTGTTAGCAAGACTGTTCAGACAGTCAGAATGACTCTGGAGAAAATTATTAAAAAACACAAGTGACCTCATAGAAATTCAGAACCTAAATGCATCTCTCTTTGCAAGTTGATACTTTAATATTTGAATTTTTCATTACTGTTGGGCAGTGCCAGCCGTCTGGCTCATCTTGAGTGTGCCTTTGTTAGTCTGTAGGGCTGGAGGTACATGTGGTATCCAGATTTCACAGAGGACAACTTCTGGTTTTCCACAGAAAAGTTGTCCTTGGCCTCTTGAGACTCCTGCTAGTTGATCTCCCAGAATATCTGATCTGTGGAATTGTGTACAGTAGAGGAAATAAGGATTGCCTATCTATAATGTTTTGTTTACTCTACTGCTTTCATAGAACCATTTTCTTTTGTTTATCTCTACCGTTCTGGACCCTTGCTGTAAACTGGGTAAAGAAAGGTGCCTAGAGGGATCCCTAGGAATTAAGCTATTTATATTCTCAGATTTGGGAAATAAAAGCCTAACAAAAATACTCCTACATGCTGTAAGTAATTGCTTTTAAAAGGTTCCTAACTGTGTGGCTGCTAAGTACCTGAGCTAGGGAATCAGTATGAACTGAAAGAACTGTGAAAGGTTAGCTACCTCTGGCAAAACAAAGCAAACCAGTTTCTAGCCCCAGACACCTGAGTGGTGCAGCACCGCAAGTCTGAAGGTGTGGGTTTATTCTGAATGTCTCATTTGGCACAGGTGTGCTCTGTTATCCCAGAACCAGGCTAGGAGTAAGTTACCATCAGGAGGGGTGAATCCTGCTCTGCAAGCTGCTTGCTCCCGCTGTTTCCCTTGTGTTAGATCTACCAACTGTGCATTTGCAGAGGGGGATGATTTTTAGCTAGCTAATCCATCAGAAGACCAGCTTGGAGTGGGATCTTTGTGCCAGATCAGCCATCTGAATCTACTTACTCTGAACCATGTTTGCTGCGTCTGACAGAGAGGGACCTTTCCGCTGGTAGTTAAAACCATTAGATCGAGTTAGCCACAACACAGAATTGCGCCCAGGTGACACCACCACTTGAAAGTGTTTTAGGCCCACAGTGCTACTCTTTCAAAGTGTTGCGAGATGAATGCTGATCTTTTATTCATTGTTGTTCTTTTTCAGAGAAGGAAGAATGTTCAAAACCTGACATTTTTTTCTCTTCCTCCCCGCCCCCCAAAACAAAACAAAAAACCCCCAACAAGCAAGCCCCCTAAGTGGAGTTCTGCATCAGGTCAGGATTCAGCTGAAATAATAATCTGCTGCTTCAAAGACCACATGCCTGACAAACACAGGAAGGAAAACCTGTGTTTCTTACACCCAGACCTGTAATAGTAGGGAGGAATTTCCAGCGTAGGAAGAAGTGACACTGGAGCTTGTTAATTTTTCACTGTGGGGAAAGGGAAGCCAGTAATGAATTTCAAAACTGCCTGTTAGCAGTGGTTGAAAAAGAGTGTATTGAGAACATTGTCTGCTTATTTTTATCTCTGGCAACAGCTTTTAGTATGCTTCAACCCATCGAATGAGGAGTGCCACAGAATCTTGAGGCATCTTCTACAGTTAACCTAAAGCTCAATCACTTCAAGGGTTTCATGGACGGACTGTGTCCAAGCACCTAGTTGCGTGAGCTGGAAATGTGCTTCCTTTCCTGAAGAAAGTCCTTAGTGCAATCAGTTTACATTTGTTTCCATTCCACGGGAAGTGGCAGCATCTTCAATATATTCTGCGGTGTTAGAAAAATAAGGACTCATGCAATTTCAGGTGGAGAAGAAATTCTGAAAGACGGGCTGAATGATAAACTTCAGGTTTGGTTTTCTCAGAAAGGCATTGCTGTCTGTTGTGCTACTGAAACTCTGTGCTGTCATGACTCCTGGTCTGTAAGAGTGTCGCCACAGAGATGAGAACCTGCTAGGAGCCCCTTGTATCTCAGTTCATTGACTTCCTCTGGCAGGGACCTACAAGTGTGGGTGATGAGTGCTACAGTACTTTGTGGCTCACAGCAGCTCTCTATACTGGTATCACAAGCCTCAAATGCCGAAAGGGTGAACAGACAGAATTCAAATCTACATTTCTGATGCATATATTCCAATATCTTGTGTGATTTGAAGCCATTAATTACATTTGTGAAATGAAGCTGGCTTTCCTTGGCTTTACTCTGAGTAGAAATCAGGTAAAACTGGTGCAGTGAACTGGTGATCATGGATTGTACATGGCAAGAAACACAGTTTAGTTGAGGTACCAAACGTAAAGATGATTCAGGAAAAGGAGAAATACTTCAGTGTCAACTTTTTTTATGTGCATGGAGAGAAGATGAAGGGTAGGCAGGAAAGTAATTTGCCGTTTATCCCAAAGTGAGGGCATTAATGTCTGTGCTTGCATGTGGTTTTAGATTTTATTGTTTGTCTAGCATGGGGAGTGAGGAAAGCAGAAAATAGATTTACTGACAATAGAGCGTTGGGAAAGAATCGGATGTTTAACCACTTACATTAGTTGTAGCCAGGAGCACTGGAAACTTGTATGTAAAAAGCAGCTTGCTCATTCCACAGTTGTGGCCTTTCTATAAAGCATCAGGGATCCTTGAAATCTATGCACAATTTTAGTTTAAAAATACATTTAAGTAACTTTATTTTTTAAGAAGCTCTTCCAAATGTGAATGGGGCTTTCTCTGTGCAGGACATTTCTAAACAAAGCTTTAAAGCTTTTTGTCTGACTATCCACAAGCTCACACAGTCCTTTTTATAAGATTTAAGTTGCCTGTTACTGTAGAGATGCCAAACTCTTGCTAAATTCTCATTAGGGAGTGAATACAATCCATTTACGTGTCATTTTAGCTTGAATCTTTTTAGGCTGTACTGGCAAAAAGCTTTTTAAGATTCCACAAAATTGGGGAAGAGGGTGGTTGTGCTGTTTGTGTTTTAACTTAAACCAAACTAACTTTTTTTTAACTTAGACTAATTCCAGATGGTAGTCACTTGAGCTGTGTCCCCTTAACTTCATTAGAAGAGTGCTGCTAACACATAAGTGTTGAAGGACAATCAAGAACCTCGGAAGTTTATTCTGCTCCATGCCTCTGTGTTTAAAATGGCCTATATTTGATGACAACTAGACAAAAATGCGAATTTTAAAAAAATATATTCCCTGATTTTGAAAAAAATATTTCTTAATCTTTCTTTGCTGGTTCAGTTTGATAAGATGTTAACTTCTGGAGGTAAGAATTCATTAGTTTGTTATATAATGTTGTATGGATTATTAGAATTACATTCTATCTCTTGTAAGACTTCTCAAATAAAAACTACAGTATCTCCCTTTTTATTTTTAAAATAAATGTTATCTTGAATTATTTGTTTACTGAATAAGCAAAAATAGTGCTTCAACTGTACTAATGTCCAACCATTCATACTAAAGGAAAGCTCTTCAAACCCTGCAATGCAAAACAAGTTCATAAAAAGCTATATAAGCATAGTGCTTTGTGCAAGAGCCAGACTAGGGTAGGAATGGTGCAAGCAAAACTAAGACACTGATGATGATGTGAGGGGTTTTTTTTTAAATACAATATAGAAAGCCGTTTTTAAACTTTTTTCTTTTAAAAATTAAATTTTCAGCTATCTGCCCATTATAAATATAACCCAAATATCTTTTTTTTATTAGAGAAATACATTCTGAGAGAGGTTAGATTAATTTCTCTGGATTTAGAAATATGAGTAAAAATAAAACTGAAGTATGATGAGTATTCATGTAATTTTAGAAACTACAGCAAAATTAAAACTCGGGTTTTTGCCTTGAAAGATGTTACTCAGCAGAGACTAGAATGGGAGGAGAGGTTCTGTCTGTGCTGTACACTTTGAGGTTATGGAAGAAGCTAGGAACGGAGTTCGGGTTCTCTGAATCTTCAAACCATCCTTTTCAGCTAATCTGAACTGTGCTGCTCTTACTCTGTTGTGTTCTGCGTAGTTCTCCTCTCTTTCTTGGCAGAGGAATTATTTTTCCGTTTCATAGACTCAGCTGGACTCTGTGTGAAGTATAGGATAGTCTTCATGGATAGAGCACTTTGGAGAAAAGTTATTAATGAACCTTCATTGTTACGGATTGGATCTCAGCCAGCTGCTTAGTGATTAAAGTTTAATTGCATGATGATTAGTTTTCATTAGTAAGCAATTAGCTTTTAACAGCAGTCTTGTATTGCTAAAGCTATGGGTGAGCACAAGTGTCTTGAGCCATGTTGAGAAGGTGTGTAGCTGGAGATGTGGGCACGGAGTTATTTGGGGAATATGAGGATGGGAATTCTGGTGTTAGGTGCCCTCAGCAGTTTGTTCCTGCTGCAGCATTGAGCCAGGAGAGGAGGTAGAAGTAGGAAATGGAGCAAATGGCCAAAACAGCACACCCTGGACACAGGACACAGAGACTGCCTGTGGATTAGCCCTCATGGAGGGAGATACCAAAAATAATCATCTTCCTCAAAGGACCATTTGAAGTTCTGAGTTGCTCTCATAGTAACACCAGTTTTCCTAGTCTTATCCCACTCCTTGCCACAACTCTTTTTTTTTTTTTTTTTTTCTCCAGAATCTGCCCTTGGACTTGTTGAAATTCCTGTTTTTACTGTGGTTAGCAGTCCTCTATTCCTTTGTGCCACAGTAGGGCAAGTTGAGAGATGAGTGCAAGGCAAGGGCTGGGGAAGTGGAATATAAGATGAGGGTAGAGGGAGGTAAGGAAAGTAGCAAAATGTCAAGGTTCCTTTGCTCTTAAAGGTACAAAAGAGTGTAAACTGCTTCTTGGCACCACTGAGGAGTCTGTTGTGAAGACGGAATATGGTGGTAATTTCATTTAGGCTAAGTTAGGGTTGTTAGAAGCCATTCTTCTCCCCCACACCTGCCCTTCTGCCAGCACTACTGCTCTATGACTGAACCAAGTCAGGTAGCTGATATGACCAGGAAATTCTTAGCCCCCTTCTTCCGCCCCACCCTTTTTTTTATCAAGCTAATTTTTTGGCTGGACCAGCTTTCTTGACTCCCGATGTCAGTGCTGATACAGGGAAATGCCCCAGCTAGGGGTAGGAGCGGGCAGCAGGTTGTGCAAGTACAAACTGTTGCCCTAAAACGGTCTGGAAGTGAGTGGACTGGTCAGGACAATGACCTCGGATAGAACGTTTTTCCAGAACGGTATTACCGATTGCACAAACCAGTAAATTCAATAAAAGGTATGTTTTAAATGTCTTGGGTGGTTCTCAAATGTATATAGCTTTACAGCATTTATTAGTGATGTCAAGTGCAACCATCTAGTTGTCTAGACATAGGAAAAGCTAGGTATTTTTTTTATTTTTCCGTGATCTAGAAGCATTAGGGACTGGATGCTCCCTCCCCTCCTCTGGCCTAATTTGCCAGCTGGAGTAACCTAAAGCAGGCATTTCTCTTCAGTTAAAAGGACTAAAATATCTGCAGTTTCAAGAATTTCTAGTGGTGCTCGGGGTGTGACTTTAATGAGGTGACTTTCATCATGTAAATCTGCTTAAGCTGCCTTCAGACATGCTGAACTGTTGGTAAGAGTAGGCATAACAGTGTGGGACTTAGTATAAAATAGCAACCCTACCCAAGTCACAAAGACCATGGTGAGTGGCAAAGCCTGCCCAGAGCTCTGTGTGCTGCACCTGTGCTGTTTGTCAGTACCTGAGCTACCAGGGGTAAAAATAGATTGTGTGTGTCTTCCCAAGGTCTGGTTGCACAACCGATCGTGGTATAAATGCATTTGTGTTAACCAGGTAATTGTTGTCTGTGTCCTAAGCTTTCCTTCTGTTTGAGGAAATATTAAAGGTTGATGTTAAAAACTAGCTGTGCAGTCTTCACTTACTAATGATTTTTTTCCTCCATGTTTCTCGCTCCTTGCGTGTTTTCTTTTGAGTTGTGCTTAGATCCCTAGGTTCTAACTCGGCTGTAGTATCTGTCTCTGTCTCATGTTCTACTGTCTCGCAAGTTGCGGTTTGGTTGGTACTTTGCACTATGCTGCTGCTAATTGCAGCTTTTCTTGCACCTCTGACTCCTTTATTCTTGCTAAAACCTCACGCTTGCCAAGTTTCAGGAAGTTATTGATGATTAAAGGACAGTGTCCAGCTTGACAGAAGACTAGTGGTAAGGGAGGGGAAATAGGAGGAGGGTGTCCTGGTATGAATCTCTGAAACAGAGACTCCCTCTGAAGGACACTGCTGCTCAAGGTGAAACAAAAGGGGGGGAAAAAAGGGGGGGGGGCGATGAGGGGAAAGGCAACTTCATGTACTTGAGTTCACATTTGAGAACTGTGAACTTTTTACATTTTGTGCCTGCGCTGTGAAAAAATTCCCTACATGGCCTCTGACAAGTCTGTTAATTATTCTGTAATGTAGGCTTTAAAACCACTTGTTTTGTGGCCATTAGGACAAATTTGTAGGGTGCTTTGAAAATTAGAACTACACAATGTTTTTAAATTGTCAGATGTTCTCAATTAAATTGGAAAATTAGGGAGCCGATACAAGGTTGCATGTTTTAGTTGCATAGGTGCAAGGGGAAGAAGCTAAGTTTAAAGTTTGTTCATGTATCATTTCAAGGCAGATCCAAGGAAGATAATAAAAAGGTTTTGTTACATGTTCATTTAATGTTAGTTTTCTCTGGTAGACAGTTAAAATGCTGTGTAAGAGGTAGTTTGGATGTAAGATCCAAATTTGAATGTACTGGTACGATGTATAAATTCATTATTATATATAATTGTTAAGTGTTTTCTGGGGAAATAACTATTTAGTGATTATATTTAACCTTAAGCTTCAAGGCTGACACAATGCATAGCCAATGCTTTTCAAAAAACCAACAGGTTTTTTAGCTGTTAATTTTAGGAAATTGTTTAGGTTAGATAGAAAAATTCCAATGCCTGCGTTATAGGTACATAAAACTATTTTACGAGGCTCTAATGCAGTCTTAACTCCTATACTTAAATTTAATTATTCCTCCTTTGAAGTGTCACACATTATCATTGGGGAGAGTAAGAATTCTTTAGTGATGCCACATGGTACTATTCCTCTAAGCAGAAATCTGCAGAGGCAGTTCCTGGGGAATAGGAGTTTTGAATACTTGCCAATAAATTCAGGTTTCTGGACAAATAGCTTCAAGGGTAAGGCCAAAAAAAGAATTTTCTGATCCGAGTCTCTGAAGCTGTCTAACAAGGAAGACTTTATTGCTGACTTACACTTCTGCTTTTGGGCTAGAGCCTTCAGAATTTGGAGGGATAAGAAGTAAGAACAGGCTGTGCCTGTGTAAAATAAATGAAAAACAAACCAAAAGTGCCTGTATCCTTCAGTTTTTGCCTCAGGGGAAAAAAAATTGAAACTTCACTTTGATCTTGCACAGTGACTTATTTCGAGTAGTCTATGGCTCTTACTAGTCCTTTCTATTTTAGTATAGATTGATCTAGATTTATAAAAACTGAAGATGTGGCTTGAAAATAGATGTTACTGACTTTACCCCACAGTTCAGCAGTGTTTTGAGCCCGAAAAATCTTCATTATTTTTTTTTTCCCCTTCAGATCTGGGGAGAGAAGCGCACAGCTTCTCAATCCTTAGACGGAGGAAGTTCTTCCCCCAGGAGAACAACATAAAGTCTGTCCTTTAAGGAAACTACTGACACTACCTCAGCTGCTTTGAAATATCCAGCTGGAATGCCATCCGGCCTTGGATTTCTGCAGCTATTTATATCTGCTGCTGCCTCTAAACTGCTGCTAGCTCATACAGAGTTTTCCTCTGTTGAGCATTTGTGGCAAGCCTACTGACCCTAGATATTTTTGAATAAATTCCGTTTCAAATTCAAGAAAAATGGCTATTATTGTAAGGGGCAGTTTAATCAGGACTTGTATATTTATAGTTTGTAGGTTTTTCCCTGGTGATTATTGACTAGTGAAATATCACCTTCCTCTTTAAACCCATACAGATTTTTGGCCAGCAAGCATTATTCTACGTAGAGCATCCCCTCTGTGTCTGAGGTCGTTTCATCAATGTGTGTTACTAATTTATTTAGTTTTCCGCAACTGTGATCAATGATTTATTGTTTGTATCTTCTTTTCAGATATTTTTTCTAATGCTGATGTTTTACTTAACAGCTTATCACCAAAGAGAGATGTACAAAGTTGCAGGCATTTCTCCTTCTGCAAGCATTGCTACTTTACCTCTTTTCTTGGAGTCATTTCACCTGCTGTTGCTCATCTTGTGTTGCTTTTCCTGGGTGGTAGCAACAGCCACCAGTGACCTCCAGGAATACTTGTGTGCACTTTGCTACTCATTATTATAGTTCTGCTGCCAATTACTGCTTCAACAGCCTTCTGGAGGAACTGTCTTCTTCTCGTTGTTCTCTCTTTAACAGTATTGAGTAATATTTTTATTTGTTACCCTTTTTCTAGAGAGATAAATTGTTCGTTTTCCAGTAAGATGAGCATTCTACCTACTTCACCTAAACTTACTTGCAGTGGAATATATTTTGACTGCCCAATAGGAGAGGCTCTTTAGACCTTAATTTAAGAATGGGTATTCTTATTAATGAGTAAACATCCATCTGAAATACTGTTACAATTTTTTTTCTAAACTGTCATTTTCACATACCTACTTCTTCCACATTCATCTGCCAGCTTTCTCTTTTATGCTTGCAACATAAATTACTCATCAGTATTTTATCTGCCTTCATCCTGCTTCTTTTTCTTCTTCTGGTTTCAAGAACTTATGATCTACTTCCAGTCAGTGCATGCTGGCTAATTTTATAATTTCCTAAATGAAGTGCCTCACTTTCAAAGCCCTGCACATTTACCTTTGTTTTCCTTCACGCATTTCTTCAAAGCCCTCCTTGTCTGAGACTTCTGCTGAACAATTGGATGTGCTTAGCCTGCTGCTGTGATGGACTCTGCCCAACGCTGCTGGCTCGGTGTCGCCGTTTCTGTTTCATCCCTTTGCATCCACCAACGCTTTGTTCTGTATTACCGAAGTGTCTTGCACAGTGGGGCTGTGTTTATGACGAGGGCTTGCACAGATTATTACAAATAATGACAAATGGTTTATTTCTGTTCAGCATTACAAATTTTAGAGTTGTTGGCACGGGTGGATTTGTGCTGCACCCTTTTTCCTGCCGGGTTGCATAGATATTTAATAACCTGTCAAAATCTTTTCCATTTACAGTTTACCTTGCTCAAAAGCATTTCCTTATTTTTAAGCCTTTACAAAGGTTTTGTTTCTGTTGAATCTGCTGCCACTAATAACAGTGTTTGTGTCCTTAATGAACTAGACCTTTTTTTTTGCCTTTGAACCTTTTAGTAAATACTCAGCATCTCCTTTTTTTCCTTGACTAGAGGAAAAACTGGTTTCCTCATGCAATTTGTCTCTTGAAAACAAATTCCTTGAGTTACTGCATTTTCTTCTTTATGTAATTTTTTTTCCCTTTTTTTATGTCACTCCAGTCATCAATATTCAAAGGTATTGCTTTACAGAGGAAAACTTTCGGTAATTATTTAATTTACCCAGAAACTCTTCCCTTATGGAGGTGAGGTTGCCTTGTTTTACGGCAGCTGCATGCTGCTGTTTCACACTGCACTCAGCAGACCTTGTGCTAGATAGAAATTCACAATATATTTGGGTATTTCCTATAACCAGTACCCAAGATGGTTGGAAAGTAAACCTAGTACTGGCAGAAAATCCAGATGATGTAAATGCTCTCTCTTGCTGACTGTGCTGTTCCCACAGCTCTGTATGTCCTTATCAAATAATCATTGCTTGAAAATTTTAATTTCTTTTTCCTCCTTCAGACCTTTTCGTAACTAAATTGCACTTATTGTTGCACATTTAATTCTCCAAATGGATAACAAAGATAACATAAACCGTATAATTTTTTCTGTTAGACTTGCATACTTTAGCAAATTCAAATCCCTATACTTAGGAGTGGTTGTCTGAAATGTTTCTCTCATTCAGGGTGACTCTTTGTCATCAAAGGAAGGAAAAAAAGGCTTATGCGTTTCTTGTCTTCTTAGGCTTGGTAGTCTACGTGTTATTTTAATATTCCTTTTAAAATCTGAAATGGCTACAAAGGTGTGTACTTAGCCTGCTTAATTTGAAGTAACACTTGCTTTTACATTGCCATTTAAAGTTGCTATTTTTTAAATTTTGCTAAATCTCTTTTAGTTAACCACCAGTTTACTCTGGAAGTATCTAACCTCTGTCCTGGTTCAGTTATACTTGGTCCTTATTTCATTTTGGTTTTGTCCTCCTCCCATTGTTTGAGAGGCAAGGAGGGTTCATCCTCCTCCATGACTTTCTCAGCTTTTCACCAGTCTCTTCTGGAGTATGCACATTTAAGCCTTTGATCACTCCACGGAGTGAATGAAACTCTTTGGCTTGGATGGCTTAGTGAACATGAATTTATCGCTTAGATCAAATTTCAACCCTTTTATATAGTGTTACAGTTTAGCTCAGCCTCCTGGTATGGAGGTAGGACTGAAGAGTCTTAAAAACTTGTAACCTGACAGTATAATTTCTGGGTGCCTATGCTTTTTAATAATCACGGGGGATTTTTTTTTATTCCTTGTGGAATTCACAATCAAATCTCTTTGTCTGCAAAAGAGCTGCCAGTCCAGGCAGGTGCAAAAGTATGTTTTGTTGCGATGTGCTGTCTCCAACAGTGGCCAGGAGCAGTTCTCTTCAGAGATACGTGGTAGGCCAGGCATGTTCAGAGGACTACTTGTGTATTTCCTCCCTCCTTTCAGCAATCACAGCTTTGGAATACTGTCTTTCACATCACTGTGTTTAACGGGCAGTGGCATACCTATCCTCAATGAATTTGTCTCATTTGTTTTTCAGCTTGCTTACCTTTTTGCAGCAGTCTTTGGTAGTGACTTTTATAGTTTTAATTACTTGTGTGAAAAGAGTGGATTTATTTAAAATTTAAACCTGTTATTTGCTCTTCCTTATTGGCCCTTATGCACACCATGTTTGATTTCATCCCTTCAATTACCTCTTTTCCAAAAGACTGAGTCTTTTCTCATATGGAAGCTCTTTATGTTCCTAGTTATCTCTGTGATCTGTCTGCTTTTTTTTTGTTCTGAACTGTTGTATTCCTTTATTGTTAAGGTGACCAGAACCACACACACAATATTCAAGATGTCAGGATACTACAAGAGTAATACATAGCTATAATGAAGATTTGGGTGTCATTATAAATTTCCTTTCCTAATAACTTCTTATGTTCTGGCTGTCTTATAGGCCTATAAGAAGGATGGGGACAGGCTTTTCAGCAGAGCCTGTTTGTGATAGGATGAGGGGTGATGGTTTTAAGCTGAAAGGAGGGTAAATTTAGGTTAGACACAAGGAAGAAGTTTTTCACCATGAGGGTGGTAAAATACTGGCACAGGTTGCCCAGAGAGGTGGTGGATTCCCCATCCCTAGAGATGTTCAAGGCCAGTTTGCATGGGGCCTTGAGCAACCTGGTCTAGTGGGGAATATTCCTGCCCCATGGCAGGGGAGTTGGACTAGATGATCTTTAAGGTCCCTTCAAACTCAAGTGGTTCTGTGATTCTGTGAAAATGAACTGTTTATTTCTATTCTTGTTACTTTCTCTTTTTCCTTTAAGCTGAGGGGAATAGATGCTCAGTTCTTCATTTCAAGTGCCTCTGTTGTACTTTAATCAGTAGTGTATGTATTGAATAGGATTTCCATTTTTTATGACATTTTTCAGTTCTCACATTTTTTGTTGTTTTTTTTTTCTCCACGCCATCCATTTTGAGCTGCAGCTTCCCTTTGTGCTTCAGCAGCCTGCGCAGCACTGCAGTTTGACTTTTTGCTGTTTCCTAATGTAGCTTTATTAGTATAGCATCTTCCAGATCATTGATTTGTCTGTTCACTGAAATCTTGGAATCTAAATTTGTCTTTAGTTTCTCGAATTGAAGATGGCCGCCCAGTTTTGCTTCAGTGACTTATTTTCCTTTATTACTTGATTTTACTTGCTACAGGAGTTTATCATCATTGGCAAGAGCTGCCTTTCATTAATGCAAGTTTAACGGATTTTAATCTTTTTAATTTTGGGGTTCATTTTTCTCATACTCTGTGCCTGGTTTTTGGTCAACTTAAATTGTTGAAACTAATAATGCTGTGTCCTTTGTTACTAGTTGTTATCTCTAGCCTCAGTCGCGTTGGTATATTTTTTCATTCATAGTTCTGTTTTCCTAAAAATGTCTGCCCACCCTCTTTTTTTCATCTCAATCCCTTTTTTCAGCAGTCTTCCAAAATCGCTTACTCCTTTCTCCTGTAACAAACAGTACAAATACATTTTAGTTTTCCTCGTACCTTGTTGGAGTAAGTTGTCTCTCTGCATCCCGCTTTCCAGGAAAGAGAATGCGGCTGCCTGCTGCTTTTGTTGCCCTTTCGCCTGGATATTAAATCTGAGCCTCTGCATAGCCTGCCAACTGCTTAATCAGAAATAGTCAGAAGGCCCTCCTTCCTAATATTGCAGCTGACTCTGAAGTCCTCATTATCTTAGATCTGCATTTGTGCAGTGCAATTATACAGAAGCAATTATTTTCCTAAAAGCTTATAATTTAAGCAGATGAAGGAGAGAGTATGAAAAATGCATATAACACTTAAAGACTTGTACCTGTGTAATGAATGCCACGTATGTTTCATTTTTTGCTTTTTTTTTTAGTAGCCTTCAGTTGTTGCTTTCCATTTTACTCCATTTATGCATTCTTGACACTGACATGTGAGAAGGGCAAAAAGAAGGAGATACCTAGAAAGCAAAGCAAAGGAGAAGGGAAGAAAACAGAGAGCAAAGGAAAAACTGGTGCTTGGAAGAGAGGAAGTTAGAATGAGGCCTGAGTGTGGGTCACAGGTGAGCAAACTGAGAAGCAACCGATCAGCAAGGAAAGACTCCTTGGATTACTATAGACAGTAGAAAATATGATACGGTTGCATCTGTTGTAAATGTCCTTGCTTGAAGCGCTTTAGTGATTGTTCCACAGGAAAGATAGTGAAGGAATTAGTGTTAGTCAGGAGCAGTTAATTTCTGCTTCTGAGCAACTGTTCCTGCTTCTGCCCAGAATATGTTGGAAGGGTTAGCCCAGGGGCTTCTGTTCTCCCACCAGCAAAACCCTGTCCACCGTGGGATTCCAGTACTTGTAGACAAAGGCATTATCTCTGTCAGTGCAGAGCCAAAGAGAAGAGTTAAGGTGCGTGTTTTACTTGAGCAGCTTAGCGCACTTCTTTTCACAAGCCTGAGAGCTTGTGCTTGGTTGGGAGGAGGCAGGTAGGTTGCTCAGGATGTGTTTATAACACCTACGTGGACCTGGGTACAAATCAGAGGGAGGCAAAAAGAGGTACCCAAAAAACACACTCCGATTTGTTACATAAGAGCAGCGTGCTCTCAGAAGAGTTAACTCTCGTAGTAATGAAGGAATACAAATTGCAGGGAAAAAAAGCCCTTAAAGCAAACAAAATATAGCTAGTGGATGTTCTAGTATTCTGAGTGAATCAGAGCAGCTCTGCTGCTGCTGAGGTAGCTGTCCCCCAACTGTTCACACTTCCAGGTTGGGTGTTACTTCATTTTGGTAGACAGAGAATGATGAGCTGTAGGGAAGAAGAAATGGGCTGCTAATAGTGTGGAGAGGTAGAGACAATGTATCTGGCTTTAATACTATTGATAATTTAGTTCAAGGGATGGAGTGTCTCTTCTAAATGGCACTTTTCAGTCTCTCCAGCCTATTCTAAGTGAGATATATGTGCCTTGTGGCCAGAGATGAATTGTGGAGATAGGACCTCTGAATCAATCTTTGCTGTGTGGTCTTTTTTTTTTCTTTCCTTTTTTTTCCACCCCCCCACTCCCCCCCTTTTTTTTTTCTTTTTTAATTTAAGCCAGGAGTTGATTAGATGCCTGGAAATGATTACTATCCATTGACACCTCCCGTTGGGAGCACACTCCAAGTACCAGCCTTCAGCTCTTTCAAGCAGAGGAGGTTAAGCAGGCTGCTTACTGAGCAAAAGGAATTTCTCTTCCCATGAGAGCTTGAGTGCTGTTTCCCTGGCTAAGAATGCTATAATTCCTTTACAAGTGACAAGCAGGCTGCTACCATCTGCTGGTGAATAGCTGCAGGATGGTGGAGTTTGGGTGAAAATTTGCTCATGAACCAAAGAGGAGTATTAGTGGTCATTAAGCCCAATTCATACATTTCCTGTATGAAGTTTCGTGATTTTACTTTGGTTTGTTTTGAAACATTAATACGTAAGATAAGGGTTCTAACCAAAGCCACAAAAAGTACCAGCAGGAACTATGCATTTTTTTATCTTTTAAGGCACAGCAGTGATGCCTTGCAAAAGAAAACCGAGACCATCCAGAAATTTTTTCATCACTTTATTCTCTTTCTAGAAGCACCTGGATGTATTTGGAAACCACGTGGCATTACATGACGATAGCCTTTTTCAAAGATTAAGTGATAGCCTTGTAGGTTGTTTTAGAACCATACAGCTTTGTAGGGTGTCTGCTTTGTTCAGACACTGCGGTGTGTCTAGAAGGAAGAACTCGAAAGAAAAGAGTAGTTATTGTGTATGTGGTTCGCCCAGCTTCCCCTGAAAGAAGCAGATGGTCGGGGGTCCCAGGAGGTAGAAGAAATGGGGCCATTAGACTGTCAGTGGCTTGTGAAAAGCAGAAGCATCTGCCAGAATGGAGACTTGTTCAGCAGCAGGGGAGCCAGCAGCAGCAGATGATCTCTGCCTTGAGCAGTCAATGGTATTGTAGTCCACTGGGGAATCGCTGTTGTGGGCGTAGCTGCAGGTAACCTTGGTAATAATCTAGTTGGTCTGACAGTCTGAAAAAAAGGGAAATTAAGGCTTGATGCTCATGCTCTGGCATTTTAACTACACACTCCTTCTATCTAATCAGTCCTAACTGGAACCGATTTGAAAGCATTCTGTAGCCATTCTCAGCCAAGCAGCACTGCGGGCACACTTAAAATTTGTCAAAACGCTTGTTGTGTTTCCGCTGCAAGCTTCAGAGTAGCAAGATGAACCACACTAGATGCAACAAAGAATAAGTTCAAAGTCTAAATTAACATTTGGAAAAGTATCAAAAATTTTTCTAGGGGTCTTCTTGCTTTCAGTTGTATTGCACAGCATACTCTTTTAAGACATGCCTTTTTAGTGTTAAGAAATATTTTACACAGCTGCAGTTTAATCTCTACTGCTGTAGTTGTTAAGCTCTTATTGACTGCTCTCTGTACAGGACACGGTGTTCCAGGGAAGAATGACCTCTTCTGTAGCAACAGTGTGGTGGTACTTCAAAGACAAGATGAAGTGGGGAGAACAGAATGCCTCTGAGGAACAAAACTAGGAATTCATATCTGTGTTCAAAAAGAATAGTCAATTTGAGTTCTGCACCGTTAGAATAATTAATCTTAGCCACATCTAAAAGTGAGAATAAAGTGTACAGGTAAAGAGCTCTGGGTCAAAACTCCTTAAGCTGTGCTTTGTGAATACTTGGCATAGGTGAATCTGGGACTCTTGCCAGTGCATAATATTCTTCTAGGGTTGACTTCATAGCCAGGAAAAGATACTCTCTATACAGGAAACTTGATTTTACTCGCATGAGAGACTGAATTACATTGCAGTTTGGCTAGAGGTCCGTATGTTTTGGTGTGCATTTAAATATTGGTTTAGATTTTTTTATCCTGGGAAACTAGCATTCATGTTCTGGCAGGCAAAAATAATAAGCTGCTTGAGTGTCTCTTTCTAGGCCTTGGGGACACTTTTCTTACATCATAAATACTGCACTAGTTTGTCATGATACACATTCACTGCTTAGAAGATAGACACAATTTAATAGGGAGCACTGAAGATCAGGCTCAGGATGCTTTGGCATAGTCGAAAAGAGAAGGCAGTGTTCAGGGCTGCGGTTGTAGATGTCATGAGAACTGACATCTCACAAGCTTTTCTGTTAGTTGCATCTGCTTTGATTTGAAGAGGGCCACCTGGTTTATGGCTGGAGCTAGTTTTGTTTTCATCTTCACTCAATCATTTAAATACAAAGTACAGTCATCTCTGCATAGTATGGAATAGTAGGAAGGGCAATGACTGTCAGATATTCTCAGTGTTTTTTGAAATACTGTAATGAAAACCTTGTTTTCTGTGCAGAACAAGGAACTTCTCTCTGTGGCTGTTACCTTTGGCCACATCTATTCTGCAGACCTCCACAGCCACATGTATGTTATTCAGGGATGAGAAGAAGTGTGGTCTAGCTGATGTGGCCGTCTTGGTGTATGAGTCTCCCCGTATGGTAAAAAAACATGCTTTTGTCCAGTGCCAGGTGCACTGCTGGTTCGAGCACATCTGTTCTGTGTACTGTACAGGTGTAGCTTGCTGGTAGTGTTAACAGAGAGCACATGTAGTTTGACACCAGCTTTTCCAATACAAAAAGAGTTTTTAGATCATGTCACCATCTCTCTGTGTGCAGCCAGTGACAAAAGGCAACTTCTTACAGCCTAAACGCAAGGTGAATTGTACCAGTTATACAAACCCTTATTGTGGTGTTGGTTGTGTTTATCAGCAAAATCAAAATTTCTGTGTTCCTTACGTATAACTCAAAAGTTACTGTAGGCCATATTTTCTTTTTCTGTCAGTAGTCTATTTATGTTTTAATTTGTCAATAGCAGTGGTCTCTCAACCTTTGGTGGTTTCTGCCAGATGTGCCTTGTTTGCTTTTTAGAAGGGAAAAATGTCAATGTGTCAGAAATGAGCTTTCATCAGAATGTTAGATTAATTAATGAAAATAACTTGCTGTATACATTCAAGAAGTAAAGTTGCTGTCTGAATGAGATGCACGATAGGCCTGCTTCCTTAAGTCAATCAGGATGAAATACGTGGGTGAGTGGCTTTCTCTGCTGCATTCACATCTGTCTGATAATATGGTTAAATACATCATTGACCAGTTGAGGTAATAGGATTTAAGTAATGAAAATTGAATGTGGTCATCAGATGAGTCTTATACTTTGAAAATAAAGGCGTTTCTTTCGGAGATGTGCTATTTCTGTGATGGTGAGGTATTTTCCCTTCATGGCATCTTCTTCTGCTCCCAGTAAACCTTTTTTGATCACCTGTGAAAAAATGTTCTGGTCTTCTTGGACTGCTAATGATAATGAAAATGAAGTAACAAAATTACTTCTACACTAATGATGTCTTCTAAATCATTCTTTGTCATACTAATGCTCATTTTAAAGCTGCTGTAGATTAAAAAAAGCTCTTTTCCTCTGCTTTTAACACTGATGTCATTGTCAGGTACTGAAACATAGGCCAGTGAAATGGATTTGAGGAGTGTTTCATGTTCTTTCTGAATAGTTGGTTTGAATGTTTTGTATCTGTTACCTAGTTAGCACAGCTGAAAAGTTTGTTGTTTGAAAGAGTTTATGCTGTTGCCTATTCAAAGGCCTTTCTTTGTATGGTGTGGAAAGATACAGTCTCACATTGTGATACTTGAGAAATTTTTGCTGGAATGTGTTTGATACAATTCTAGGAAAATACAGATATTTGTAGAGGTGATTGCAGTCTTCACCACCATTTCTTGGTTTCCCTTGCAGAAATGTTCCCATTGCCAGGAACCGGGAGCCACCTTAGGCTGCTACAACAAAGGCTGCTCCTTCCGATACCATTACCCATGTGCCATCGATGCAGGTAAGAACAAATGACATGCTAACCATATTTCATGTTTATTCAAAACACGTGACACTAAATAATTCCAAGGTACTTCACAGTATAAATGCTGAGAAATGGCATCAGATAAACAGCATTAAATAATGCATTAGGACAAGATGGAGCTTGTAATGGAAAAGAATCCAACTGAAAGTGCAGAAAAAGCCTGGTTTTGGGGAATGCAGCTACAGTGGCTGAAATCTGGCTGCAATATGAGAACTCACCAGTCTTTTCTTGTGAAGAATAGAAACCCTTTATTAAGAGAGTGCAAGTAACCCAAAAGATGTTTCTTCTTTCATGGTTACACTCCTATAGATAGTCATAGCAAGAATTTCAAGTGCAAACTGTTTGTAGAATCATCAGTACTACTTGCAGCTCAACCTTCCTTAGAAGCATTTCATCCAGTCTCTTGAGTTAGGTCCAGCTTACATCATTGTACAAGCTAATGGTTTGGGTCTTGTGTGCTTACAGAATTTGCTCCTTTTATTCAGTGATCAGAGGAAGAGACTGGGGTTCTGTGCATCCATTTGCCTTTAGAGATGAGCTGGCCGCCTCATTTGAATACAGGTTGTAGAGAAGACAGGACAGTTGGTTGCAGGAGAAAAGCATGATTAAAATGTTGTTACTAGAAGTCTGGAAATTAAAACAGAGCAAAAGGTTTGGATTGTGCAGTTCTTTGAAAGGTCTCAACTTCTGAGACTGAAGCGGAGAGTAGAGAGGAATGTTACTTAAACTGTGTCATAGAAAATTATACAAATTACTGTAAGTTTCAAATTATCTCCAACTATGAGCCTGGGGTTGTAAGCTGACATTTTGTGTACAACAGTGAAGGCTTTTCATGGAGATAAACTATTCTTGGGAAAAATTCCCAGCTCAGAACAATGTCCCACTATTCCAGTCTTCTCTAACTCACTTCTCCTATCATACAAAACAGTCTAATAACAAGCAGGTAAGGTTTCAAGATTGTAACTTTTGACTGGCAAATAATTGCAAGCTTTCTGTTTGTTAGCCCACTTTCATAACAGCCCACTTATTTCACCACCTATTTTACACTGTTTTTCAAATGTTACAGTGTTTGAAGTAGGCATGCTCATTTCTGAATGACTGCATTGTACCTCTCACTGTGCGATCCCACCTTACTGGAGCACCGCTTTATATTCTAATAGAAACTTGCTTAATAAAGCGAATATTGCAGTGGAATAAGACTAGTACCACATTATAGATGGGGAATCCTTGATTTTACGTTCAATAAGGTGTTAAATAAATATTATTCAAGTTGCAAAAATCACACACTTAAAAAAACACCAAAAATAAGGGTGTCCATGTAAGTTGAATTTTGGTTTCTTGTGCATGTATCTTCTAAGATAGTAATTGCCTTATTAAAGACTGACATCTTTTTCCATAAGGCCCTACCTCAGTCTGCAGGATGAAAGGGTGCTCATTCATGAACATCTGTTGTCCTTACTGGTTCTGTATTTTATTTAATACATACGATTCCATCTCAGTTTTGAAAGTGAAACTGTGGAATTTTCTGTGATGTTCGTCTCTGTCATGCCTAAGAGTTTCATGAACATTAATAAACTTATTTACAGTATATCTGAGAGACAGAATCATCAGATTTGCGTTCATATTGTGTTTAGTAATTTGATTTGTGACCTGCCCTTTTCAGTACCATGAAAAAACAAAACAAATTACAGCAAATGTTCCCAGTCATTTGGGGTGCATAACTTGAATTCTTGTGTTACTAGATACAGTATGTAGTATTTTCTATGTTCTAAACACAGGTATCAGAATTAAGATATAGTCCTTTTTTCTTCAGATACACCTTCTTTATTAACTCCACTCCAGCCGATGTGATAGGATTCTCTAGGTGATAAATTTACTGAACAGTCTTGGCTGATTCCCAAGAGCATTTCTGTGTCATGCATGGAACAGGCAGTGTCCTGTACAAAAACTAGTATATAATCATACTATTTAGTCCATATTAAATGTAATATAATATGTCTACCATATGATATGTGAAAGTGGGCTACACTAAATTTGGCTTTTCCTCTCATGTGTATTGACTTTGCAACCCTTGAGGTTTTTAGAGGGTAGCTTTTTGTGTTCATGTTCCAAGGCTATGCTTGCTTAATTTACTTTTAGTTTTGTTGTGAGACATCACATTGTCATATGGCTGCCTGTCAGAGTGCACCATTCCAAGCTAATTTCCCTCCCTTGGATAATATGGCAGTAATAAATTGCAAGAGCTGCATGGAGGTGGAACACTTGGACTGTGAGTTTCACAAACATATTTAAGTAGTAGCAGAGGAGTTGGTAAAACTGGTGAATCTCTGGTTTTACTCCAGGAAGAGTATGATTTAGTGAGAACAAAGACTTTATCTTTTTTTCCTTTCTGTTTCTTCTTCCTTTTCAGTCTGTATGTGTCTGATATATTCTCCATTCTGGGTCTTCATACTACAGGCTCTTTATCTAGTTGCTCTTGGGTTCCTCTTCTCAACTGTCTTATCTCCATCTCTCTACTCTTTCCCAACTTTTTCTTTGTCCAGTTTTCTAGCTGTCTTTCCTCGCCGTCTCTGCTCTTGCATCACCTCCTCCTCTCCTTTCTTGCTCCTAGCTCTATTTTTCATCTCTGGACTTCTTACTCCTGTTTGGTTCTAACTTAGCTCATTTTCACACTCAACCCTGCTAGTCCCCATCTGTTCTTGGATATTGGCCTTGATCTTTTTCACCTTTCCATGCCTTATCCCACTAGTTCCTAAGTCTCCAGTCTTGTGGCTGAATCAATCCTGATTCAGTCTTAGCCTTCTTCTGCTGGCATTCATCCTTAATTCCCTGCTTCTAACTTCTGCTAGCACTAGTCTCATAATACTGGTAGCCTCAACTCTTTCTACTTCCAGAATGCCTTTCTCGGTAACATTTTCACTGTTACTGCCTTCTGGGCCAATGCTTCTCATTTTGCAGTTTTGAAATGGTCACTTCTTCCTTGAGGCTGCCCAAGCCTTAGAAATGTCCCCTGACATCTTCTTTTTGGGTCTAGTGCTTAAGTCTGAGGCCAGAGGTTCATTTACAGGAAAGACCTGCTCACCCCCAAACAGAAGTATATTTGGTGGAATTTTCAAAGGACCTAGCAACTAAAACCTAAGAAGCCTCTCCTGAGGATGTGCAGGTTAAAGTCCCCATTCCTCTTTTCAAAGAGTTTTATTTGCTGATTTTATGACAACCTGGCAAGGGCATGCCTTGGCTAAAATACAGGTCCTACTGAAAATTGGGGTATGTTCAGAAAAAATTTGCTGGGATGTTTAACATGGGCAGAATAACTTTCTTCCAAGAAAGAGTTTTAATTAAATTGTTCGGCTGCTTTAGCTGAAGTTTTCAACCAAAACAAATCAAAGATCCCAGCCTGAAGTAGAATCTTAGCATTCAAGATTTCAGCCTGATGGTATGCCAATGAAAGACCTTGTTTGCAGTTGCTTTTATCTGTGGGTGTAATCAAGCTGTCTTAATCTGTAACCACTCTGCCAATAAATATGTACAAAAGAAATAAGCAAGCTATATGAAATAGGACTTGATTTTCATTTATACCCAAGCAGAAAATGTTGATTTCCTTGAGAAGCAAATCAGCATTCCTTTCTCTTTCCTCAGTCTGCTGCCTGCCCATAAACCCTTTTTATTGGTTATGCAGTGCTGCTGTCTTTCCTGTAGTGAATCAAATACAGATATTTCTCAAGTTTCTTGAGTAAACTGGTAGTTTCATTTGGAGTTTCATTTTCACCATCTTGCTTTGAAGGATGGTGCCACCTTGCTTTATTGAGGATATGGGACAGATCTGTTCTGAATCCTCAGAAGTTTATGCTGATGTTTACAAGGGCTCTCAGGCTTTGGAATATGTACAACTGGTTTTGTATCTTAAAAAAATAAACACTTGCTGAAGTGTTTTTAGGGTATATTGAGTCATAAACACTTGGTGTTTGGCCGAGTTACTGTAGCATCCCTGGAAGTGACCATGCTGTACTGAGATGAAGCACGCACGCTGTGCTCCTGGGCAGTTGCACTGTGAGCGTGTGTTTACCTTTGCATTGGTGTGGATTAGAAGTCAGTACCCTGCCAGTTACTGTGCCACATTTGAAAGGCAGCACGTTTTTTGTAAAGGTCTGGAGGGTGAAATATCTCAAAACTACTTCAGTTACTTGCAGGGCTGAAGGCTGGACCTGTGGTGCAACCTGGGCTCTGTCTTCTGCGCTGCTGGTCGGCTTCCAATCCCACCCTGGTGAGGAGCCAGGTTTTGTACTGCTGTTGCTAATTCGCTGCTGTGTAAGGCACATGGCTTCATAAGCTGCCAGTTTGTGTATATGGATGCTGTTATATAGCCTAATTCAGCCTTCCTTTTAATCTCCTTTCATACAAAGTAATCTTTGGCAATATAGGGTGCAAGAGAGCTGAGCTCCTCCGGGCTATTTGCATAAAAATCAGGATCAGTGATGCCACTTAAGTAATTTTTATATGGAAATGACTGGGGTTAACATTGTCTGTGTTTGGATTTTGTCTGTCCAAATTTATGAAGAGCCTCTGATGTCTCAAGATAACTTAGTCCTAGGGATGTCTCCATGGAAACAGGATCTTTGTTTTCTGAAATTTTGTATCCTCTTCCTCTGCTTGCTCCTCACCACCTGGAACCAGGTCCTGATTGTTGCAGCACACTTGTCTCCCCAACACGTATCATAGGCAGTTTCACATACAAAAGATTTTTGACTGTAAATTAGGAAAACACTTGCAGCAAAATAAAATGAATTTTCAGAGGATAGAAATCCTGTGTCTTCACAAGTATCATTTGAGTAACAAGCAGAACACAGAGGGTGAGACAAAGTGTGAAACTTACAGAAGAATAATTGCTGACATAAAAATCGTTTTAGGTTTTCCCTGACTACTTTATGGAGAAAAATCTGTAGAAACAAGGATGAGTCTTGGTTCTTTTTGCCTTTCTGCCACAATGAGCTATCATAGCTATGTGTCTGGTAACTTCATGATGAATTGTAATCTGTGATATAAAATACTTGGAACTGCTAACTGAAATCCAGGCCAGCTTTGTGATGATGAACAAGTTTGGCCTTATTGGTATTCAGCTGATTTTCTACAGTGAGCTGATGAAATTTTTCATAGTTGTCCCTTAAGAGAAACAAAAAAATTGCTGTTAATTGGATCTGCTATTAGTATTTTTAGCAAAAATGCCATCGTTAGTAAGATCTGCTCCATGTGCAGATCAGTCACGATGTACATGGCTTCTGACAGTTCTTCCTGATCCTCGTACCATCTTCCTTTCTGATGTGCTAGAGAAGTGCATTGATTACCAATGTTGGGTTTCCAAGAAGGAAGAAAGCTCCATCCTGTTCTAACATACACACATATGTTTTGATGATTGCTCTGTATATTTTTGATGATTGCTGTATTATGCAGTGATAATTCATGCTGTAGTCTAAATGTACAATCCCTGCCCTTATAATGAGACATTTTATTTATTTCCTGTTATATGCTAATACCTCATTTTAAATTGTTTTCTGTGGCAGGATTAAGGGTTTTACTCCCCCTTGCTAAAATCTCTCAAGTAACTTAGCCCATTGCATGCTGTTTCCCTTTGATACAGGCCAGAGGCATTCATGCTGAAACATAAGTGTTTCATAGCAGAGGGATGCTCTGCCAAAGCTTGGGTGTCTAGAAAGCTTTTCCCTCAAGCTTTAGTTGCAGTCTCCTGCTGTCTGCTAAACTCTTCCAGCAGATTGAAACAGCAGGTAGCACTGGTTATGCCACATACTTAAGAGCGTTTTAAATTAGCACATTTTATTTACCATTGTGCTTCTTTGCTTGCTAGCTGTTTGGGTAGGTTTGGAGCAGATGGGAGGTCGTAAGCACCCTTGTGAATTCTCACAGTGTGGGTTGCACTGAGGGTGGTGACAGCGCTCGGACCTACTGAGGTGGTGGTGGTGCTCGATCAGCCTGACTTTGGTGCTTGAGGCAACTGGAAAGAACAATGTCAGAAGTTTGGGCAGGTTGAGAGGTGGTCCTGCAGTTCAGGGTGTCCAGGGGAGGCAATTCTCTCGGGAGTGTGCTTCTGCTTTTTGACTTGGCTATGAGGGTGAAATATGAGGCACCTGGAAGGTACAAATGAAAGGCAGAGAGCTGCTCAGTGATGCTCCTGGTGTGCGCATAGTGCTGAAGTTCCAGGAGCTGCTGACTCAGCATCCCTTAGAGACATCGTCTGGGTGGGAGGGTGAGAGGGGAAGCAACATTTATACTGGCAGTGCCAATAAAGGAATGCTTTTCAAACAGCAGTATTGCTGGATTTGTCCCTAAATAAGCAGTTCTACATAGGTACCCCACTTCCTGTAATAGGTTTAAATCATTAATTAAACTATTTCTTAGATCATAGAACCTTCACATATGCGAATCGTGGAAGCAGATCCAAGAGCAACATGAGTGACCTGACTACCAGACATAGTGTCAAAGTGTAAATTGATCACCAGGATTTGGGATTGCAAATAAACTCTCATAAACACCCATACCTAGAGACACACACCCCTTCTCCCCCTGATGTTGAACAGGGCCTTGGGGTAAGGATGTAAGGCAACAATTTTCCTATGAACTGTAAAGCAGGGATCATCTGTTCAGATTGGACAAATGTGCCCGTCTTCCTTGTGCTAGAGCAAGGAAGGCTGGAACAGTTGAAGGGGGTTGGGATACAGGATTTGTAGACTTGATGATGTGATTCTCTGTACAGAGGATCAGAGAGGCACTTGGATTTGGCTTGATAATCCAGGCAACGTTGTCACTTGGGGTGTCTAGTAATCATATTTGCTAAAACTTTGAGGGTGGAAAGGATTAATCTGCTAATAAGATAGTATTCTTGTTAAGAGATTTTTTTGAATGAAAAATAATGTGTCTGTGAGGCAAAATTAACATGAGATGTATTATTCAAGTTGTTTTTTATTTAAAAAGTAATAAATTGCTATCTTCTGCTCCTCTAGATTGTTTACTAAACGAAGAGAATTTCTCAGTGAGGTGCCCCAAGCACAAGGTAAGAATCATTTCCTGCATTAGACCTGTTTTTTGCTGCCCTCTTCTGGTATCCAAATTTGGGTTAGTAATTTTATACCTGGGTAACATCTGTAGCCAGAGATGCTTTTAGATTAATTCTTCTGTGTTGTGCGTCTGTGGCCTATTCTGGGGGCTGATACTGACTTGAGAAGAATACAGAGAGTTTAAGAAGATAAGTTTTTGCCCTATCTGTTCAGTTGTTCTTTAGATCCTTGATGAGTCTTTAGAAAGCCCAGCTTCATTTCCCATCCTCTGTCATAAAATCAGTACACTGCTCACTGTGAGTGAGTGAAAAACTGGTGAGTTCTCCTTGGATTTACTGAGGATTCAAGGAGGAAGAAAAATGGTTCATGGAAAAGTTTCAACCAGTTTTTGGAAACATTTAGACTATGTCATGAACCAGTGTAGTAGTGAACCTGAAACACCTTGTTCTAGTTTAGTGGTAGTAACTAGACTGTGTCCTACCACTCAGCCTAAAGTTTATCTGTTTAGTTGTTCTGTAGATACTTGGCTCTTCAGAAGACCCATCATCATTTTCAGTTTTTGGTGATGGATTCAGCACGCTGCTTCTGTCTAGGGTTTGGGCATCCTTAACTGAATGTCCCTGGAGTCTGCATACACAGTGGTGCTAAGAGCTATACTGCTGTTGCTTTGTCTGTATGGAAAGAGGAGACAAGTACATACCTCTTGTATATATAAACAATGTGATACAGTGCTGGGAATACCCCTCCTAGCTTCTAAGGGAGGCTATGGATACTAGTCCTTCAGTTTCAAATGCTCAGAAGTACCCAGGAAGATGGCTGTTCTTGTGGCCAGTTGGATTCAACAGGAATTGTGCAAGACTGTGGATGGCATATGCTGGAAAATAAATGACAATAGGGAAGAATTGCATTGCTTTCTAGCAGGGATTAGTCTCCATTTAGTCCTTGTCTGCAGATCTCTTCTCTGCCTAGAATTAGACTGACATCTGGTGGTCTTTTGTCTTCACAGATTATCTTTAATCTGTCTTTTGTAAACATACAAGAATTAGTCTTATTTTCCTTTCTGGATGTTCTACCACAATATGATGTATTTATGCACATATATTTAAAATGTGCTGGAAGATTCTAGTGCCATTCTGGCTGTTATCCAGAACTGGCCTACTTTTCATCATATAAAAGAAAATAAATTACTCTGTACAATTGTGGAATAATGTTGAAAATGTACAGTAAGCTTAAATTGATGTGTTGATGCTACACCAACCTGCAGATCTTGCCAAACAAAACCAGGAAGGATAAGCTCGCCTTACTGTGGAATGCAACTCCCTAAATGCTACCTTCTGCCTAACTTTGGATACTTGACTAAAGAGAATAGGAAGGTTACGTCTTTGAAGGCTGTTTTATTTGTGCTGCCCATTGTGTGAAGTATTACAGGGAAGCAGAGCGTTAAAGCTTTTTATAGCTGGCTTGGGTCAGTGCTGCTGCATGTGAGTACTTGCAGTGATGGTGTTCAAACCGTGAAAGGAAACAACCATTTTACAGAATCCAGCCTCCCGGAGAAGCTACTGAGCAGGCACATTGGTTTCTAAAGCAATCCTGGGGAGCGGGAGGGGGAAAACTACCAATTAAGTTGATAAAGATACTTCATGAGGCAATAAAATTTTCAATTTTATTGAAAACTATCCCACTGCAGATCATTTTCTGTGTTGCGTCGAAAATGGAAATTCAACACCGGCAGCCTTCCTTTGACACTGCAGTTTGTTGGCTCTTGCTTAGTAAAGACATGAATCATTTGTTTGAAGTCAAGCAGCATTTTCTTTGCTTGGCTATGATTCTGCCCTTGCTCTGTGGTCCACTGATCATTACTGGTTTGTTCCAAATCCTTGTGCGGGGTGGAATATCGAAACACCCTGCTCCTGGCTGGAAAAGGGGAGTTCCAGCCAGTTGCGAGGCAGGAGCAGGAACGTTGAAAACCTTTGCTCTAGGATGATTGGAGAACAAATTGCATCAATTTCTTGCGTGATATGAACATGAGCAATTGAGAGGAAGAAACTTTTTATTAGACCATTTAAAACTATGCTTTTAGGTAACACCAGTTTAATATTAGTGGCTAATTAGTAGTGTCTAATACCTCATTGTTCTGTAGTTAATGGGTGGAAGAACTAACTTCATAAATCTGCTAACCTCCCCAGTGTAGTGCCTCTTATCCTTTTTCAGTCCGTGCCTCACATCGGTAAATACACCTCATCATAATAAGTGGCTCCTGGAGAGCAAAGGTGCTTCTTGCCTCATTAACTGCGCTTGACACTTCAGGCATAAGCAAGATAAGTCCAGAGGGACTGGTCCTGCCTTTCCCTGTGCTCCCCAGCGAGCTTTCCCATTTCCTTCTGTCAGCATTGATGCTTCAACTATCCATGTCCTGAATGTGCTACTTTTGCAAAATAGCAGCTTTTATCACAGGGAAAACACTGTCTGAAAACGAATCATCTTTTGAAGGGTTAGCTTCATCTCGCAAATCCAACTAGCTGTGTGTCTGCATCATGGCAAGTGCTGTTGCAAAAGAACTGAGGAGGATGCCACATCACTGAGAAGGATGTGAAGGGGGTGGGATACCTCACCTTTTGGTGGCACTGCAGCCTTAGATTGTCTTAAGCATCTGTGGGGCAATTTTAAGTGATGTTTCTCAGCTTGTGCTACCTTTTTGTGTTGAATTCTGTTTCTTAAAATTAACCAGGCTTCATATCCCAAACTCTTTACTTTTGCCTGCTTTAGTCACAGGGAAAACTCTGTCTGAAAAATCTGTGTCTGGTTCCAATACTGACTTCTCTTTCTCTCTCTCACTTTCTGTATGTTCACTTTCCCTACCCCGTCTTCCTTTTCTCCCTCATTTTCTTTTTCCTTTTCTTTTTGGCTTGCTGGTTCGTCAGCCCCTCCTTCCTTGCTCTCTTCCCTCCTTGCAGAACAAGATGGTGAAAGGCAGCCTCAGCACAGAGCAGTCGGAGCGGGGGTGAGGGGGGAAGTGTACTCCTGGGAATGGAAATAAAAGCAAGCACAGGTGAGTTGGGGAGAGTTTCCAGTTTCCACCTGCCTCCTTCTGTGGCTCCTTATCTCCAGTGCCTTCTCCATTTCTGTGAGAAATCGAGGTGCTTTGGTGTATATTCAGACAATTTCTAATAACTGTTTCTTTCTTTTTTTCCCTGCTACCATTCTGTTCAGGCTAGTGACTTCACTTTTTTTGTATTTCCGCAGCAGTTCCTTCTGTTTAGTGGTGAGAGGCAAAGCTTGTTAGCTGTTACAACTGCCTGATTACTCTCCCAGCTAAACCAGTGGCAGAAATCTCCTTTCATATTGCCATGATCATGTCCATAAGGATCTGAAAGTGTTTTTCCGTAAGTCTCAGAGTAGTTAATAGTAAGCTTCTGTATAAATAAATAAACAAATTCATCAAAGTCTCTTAAATTTTGTATGTAAGGAAGAACTAATAATACTGATGAGTTCAAGATTATAGTAATCTTGATTCCCTTTTTTCTGGAAATGTAAATAGGGATAAGTAAATTAATCTTATCAGGAGCCCATTGCATTCCTTTCAGACCAGCATTTTTCTCTATTTCACAAACAGACATGGGTGATAGAAGGTGGAACTATATCCACAAGTGACCACAGTTTGTAATGTTTACCCTGGTCCCTTACCTCCCCTCGCTCTGGATCCAGGGTGGGCTGTGGTTGCTGTATGTCAGCAGTGCTGTGGAAGGCAGCAGTTGTGCTCTCGTGCCCCAATTCCCCCTGCTGCTCTTCTTTCCTGCCTCCTCCTTTGTCTGGTCCTGGCATTCATACAGCCGTGTGTGAACTTGGTGAGGAATTGAATTTGAAACTACATTTTGTCACGTTAGCATCTGAGTTGGGTCATTTTGCTGATCTGATTCCCTGGCTGGGCAAATATCCTGGCACAAGGAGGAGGGAGTGGCACAGAGGTGGGAGTTAGCACCCAGGAAGTAGGATGAGGTTGGAATTTCTTATTGTCACCAAGCACATTGCCATTGGGTGGCAACAGGGAGGTCTAAATGAAGTGTTTTATTTCAAATTAATACTTATTGGCACCCTTTCCCATAAACTGCAGCCCAAGAAGGTCTCTTGCCTTCATTTCACTGCTCAGTTGCATTTCTTACTCAAGCTAGTTGCTTCTATTTTTCTTGCAATCAGGCAGGTGAAATTGCTCTTTCATGTCTGTTCTTTGAGTTGATTATAAAAATCCCCTTCCCTCACTGCCATTCCCTTGCTCCCCAGGCACCTCCCTTACCTTAAAATCTTACCTGTTTCTAGAGTTAAGTAGTTGTGAAGGGCTTTTAATGGTGTTTTCCGTGAAGGATGAGAGATTAATCAGGAATTCTGTGGTTTTGGTGCAGTCGCTAGAAGACAGGTAGTGTTTCATATAAACACTTCATAGACTGATCGCTGACTTGTTTTAGCTCTGCTGTGTTCTGTGCATTTTCATTTTTAACAGCATTCTTTCTTGGAGCGCTGTTAAAGCAGTTGCCATGCAAACAGTATTTAAAGTTCATTATTTGAGTAACATTTTCCTTCCATGGTAAAGGTCATTTGGATTCTTTTAAGCTTTTCTCTTTTCCTTAAGGTGTAAAAGGCAATATAATTCCTAATGTTAAAACAGGATGATAGTCTCACAGACAGAACGTCTGGTACTACTGTTTAATACTAGAGAAGTCTTCTCAGTGATGATTTTTTGGGCTATTTCTTTAAGGTGCTGGTGAACATTACTGTGTCCCAGAGACCTTTACACAGTTTTGTGTACTGCTTTATTGTCCAGTGCTAACTCTTTTTTTAATATATCATAGGAATGTATTGGCTTAAGACTGTACAGGCTGTGGAATCTCTGCACCATGTTCACTGTGTGCTCTAGACATCTCTCTAAGGCATTTCTTTCCAAATCCACTTTTGCCTCAAGTAGTTCTTATCCAGATGTTCTATTTAGCCTCCCTTTTTTGTTGCTGACAGTGTCTTAAAGATGAAGTTCTCCAACCTGACCTTGAATCCCAAAAGAGACACCATGTAAATCTATACGGTCCAATTATTTAAAAGAAAAAATAATTGCTGCATTACTGTGGTAATTAAAGAAGTTTAGAGGAATGCTGTAGCAGTGCTGGTAGCACAGGAGTTGCCCTTCTGCTGACCTTGGTGTATGATGGAATGGGCTCTCAGCTATCAGATTGTTGGGCTGTTATAGTCCTGGTTCACTCCTAGGCCCAGCAAGTTAAGCAAAACCCTACGTGCCTACGTGTTGGGTAACATCCAGGCAAGTCAGTGTATTCTTTCTCTGTTGCTTCTCTCTCCCTGAGCCAGTTGCCTCTAGAATGTTTGGATCAAATCCAGATCTGGAGAGTGACTGTGAGAATGAGTCTGGTGCTCTGGATCTTGTCCAGGAACAGGGAAGGACACTCTCTGTGCGGTGAGCCTGTTTCCTCCCCGAGGCAGTGCCTAATGCTCTGGACTGATTCCAGGCATGGGCAAGCTGCAGTTGTGCAGGAGCCAGAGACAGCAACACAGCCTTGACACTCCTTCAGCGAGGGCTTACAGTTGCACAGTAATGAATACCACAAAGGTCAAATGCCTGAACTCTCTAGGAACCTCCCTCCTTTCCTCTTTAGCCTTATCTCCGTGGCTTACCTGTCTGTTTTTCATATGTACATGCCTGACTCCTCTTTTGCTCTTAGCCTGGCACCCCTGTATGAGGGGATATTTGCAGCCGAGAGGTAGGTAATCTAATTGGTGTGCTGATAATCAGAACAGCATTGACTTCTGTATCACACTTAGTTAGGGTTCCTGGAGTTTAATTGCCAGCTAGGAATGAATATGGGTGTTGGTTTGTTCCCAGGCATTGCTCTAATGCTGTTAACTGCTTTCCACGTGCGCCGCTTATGTTGCAAGCTTTTTTCCTTTTCCCAAGCTCACTAGCTGGTGAGGAGGGATTTATCTAAGTTATATCAAAGGATTAACTTCACTAGATAAATAAATTGCTTCTGGGTTCACTGGTGGTATAGGAGAAGGGAAGAAAGGAATATATTATTTCAAGCTTTGCTTTTTTGGCTGTGCAGATTAAGAATGAGAACTGTGGCTTAGAGAAGTAAGATTTTGTCTGCAGTTTCCCTTTTGAACTGAGCCTCCACCAACTTAGCAAACTCCTGAAGTTAATTTTCTCACCTCTTAAGAATTTCTGGATAGGTAGAATGAGCGTGCCAAGCACTTGAACATTTCCACATTTGTCTTGAAGGACATCACAAGCTTCGTCCTCCCATGAACTGTCACTGCCACCATCATCTGGCAATTAGAACAAAAAGGCAACAGAAAGAAACCTTACCCAACCTTCAGTTAGCTTGTCTGCAACTTTAGCTTATGAAATCTAGCCATTTCCCAAATTTGGTTCCTGCAGCTGGACTCCTGTAATTTTGATACCAGTTTCACTATCTGCTGCATATTCACTGGAAACTACTGTTGGATGGTAGTGTGGTGACGTGTATGAAAATACTTTGGGTCCAGTCCCTGAGGGGTAGTGTGGCATCCCAGAAGCTGTCATCGCATTTGAACGTGCTTGGCTCCTCTGTTTCCAGTTTCCATAGCCAAGATGAGAAGCGAATGTGAGGCAGCTGAGCTCCTTTCTGGCTGCTGGAGGTCGCTGTTCTGTAGAAGTGTCATGCTGTTGTCGTGGCACAGATCGTCCTGTCCTTCTGGACCTCCTCCCTAGCTGGGCTTAATTCGTTTTCTGCTGGTTGTTAAACTAATACTTTTTATCACATGGATTTGCTTTTATGAACTACTCACCATTGTGCTTCCATCCGTTTTTAGTCCACAAAACTAAAGAGCTCTTGGTGTTACTGCTGTGGTAGGCTGAGTTGGTTTTTCTGAAGCCTGGGAGGGTGTTGGCAGACAGAGGGAAGGAACTGTACCAATATTATCATTTCATTCTGTTTTTCAGGTTAGGCTGTTGAGATAAAAAGCGGTGGACATTCATGACTGAATGGAATCTCTCCCACTGTGCAGCCATGCCCCCTCTCGACGTGCCTGCCAATGCCAGCACTTCCTTCATAAATTCCTACATCACACTCAAGACTGATGACATCACAGAATCTGACCAAGGAGTCTGAACCAGCTGTTTCCATGGACACAATCTCCATAGTGACAGTGGGAAGGGGAGGGGGAAAAAGGAAACAGGTGGGGGGAATTAAAGAGGGAGGGATAAATATATATATATATAAAGATCTATTTTTTAGTCTTGAAAGACATTGTTTTAAATGAAAGGTGCGCTATATCCCTTTTGATGCTTTTGATTAAAATTAACAAAACCCCATATAAATTAAAAAAGAAAACTAGCTGAAGTAAATATTAAATCCAAAATCAAAGCAAGGCTCATGGAGCCTCACATTTTGTGGGAAAGAATAGCAGGACTGGGATTACTTCAAACGGGACTTGTCTCCCCTCCTCTTGCTTTCTTTCTTACAAAATCCAAGAAGCTCAATTTTAAAAAGCAAATAAAATAATGATAAATTGTTTGTAGGGTGTGGGAGGAAGGCTTGGATGGTTGCAGGTAATGGGGTAACAGTACTTGCGTATGTGGGGTAGGGAGGTTATCATTTTTGAGAAACACTTTATATTAATAGCGGAAGCTTGAAAAACATCTGAAGACACTTGGGTGATGAGACTCATGAAGTAAGAGGTAGCTGCTGCTCGCTAGCTCCCGTACACCTTGTTTGTGTGGGAACATCTGTACCACGCAGGGGAAAGGAGTATCTGCCCTTTGTGGCAACAGCATGCACCCCCAAATCATTCCAAGAAAGCTGCCTTCAGTTTTGAAGGCAGGTGAGAGGAAGATACCGTTTACCTGCCAGACTGGGGAACTGGAGAGGAAGTCTGAATGTTGGTGGAGTCAAAGTATCTTCGAACTCATCTGGATAATCCACTTAGCCCTTTTTTTATTTTATGTTTTGCTTTTCCTAAGGAAGGAAGAGGGAATGTCAGTGTAACAGCCTACACTATGTGGTTATTGGGACTTGGTTTTTTTGTAAATTATGTAATTTTAAAACATTTGGATTTAAGCAACAACAACAACAAAAAACCCCATTTTTTTCTTGTTAAGGCCTTAAGAAAGGGGTTAGTGCATCTTTCAGGGGTCACTCTGCCATGGGAATAAAATAGCTGTTTCACAAACAGTTTTATATAAAAAAAAGCTTAAAAAAACCAAAAAAACTAATAAACTTCATTTTAACCTTGTCTCCTTTTGTTTTGTGCGAACTTGATTTGTTTAAAAGGACAGAGAGACAGTACTATCTGCTGCTTTTTGGTTTCTTTGCCTTCATCAGTTCTGCCTTCAGTGATGACCTTCTGAACTGGCCCAGCAAGAGGAGGACCACAGAAGCTTTTAAAAATTAAAGCTTAGAATTTTTTTGATGTTCAGAGATAACAAGCCAGTGACTGGATGAATTTTCTGTTCTTGTGAGTTGGTGGTATTTCACCAGGTCACTGACTTCCGCTCATAGGATGGTAGCATATCCTAGCGATGTCAAACAGCGTGGTGTTTACTGGGAAGTCACTAGAGATAGGGATCTAACCAGCATGACTTGGATAAAAAAAAATGGGGTTGATATTGTGGGGAGGGAAGAACTATTTTAAAAAGTTATGTACTGGATGCTTGCTCAACTACTCACATTTTGGAGTATTCAGCACATAAAAAGAAAATCTATGATAGCTCATATTAAGATATCTATTTTAACTCTATTTTTAAAAGATCGATTTAAAGATTTGGGAGATAATTTGGCAGTTATTTATTTCTAGAAGTTGCTACTCTCACTGGTAAGTGTTTGGAAAGAAAGGGCAGTCTTCTGCTTACTCCTTTCCTGGTAGCAGCTACTGACGTTAGTATGTCCTTCTACATTAAGAAATAGACCTGTTGTGATAAATGTCACTAATGTGTCCTGAATTGGTGCTGAAAATATTTAACTGCTGGTGTAGTCAGAAAAAAATAATTTTTAGCATAGTTAATGTGATTGAGTAAATGACTTCTTTTCAACTGAATAAAAATTGTTTTTTTTTTCCTAGTGTCTGTTCTATTCTACCTGTTCTGGAAAAAAAAAAAAAAGTGTTACTTTTACTGGATTGAATTATGTTGGTGAAGAATCGGCTTTGTGATACTATGACAGCAGACAGCAGAAGACCACATAGTGAAACTGCTGAATTTGATGATAACTTTTGGCTCTTTGGGGTGGTGTCATGCAGCGGAGGGAGAGGTTTTTGGGTAACTGGGTGGGAGTCTTGGAGGTTTTCCTTGTGGGTGTTCATGGCAGTTGTTGCAGATTCAGTAGCTCCTCGTGCACTGTGGTTGGAAAGCAGTGGGAGTCAGGTAGAGTAAATAAATAAACGATACCACCCTTGACTCCATGAGAAACATTTCTCAGTGGGGAGTGCTTAAAATCCTTGGGCTCAGTCGCCGCTTAGCCCCTTGTCCGCACTGTTGTCGGAGGTAAGGGGTGTGCTGTCTACTAGAGAGAGGTCTTGCCAGGTGGGTCATCTTTGCAGGTCAAGTCTTCACAGAAACCAGAGCTGCCATAATTCTCTAAAACCAAGCCAGGAGGAACCTAAAACAATGTGCAATGGCTTCTTGGTACAACCTAGAAATGATCCTGAACAGTCATAAAATCCCCAATTGGAAATAAAAAATTCTTTTTGCTCAGAAGATACAAAGTATCTGACTGGATTCTGAAAACAGTTGTACATTTACCAGCTCCATCCTGCAAAAGCAATTAACAGCTTCACATCATGGATATCCCAGATTTAAAGGTTTGGAAGTCTAGGCTAATTCAGAAATGACCAGTGGCAGAACATTAAAACATAGAGATTGTGTCAAGAAGAAAATGAGTGGCCTGCCAAGCTGCTTGGGAATTACCTGTTTAGATGAGGAATGAATTAATCAGACTTTGGATAAGGCAGCTCATTTTCAAAGTGTTTCTCCACGCTGTCTCAACTCCCATCCAGGATCTGCGAAAGGAAAGAGATTTCCACCTGCTTCCCAGGAAATGTACACGATGGCTCAACAGTGTTTCCAAAGTGTGTGGTTACCATTTAAAAAGGAAGCTCTAAGAACCTAGCCTGAGCGAGTCGGCACTGCTGAACAAGGCCAAAGAAAAAGACAGCTTTTTTCCATAAAGGATTTGCAATGGATTCAACATGTGAAAGATGTCTATTGATAGGCTCTGATTGGTGTTCACTTGGAGGTGAGGATAAAGGAACTCCACCTGCAGGAACTGGTGGTGGCCCTGGGATATGTACAACAAGTGTGCCTCTACCAGGAGCTGTTGATTGATACATTTATTCATCATGGATTTTTATTGCACGTGAAATCTACAGTTGGAAGTCCAAGGCATAGACTGCTGTGGAGTTTATAGGAAGACTGTGCAGCACAGGAGAAAGCAGCCTTGGCTGCCACTGCAGAAGGTGGTGGCCATCCTCGCCGATCTGTGTATCACATAGGTATGGGTGGGAATTCTACCTGAGTTTGTGATGTTCCTGAGCCTTTTGAATTTGTCATAGAACTAGACAAACTGATGATGTGTAACAGTACTGAAATAAAAATAACGTTAAGGTGTTCAGGGCAGAGAATCTGCCAGAGAATGCTCTACGTCTACTTTGTGGAGTCCAGCTAATGCCAAGCTAAAGAAAAACATTTTTGGTGGGACATGCATTTTAAAAAAAGTTTGTCAAAATATGGGCAATTAAATAATGGCTCTGGTATTTTAACTGGTTAATGTAGAGTAGGAGCTATAATGTACATAAGAACGTACATATCTGAGGAAAGATGATACCTTTAATTAAACTGGTGCAGTTACAGGGAGAACATTTTGGGGCTGAGTTATATCCAACCTTTCTAAATTATGCCCAATAGCAATGTTGCTATGTCAGGATTTACCAATGCCATCTTGAGTTCAGTAGTTGTCCTGAGTTCGGTGGTAGAAATACTTGGTAGAGGGACACAGAATCGGTATGTCTGACCTAATCACTGGCTTATCAGAATGACTGGTAGAAGCAGTCCTCTATAAAAATGTATAAAATTGAATTTAAATAGCAGGCCTTTGGAAGTGGAACAGGGATCTGGATGGTCGATTATGAATAAATCATCATTGGTCTGGGTTTTTTTAAAGTGATTATAAGTTATATGAAAAGGAACAGAAAGAGTAGAGGTAATCCAGGTTCGGTTACAGGTCTAGAAAATACAAAGATGTGGCAAATGTTTGTGGCTCTACTGGCTTTCCTGTGAGAAGCTGAAAATGTAGTTAGTCTTCATTTAGGGTTAGAAATCTGTTGTGAAACAGAATGAGATTCTTGCTTGGCTGTGGAGTATTTCTAACAAACATGTTTGGTTGTGTTGGATTTTTTGTGTGTCTGTTTTTAAGATGGAGCTCCTGCAGTGTATTGTGAATCAGAATTCAGTCAATAAAGTCAGAGGGCAGAAGTAATTATTAGAAAATTGTGGGAGACCAGTAACTCTTTGGTACTTTATGGCATTGCTGCATGCCAGAGAGAGTTTGGCTAACGCACATCACTGAAAAATCACCTCCATATGGGTACCCTGCACTACCAGCTCCCAAACTGACCTGTGCTGTTAAGCTAGAAATTGTTGTGTAAAGCTGTAAAGGAAAGAATGAGGTTCTCCTTACAGTATAGAGGTGTCAATATCTCTGTATGTGAGCACTTAATTTTTTGCTCTGCCTGTACTTTTGGTTGGATCCAAAAGGTTCGCTCTGTTATCCAGCTGGAAAGTGAACAGGGTGTTGCTTACAGAGTCTTTTTGTGGGATTTAATTTCTTAAGTGGGACCCATGTCCTAGTTAGTACCTCTACAGAAGGGAGCCTGCATTAGAGGGAAAGCACTGCTTGTGTGCTGGCTGCTTTCGTGCAGCTTTATTGAGAGCTAAGATTGCTTCCCTTTCCTCCTCGCCCTCTAGAGGTTTCTTGTAATTTATTGCTTAACTCAGTTTTAAATGCTGTGGTTTCAGGTTTTTGACCTTACCTGGCTGGCTGTAGAAATGCTGATATTTCTTAGTAGCCCTCAGGAGAGTTATCTCCCATCCAAATAATTTGAAAAAGCAAAATACTCTTTTAGCTCATAGCAAACCTCCTGTGAAGGGAATGTTCCACTCTAGTTGGAGATCAGGATTCAGGCTGACTGTGTATTATTCTGCATGGTAAAACCTGTGTGCACGTACTATTAAAGGTAAACACATCCAGGTCATCTGCAGATACTACCTGCATTATGTTGGTGGCTTCTAGGTTATAGCTAGGCTTGCTAACAGCCAAACTTCGAGGTCGCAGTGGGTTTGGAGGTCATTGCTCCCTGGCTCTGGCCTATATCGTGACAATGGTTTTCTGCGTTGTATTGAAATTTGGTTTTCAGTGCTACATCTTTGTGGGGAGCAGCAAAAAAAAAGGCAGAGGAATTTGCAGGGAAGGAGCTGGGAGGCGCTCTGCATTTGCACTGAAGAGAAGGGTAGTGTTGTAAAGATGGGTCTGCGTTGCACAGTAGGAGTCCTGTGAGCTGAAGGCAATTTATCAAAGGTGCATCACCACACCTAATGGTTTTATTAGAAAGGGAAATGTCTGTACATTTCATAGCATTTGTATTAGGAAAACTTAATTGGACTTCCACCTGAGCTGTGTTTCCCTCAGAAGAGGGGTGGAATCATTAGATTCTTATAAATTGTAGATTATTTTGAGGGCATTATTTTGGGGTCTGTCATGAGCTCAAGGTGTGCTTTGGCAACTGAATGTCATGATTCAGTCTCCTACAAGGCACTGCCTGCACGAGCAAACAGGTAGTGTTCATGACAGCATGAAGTCCTTCCTTGCAGTTAGCTGAGCAGGCTTTGTACCTTTGGGCCACAACTTCCAAAGCACCAGGAAATAAAATTCTAACAGCCACAGGACGTGGCAGCTCACATTAGAGGACAGAGAAGCTGCTGACTCCTGTGTTTCCCCTTTGCTTTCACTCCTGCCTCAGCTGACAGCAAGTGTTTGAGCTTGGGTTCTACCACAGCCTTTGCTTGTGCTGTGGTAATTGCCAGAGCAGACGAGTATCTGAAAAGCCTTGTGGCACTACGATTCCAAAAGCACCTGGGGGTGCCTCACAGGTGTAAACAGGATGAGACATTTTCATCCCCGTTTCCATTGATCACAGACTGCTGTTGCATGTCTCCATCTTCTACATGACTGTCAGGTAATCTGTGTATTGCAGGTCTGTGTTGCTTGCAGGTAACTCACCCTGTTCTTCATAATTCATCTTTTGAGTCACTCAGGGGTTTTTTTTGGAGTCGTAGCCCAAAGGATTTGGGATGCAAGAGCTGACATTTCCCAGCCCTCCCTCCTTCCCACCCTGAGGGGTGACCAAGGACGGCTGTAGCTGTCTCGTTTCCTCAGCACAGAAAGCCCCAGCACCTCCAGGCTCACTCAGGTTACTCCCCTGGTAAATAGTGGCTATTTCAAATGCTGTTACACTTCAGCAACTTCTCCAGTTGGGTTTTTGGCCTATCGCATATCCTTGTCATCCAGGCAGATCAGAAGTCCTGAAATTCTGCTGCTTTTCTTTTTTTTTCCTTTAAAAAAAATATAAATAAACAAAACAAAACAACAAAAAAACCCCAGGATGAGTCTACATAAGCTCTGCTTTTTCTTTGCCCAGACTGAGGGAATCTTCTCCATTGCTTCACAAAGGTATACCCGCTGCAGACCAAGAGTTAAAGAAGAATTCAAATTGTGTCTATGATCAGGAATCCCAGCCAACAACCGTGACTATTTCAGAAAGGATACACATGAACACTTTACCTGTCATCCACACTCACGTTTTAAAGCTGTCTGGGAATCCTGTTAAAGAACAGACTGGAAGGGAGTGCCTAGGGTCTCTGATCCAACCTCGTGGCTCAGTAAAGGCCAACCTCAGAACTAGACCAGGTTTCTCAGGACCTTGCAGTCAGAGTGGAGACTCCAGACACCCTCTGGACCCCTACGCTGAGCCGTTCTCCTGGAGCAGCGATTCCTTTCTATACCTACTTGCAATTCCTGTTGCTGCAGCTTGTGACTGTTGCCTCTTGCCCTGTTGCTCTGCTGTTTGGAGAAGAGTCTGGCTCCATCCTGCTTATAAATGGACCAGTTGATGGTGGTACAAGTGAAGGCAGTTAGAGTACGCAGATCCCTGAAAATATTTAGCAGTGGTTTTAATCCAAAATCCAGCACACCTGCGGGGCTTTCGTGCGGCTCACTGGAGCAGCTCGGGTAGTTGCAGCAGCAGCAGGTAGTTATTCTGAACCCTGCTCCTGCAGGGAACTCTGCCATGATCCCTCCCTCTGCAGCCAGGTGGAAGTGGGAGCAGGGACCACTGCCTGCGTGAAGCCTTTGGAAAAGAGGTATCAGAGCTTCAAAGCCTTCCTTCTTATAGAATCATAGAATTGGTTTTGTTGGAAAAGACCTTTAAGATCGTCAAGTCCAACCATGACCAGTTATCCCAGCACCGCCAAGGCCACCATTAAACCACGTCCCTAAGTGCCACGCCTACATGGCTTTTAAATACCTGCAGGGATGGTGACTCAGCCACTTCCCTGGGCAGCCTGTGCCAGTGCCTGACAGCTCTTTCAATGAAGAATCTTTTCCTAATATCCAATCTAAATTCCTGTGGTTTCCAATGCAGCTTCTATTTGAAACTCCCTGCTTCTTCCCTGCTTGCTTTTTCCTGCTTTCTGACATTTGGGTTGATGCTCTCTGGGGACCCAAGGTCTGCAGACTGACTTCAGTCAAGCCCAACCTGCTCGAGGGAAATGGGATGGAAACCCTCGGCCGTGCACACTGCAGAGTGTGTCAGGTGGCAGCATCTTTCCACCACTGCTAGCTCGGGCACTCCTCAGGCTGGTGAACCATCTCTGCCATGTGTAGAAACCATAGGTCCCAGCCCACCTCAAATTCTATACAGTGCAAAATCCTGGTGTGTTGGGTGTGAAGACTTGACCTTTCCTTCTTATAGCCCTGACCTCTCTCTGCCCTCTCCTCTGCCTGCCTCTTGACTCTTGAACTTATGCTGCCTCCCAGCCCTTGGTCCTTCGGGCCCTGCCGACCACCACTGCCGGGCACTAGACCCTGGGGTTGTCTGGTGCTGCCACCTGAAGGCTTCCTGAATTCATACTCCAACAAAACCCACGCACAAATTAGGCCAGGGGACAGAGGGTGAGGACCTGAGGCCTGATCAAAGGCCATTTGTAGCAGTTTGAGGATGGTATAAAGTGGTCACCCCGCTCTCACTGAGCCCTGCGGTTGCTCCACTGATTCTTCCTGGAAAATATAGAGGGGTTTCAGCCAAGGTGAAAGAGGCATGTGCCTCTTGATTTTGCAAGCTGGTGAGAAACTGCCCTCTGTAATCTGCAGAGCAGCGCTGGAGCAGAGGAGGCAGAAGATGGATGTTTCTCCCTCAGAGGAGATCTTTACAGCACCCGTTGTTTTTGGCAGGGGAGAGCACAGAGGTGGGTGGGAGCATGGCTGCCCCCAGCCCAGGGCTCCACGCTTGTGCTTATCAGTTCTCAGCAGCAACAGAGGTGCAAACAAGTTCACACCTCGTGTCTGCACTCTGAATGCTCTCCAGTGGCAAATTTTGTTGTTCATTGACTTCTCGTGTGATCTGCAGCCTTTCCATCCCCACTGTGTGTGCTCCCAGATGAAAACTCCTGCACCGTGTGACTCTGTGTGGGCACCCCTGGCCTGAGGATCTGAAGCTGCTTCCCTGGAGCAACTGGCGAGGACAAGACAGTGTGGTAAGCAGCGACCCTCATGCAGAAGACAGCTCGGCCAGGGCTGGCGGATCTTCCCCCTGCTGCTGTTCCCTCCGGGCACCACAAGCATCAAGGTGTGCTAGTTTCCACAGGGGCACACGGGTGGTGGGATCCAGCTGTCATCACAGGAGGTGCCCTTTGCTAGCAGATTTGTAAGACTTGTACAGGAAAACAGGTAACATTAGCTATAGTTAATGTTAACAGGTAACATTAGCAATAGTACTTAATCCTAAGTGCCGAGGATATCCCAGATGCTAGGCCTTGGTTCAAAACAGCAAAGACAAGTCAAAAAGCTTTGGACTTTGGAATAGGCAATAAAGAGTATAAAATAACTAAGGATTTCTCTTAGGCCTTTCCCTCTTTCTGGATATGAACCTTATATGTTATCCTGGAGTAACACAAATCAGAAGGGAGCTCTAGCAAGGGTTTAAATCGCATCCATCGTGTCTGTACTCAGTACATGGGAGGACTACGCTTTGTCATCTCCATATGTGGTGTGGCTTTCAAAATTTCCAAGTTTTCATTTTTTTTAAGAAACCCAACATTTTTTTGAAGTGTCATTACCACCAAAACATCTGTTTCTCCCCTCTAGCTCAGCAAGAGCCTGTGTGTTGCTGGTGCTCAGCGATGCCTCACTCGTGAAGCCCTGCAGCTGACCCCGAGGGTCCTGGGAACCAGTGGGTTCAGGGCGCTGCTGTTCCTCTGCAGGTGGGGAGGACATTTATATCAAGGAACCTGGTGTTCTGTCATCAGGAGGAGGGGAGCAGGGTCAGCCCCTGGAGGCCTCGACGCCTCCCTTGTCATTTCTCTCCGACTCACGACCTGCAGCGTGGCAGCCTTGTGTCATTAGCCACCCATTCGGTCTGGAGACCAGCTCCAAGAGGCACTGAGCAAAATACTTTCCCTTTCAGCTCTCCTTGCAGCCATCACCTCTGGTTCCTTCCTACCTCCCAAGGAAAGATCATCGCTTACGGATACCTCCTGGGTAAAGGAGTGCTGATATTTTCATTGATGCAATTTTTGTTAACACAAAAAACCCACAATTATGTAGCCATAGAAAATACAAAAATGAACACAGAAAAATAAGTTTGTTATGTCCAGTTGCTGAGACTCTAGCAACTGCTGTTGACAAAAGTAACCTACATACCCTCTAGGATGGAGTACCAAAGGTAACTGACTAGTTAAACACTCCGTAGTAAGATCTTGCCCATATTTTCGTCATTTCTAACTTCTATTTCACTCCATATGCTCCCACTGTTATTAATCAAACTGTGAGCATGGCTGAGCCAATGTTTCAAACCAAAACAGTTATTTGTGGGTTTCCTACTAATAACAAAATAAAATATACGTTCTGATTTCCAATGCAGATTCGGATTTGTGAAGCATAAGCTATCATTAGGAGCATCACGCAGAAATCAAGCATAAACAACCTGTTTCACTGTCATAGTAACACACAACAATCTTCTGTTTCCAAAACACCAGTAAAAACTCGCAAACACTTTGACTTGTATTCAAGCTACTGTTTACACTGACAGAAGAAGTACAGATAAAACCATGAAAAAAATCGCTAACAAGAGCTTGACACTGTGTTATTCATGAAAATAGCAAAGTAATGAAGTGTACTCTGACAACAGGCACACCATGCTCTCAGAAATGATTAGCAGAGATTTTAGACGACCACAAGTGCCTGTGCTTGGTGCTCTGTGAGATTAATGAACAGCTATAGCAAACATTCAAGTTCATGGAGATGAGCTGAGCCTGCATACACAGTCCTTTAAACCTAGGGAGTTGCATTTTTGCCAGTGCTACGGAGGGTGGCCTGCACTCCTCGCATTGACAGCCTGAGCCCAGGCTGCCAAAGTGACTGGGCTCGCTTCACTCAGGTGTTCACTTGTGTTTGATGTCCTGTGGTTTAGTTCCCCTACAGTTTAGTCTCAGTTTAAGTCTTGGGAAGCAGATGCCTGCTGCCATCCCCCTTTAGGGACCAGCACAGGTACGGCCCTGCTGCTTCGGTAGGATTTGGTGGGTGTATCTACCAGACCCAGCCTGAGGCAAACACACAAAAAGACCGTGTTTGAGAGGCCAATGTCCACACACCTCATCACACAGCAACAGGCCAGCTAACACAAGCTTTGCTATACAAAGCAGCAAGGCAAATGTCGCAGCACGAGAGGGGAAAAGGCCCCCTGAGCCAAGCACAGCATGTGCTTGCGATGTTGGAAATGGCTGCATAACTTAAACGAGGCAGGAGCTGACAGCATGCACCAACGTACCAGCGGTGGCATCGCTCCGGGCATGCGCTAAACTGGACAAAGCAGGTAATGGGCCATTTTACCAGAAGAAGAATGTTTTTACTCACCGTTGGAGCAATCACAGCCACTGAGCTGGGAGGAAAGTGATGTGAACAGAGAGAGTCACTCCTACCTTTACTGAACCTAAGGAAAATGCGACAGTGAGTAAGAGTAATGCCTCTCTTCATCTCTTCTTTCTGAGCTGTGTTAAGCACACGCAGCTCTGAATGCTTTCCTGGGAAGCCAGGGATGTTCAGGAGCCATCAGAAACAGGCTAATGAGCTTGGAGCGAAAAGAGAGAGAATGATCACTGAAACCTGAAATCTGACTCACTTACTAGGAGACAGCATTGCCCAAAGTTATTCGGTCTGCTCCTGAATGCCATAAGCATGGGAGAAAAACACAATTCTCTTTTTAGCCAGATTAGCTTCCCTTTTTATTTTGATTCATAAATAACTGAATTGATGACCCAACTGTAAAAAAACAGCATCCCCAAGTACCCTTCCTGTCCTATCCACAATGGAAACAGCAGCATAACGCTCCCCGGGAAATAGTCCCACTGCTAGAAGAAAAAGACCAGAGTTAGATGTTTCCTGGGACAAGAACAAGTCTTTGAATTAACTTTTAATCTTTTTAAACCTCTATTCTATTTACCTTATTTACCTCTACGAGATCTTTGGCAACTGACCTCTTTGTTACATAATAATTACGGCATCAGTCCTCATTAATGCACTTTGCACCTAGATTTGTAGATGCTTTATCACAACTGAGTAAACAGCCTTATTAGCCTCATTTTACAAGCAAGGAAGCTGAGCTGGCAGCCAGCTGAGTGCTTGCCTCTGCCTCACAGGGCAAATCAATGGCAGAAACCAAACCAAGGTGCTTTTGTCACTTTGGCTTCCAAACCCCAATTTAATCACCTCAATTTTTTCAAAGGTGTCCCACTGATCTCACACTTCAGGAAAGCAGGATGAGTTTCACGACATGGGTTTAAATGCATCTCTTATGGAAAAATTTAAAAAAATAATAAAAAGAAAAATAGGATTTTAGCCAGTACCTCTGTCCAAAATTCCTCTGGGTTCTCCCATTACAACAAAGAAAAACCCCATGGTATCAGTACTAAACCAACAATGAGAAGAAAAGCAGTATCTTCACAGCTCTTGAGATGTTAAAGAGCAAGAAACCAAAATCTGCAGCTGAGACAAATCAACAGCCTATGGGATCGGGGGTGTAAGCCACATTTTTCTGACAGTTTCTCAGGAGAGTGTGAGTCAAGGCAACTGCTCTCAGTCATTTTCTGAATGAGCAGGCGTCTTCCCAGTGCTCGGCCACATCACAGCGGTTTGACAGTATCATCAGGAGGCATTTCAGACCAGTGCTGGTACCATGACCCATGTGAAGCAGCACTTTGATTCCCAATCTCTCCACACTGGGGTCAAAAACTTCACATGCTGAGCTCCATTTGGCTAACTCAGGTTAAAGTAACAGTGGGAAGGTTTCAGCCTAAGGAATTAAGGCCTGTAGGAGAATCTGAACTTGAATGTGGTGATTAAAACCACGCCAGCTTGTTTTGATTTCTGCTTTAACCTCAGCTAACACAATGAGGATACCAGGGTTAGAGCACATAACTACAACGGTCTGGTCATTTGCTGAACTGGCAAAGCCCTTACTGGGCAGCGTTATGTGTACATGTACATGTGAGATCAGCTCAACATCATCTCAAGTTATGTGAAGCATCAAGTCAAGATAAAACCACTCTGCTCTTATTTCAGCTTGTATTGAGTATCTGAGGCTTATCTGGGGGTAGTTTGTTTCAGAAAACAAACTTATCTCAGCAGCTGCTTTATTCATCCGGATGCTGATGCCTGCAGTGACCGTGTAGCTCACACTGCCGTGCTGTTCGCAGCAGTAGCTACAGCCGGGCTCCTTGGCATCCCACAGCACCAGTGTAAAGTTGTCTCTCTGGGGTGAAATATGGGGCCCGGGACCTGCCTCGCTTTTGGATCAAGTGAAGAATTGTAGCTCTTTAAGAGCAAGGGACGTGGGATGGGATGGGATGGGATGGGATGGGATGGGATGGGATGGGTGAAAGAAGCAAAATCTGACTGACTTGTTTTGAGGATAGGTGATATGCTGTGACTGATGCCAGGAAAAGGGTAGGAAACCACAGGAAATTTGAAGAAGAAAAGCCTGAAGAACAGATTTCTTTGCAATGTGGGAAGGCTGGCAGTAAGTCATAGTAACAGTAACTATGAAAGACTTGGCTATTTCAGTTCTGCTGACTGCTTTATTATGAACAAGCTGTTAGCGCAGTCCATCTTAAGTCTGTAGAAGTACTTCCAATGTATAAAACCCCATGTGAAGGCCAAGAAAGTCACAATAAAGTGGCTGAGACTAAAATTTCCTGAGTTGGGGTTGTGCCTCAGGCTAAATTTTTTTGGGAACATTCAGCCAAAAAATTTTTAATCCCTTTCTAATGGCTGACATCATTCTTAGAAATCCATTGTTTACCTGACCTTCTCCTAACCCGTTAGAAAAATTTCTGGCGATATTTTCCTTTCTCAGTTTAATGCTTTGAAGCATTACACACAAAATTTGGCAGGAGGCAGCTTTCTGTTAGGAAGACACATTTGCACCAGCTCTCTAAAACTGTGCTCAAACTTGGCTGTGCTACAAGCACTTGGAAACCTGGTTTGTGTGCGCTTGATAGAGTTCTCGGTTTTTCAGCTAAAATTCCCCAGAGAAGCCTGAATGGAGCAGGTGGTGGTTGTTTCTGGCTGCTGGAGGCTGTCAGGGGTGAATGACAAGTGGGAAGCCAGTCTCCTCTGCTCTCCCCTTGCCCTCTTCCAGCATTGAAAGAGTTGGGAAGAGAGGCTGCCCAAGTGAAGGCAAAACAGGCCAAAGATAGACAGTGGGCTGTAAAAAAGGAGGTGGAGGAAGGACCAAAAAAGTGTGAGACTCGGTGGCAGACCATGCTTCCTGGGTTCTGAAGAGGCCACCAAAAAGGAAAGGTTTCTGGGGTGTCCACCAGCCCCAGCTTTGCTGTAGCCTGGGAGATGAACAGCCAGGGAATGAGAGCTGCAGGCTTCAATCTAACCATTTGTGCTGTTGCAAGAGGCTTTGCTCCTCCCAGTTGAAACATTGCTGAGGTTTGGATCTGTCTAACAGTGTTAGAAGGAAAGCAGTCAGCCTGCTGGGATTTGGATTAAAAATTTCTGAAAGCTTAAAGAAATATTCAGGTTATGTGACCAGTGCTTCCTGGCTGGCTCCAGTACTGAAGTGAAAGGGGAGAGAAGGAAGGGTGGATTTTGGCTGCTGAAAAATTTTCCCTGCACCTCTGCTAAGGAATGAGTACGTGATGCTGGGTAATTACTGAAAGAGCAGTCTTCATAAACAGCCACTAACCTCTGATCTTCATGTCCGAGGTGCCAAATCTGTGATCCCACAGGAAGATCTACAGAAGCCACTTGCAACTCCAGCTGGGAGCTGGACATGGGTCATGGACACCTGCATGTGGCAGACAGGAACTGTCAAACCCAGCTACTTGGCTTTTCCTATTAGGTACCAACACTTAAGTAATTTTGATTTACATTTCCCTTTTCCCCATTTGTGGTACCTTGGAGGGATGCTGTGAGTACAAAGGAGTGCCTGCTTCGAACCCCTGTAGTCACTGATGACCATGGTGGAAAAGCCCAACAAAACCAATTCTGCCTTCTGGGCAGGGTTTGAACAGCAGCTGGCAAAATAGGTTTTGAAGCCAAATACTATAATTAAGACTAGTAAATGATCACCATCTATCCTGTGCACTGAAGGGAGGGTCCTTCAGAAAGGAAAAACAGCACGAGACTGTAATTAAAGATGATCTTATGGAATACAGAGACAAAAAGGCTCAGTTAAAATTGTTGCAGGCAACTCCAATCCTTGCGTTTCCATACTTCTGGATGTTTCATTTTGCAATAGAATCATAGAATCATCAAGGTTGGAAGAGGCCTTCAAGATCATCCAGTCCAACCACCTACATACATCACCACCAATATTAACAAGCTTTTCCTGAAAGCTGCCTGCCTGTCGGTATTGCAGGTTCTCCAGTCAAAGAATGGTGTTGTCTGCATGTAACTTTTGTAACTTCATTTAGCTTATCACTCGACTGACTGTGCACAGGCAGAGACGTGCGCCCAGCACAGCAGAGCTGGAGCTAGCTAGAATTAATATTTATGCATTTGGAGATTTTTTTCCCCTGAGCTGAAAATCGCTCAAAATATTACTTTATAGAAAGGAAATGCAAATGAATATCTTTCATTCTTCAGAAGGATAATTACCCTTTTCTCTTTCTCTCAGAAAGAGATTTGTTGTCTACTGTTTCTTTGCTTGNAGCCAGGGAATGAGAGCTGCAGGCTTCAATCTAACCATTTGTGCTGTTCCAAGAGGCTTTGCTCCTCCCAGTTGAAACATTGCTGAGGTTTGGATCTGTCTAACAGTGTTAGAAGGAAAGCAGTCAGCCTGCTGGGATTTGGATTAAAAATTTCTGAAAGCTTAAAGAAATATTCAGGTTATGTGACCAGTGCTTCCTGGCTGGCTCCAGTACTGAAGTGAAAGGGGAGAGAAGGAAGGGTGGATTTTGGCTGCTGAAAAATTTTCCCTGCACCTCTGCTAAGGAATGAGTACGTGATGCTGGGTAATTACTGAAAGAGCAGTCTTCATAAACAGCCACTAACCTCTGATCTTCATGTCCGAGGTGCCAAATCTGTGATCCCACAGGAAGATCTACAGAAGCCACTTGCAACTCCAGCTGGGAGCTGGACATGGGTCATGGACACCTGCATGTGGCAGACAGGAACTGTCAAACCCAGCTACTTGGCTTTTCCTATTAGGTACCAACACTTAAGTAATTTTGATTTACATTTCCCTTTTCCCCATTTGTGGTACCTTGGAGGGATGCTGTGAGTACAAAGGAGTGCCTGCTTCGAACCCCTGTAGTCACTGATGACCATGGTGGAAAAGCCCAACAAAACCAATTCTGCCTTCTGGGCAGGGTTTGAACAGCAGCTGGCAAAATAGGTTTTGAAGCCAAATACTATAATTAAGACTAGTAAATGATCACCATCTATCCTGTGCACTGAAGGGAGGGTCCTTCAGAAAGGAAAAACAGCACGAGACTGTAATTAAAGATGATCTTATGGAATACAGAGACAAAAAGGCTCAGTTAAAATTGTTGCAGGCAACTCCAATCCTTGCGTTTCCATACTTCTGGATGTTTCATTTTGCAATAGAATCATAGAATCATCAAGGTTGGAAGAGGCCTTCAAGATCATCCAGTCCAACCACCTACATACATCACCACCAATATTAACAAGCTTTTCCTGAAAGCTGCCTGCCTGTCGGTATTGCAGGTTCTCCAGTCAAAGAATGGTGTTGTCTGCATGTAACTTTTGTAACTTCATTTAGCTTATCACTCGACTGACTGTGCACAGGCAGAGACGTGCGCCCAGCACAGCAGAGCTGGAGCTAGCTAGAATTAATATTTATGCATTTGGAGATTTTTTTCCCCTGAGCTGAAAATCGCTCAAAATATTACTTTATAGAAAGGAAATGCAAATGAATATCTTTCATTCTTCAGAAGGATAATTACCCTTTTCTCTTTCTCTCAGAAAGAGATTTGTTGTCTACTGTTTCTTTGCTTGCTTTGAAACCTGTTCTTTTGAAATTACCTAAGCTATAAGACTTGCTTCAGCTCTTTGCAGGAACAGCACTGTTCTACAAGCCAAAAGTGGAGGAGCTGCCTAGTTAGCAGCCTGAAGGAAGTAGAGAAAAGGATCATTTATGCAGAGACCTTTTGGAAAGGTGCAGATTGGGGAGTGTGTGTGTGTGTATAGTATTTTTTTCTTTCGCTGGTGCATTTCTCACATTGCAGCTTTGTCGCCTTATGTCAAGGCTTGAGCCCCAGGAAGAAGAGCAGCTGGAGAGTTACTCTTCTGATGGCCTCCCAGGGTGATGTTCATTAAAAGTAAATCCACTTCCTGAATTTCAATCAGTCATCCTTCTTACAGCCCGCAGGTGAGTGATGATAATCTGACAGCCTTTGGCTCTGGTCAAGATAAGCAAAACGGAAAGAACCTTGATGGCTACTTTACATCTGAAGCTCTTAAAGGTCGAGCTCAAAATAAATTGAAACGGGCAGGGTAACATCCTTTTACCAGTGGATGTTCTTGGGACCACATTTCCCATCTTTTCATTTGTCATCTGAGTGCATGGGTCATGAAAATCAGTGTGAGAGGAACCCCTGTCAGCATTCAGCCATCTCCTGCTCAAGCCAGTCCACTGAGTACAGGACTGTCACAGCTCTGTCTCCTAAGACCTCTCAGTAGAGCTGTTGGAAATGCGGAGGGTACTCAAAAGCCAACAAACTCCCAGACTACTCTGCAAACATACTTCAGCTCTTGTTAGCTCTCCCGGGTCGTACTTGCTAAGAGTGCTCTCTGTCCCATCATCCAGGTCATTAAGAAATATGTTAAATTTTATCAGCTCCAGTATGGATACCTGAGGGACACCACTAGTGATCAGCCACCAGCTGGACTCTGTACTGCCGATCCCAACTCTTCAAGCCACATGATCTGAACAATCATCCATTTACTTCATCATCTTGGCAGACTTTGCCAGTCTGTAACTTACCTTTGACCTCCATGTCCTGGACCAATTATTCGTTTTGCAAGCACTCAGCTGGCTCGTCACCTGTGCCATGGCCAAGCTCTGGGCACTCCTCTGCGTAAAGCACCACCACTCCTCACCCTTTCCAGCCTGTCTTTCCTGAAGAGCCTATGTCCACCCGTGGCAGCTCTCCAGTCATGTGAACAATTCTGTCATGTCTCTGTAACACAAAAGGAATCATAATTCTGCGGTTGTGTGGAGGCTGGAAATTCCCTTGGTTGTTTCCCATGCTGCATGTGTTGGTTTACAGATACTTGAGATGAACCCCGAGCCATGATGCTTCCACAAGGGACATGCAGGATCATTCTGCAGAGACTCCGGTGAGGGGACCTCTGCACACAGATGACGAGCGTTAAGCACCTCTCTGGGCAAGGGGTGTTCCGAGGCCCTGGCTGTGTACCAGACATGACTGCACAGCCTTTGCAGGTGCATCGCTTTGCAGTCTGAGCTCTCCATCACTGCTGCAGCAATTGCTCCATTAGGAGCTTTTCTCTGATCACGCTGAGATCACAGATCAAACTGTGATGGGTTTACTGCTTCTTTTTAGCTAGAACTAACTGTTGTGAGAGCGAGCTTTATTGATCTCCGATGGCAGAGATGGCAGGAGCACGTAGCTGTGCTGCTTTAGGAAGTACTTGTGACTATCTCCATAATTGTGTTTGCATTGCTGCTGCCTCAAAGGCTCCTGGCAATACCAGTGCTTTCTCCCTTATAGCCGAGCTGTATTCTACAAAAATCAAGGTCATCGTGCTGACTGACGCTTGGAGTTGGATAAAGATTGTTACTCCCAGAAACATAAAAGATTTTAGAGCCTCAGGTCACCGTTTTAGGCTAATTGCTGTGACAAGTGCTTTCTGTAAGGGAAAGCTTGACCCAACCCGAGCTTTCTCAAGGGCCAATGGAACAAATCCTCGGCCCTGCAATCAGAAACCTGGATGATCTGTGTGTAGGAGAGGCTCCTGCCTTGACTTGTCTGTACAAACAAGAAGGTGACAGACTTTTGAAATCAGCCCACAAGAAAGCAGCAAGACTGGATTGCATGTTGTGAACTGCGATCTCACCTCGGCTGTGGGAGAGGGCACCCAGACACCTGGACCTCACCCATCCCTGCCCCACAGAGAGCACGGCTGCAGGAGATGCCATCGGCAGCAGGGACAAAGCGACCTCTGAGCTCTGGCTTTGGAGGAGGAGGGGGAGGGATGACCCTCATCACCACTCCCCCAAGGCTCAGCTGAGCAGAGGAGGAGCTTCGAGTTCCAGCCAAGTCCCACCTTCAGAGGCCAGCAACTGCAGGGAGAGAGGAGCGGAGTGGCGGAAAGAGAGTGTGAGGCAGANAGAGGAGAGGAGGGGAGAGGAGAGGCAGAAACAGCCTTGAATCAAAAGAGGAAAATCAAGGAGTAGACAGGCTACGAAATGGCATTGCTTCTGTGGCTGGGGTCCCAGCTGTCATACTGCTGGAGCAATATCTCTATAGTGGCAGTTTTTCTTACAGTCTTTACTTTACTTCTTGACTTCATGAAGCGCAGGAAGAAGTGGAGCCGTTACCCGCCGGGCCCAGTGTCGCTGCCGTTCGTTGGGACCATGCTGTACATCGACTTCTGCAACCCCAACAAGTCCTTCAGCCAGGTGAGTGCTGGCCCCTGCAAGTGAATGACCGTGGGGCCAGAAGGGGTGGGGACACCCTGGCACGATCTACCCTTGCACAGAGCCGAAGGGCAATGCCTTCTCCAAAGTCCAGGACGCTGCCCTGGCCCATACAGATAAACAGATAACCACACACCAACACTCACCAGCTTCCATCTCCCCGTCTCTGTGTGAGCTCAGTGGGAGATGCTGTTGTGCCCCCAGTGACAGATGATGCTCGCTCTGCTGCAGAGCCAGCCACCAACTCAACACATGGGCAGGTGTGGGGGCAAGGAAACGGGGAGTTGTGCAGACAATGGAAGACAAGCAAATACCTGTGGGCTGGGACTGTGCCTGCAGGAATGGCAGACTTCCCTGCGAGTTATTTAAACATGCCTAGAGGCATGTGGCAGTTTCAGTTACAGAGATCAGCTTGCAGGATTTGCCCCAGCAGCAATGCCCACAGTCTCGGTAGCATTCCTATTCAAAGTCAGGGTTTTCTCAAAGGGAAAGCACAGCACAGGTTGCAGCAGATAAACCACGGGTGGGGGTAGAGGTTGTTTGTTCTTCAATTTGTAAACTCTAAAGGCCTTTTCTTTAGGATGACACTGTTCAGCTGTCTCTCCAAAATCTGCCAAATGCAGAAACTAAGTATAGCATTTGTATTATTTGATTGCATATAGTCCAAAAGATTGCCATTTGCAAATCACATCACACCAGGGTTATGCTAACCACACTCTTGACCAGTAATTGCTTTTAAGGGTGTATTTCTAGTGCTAGTGAAGTGCTAATTCCCTTTCCAAAAAAATACAGTCGTAAGTACTTCAACTCCTTGCATTGCTACAGTGCAGAAATGAAGACACTTAGCTTTTTAACAATAAATAAAAGAACAGGACAGAAAAAAGAAAAAGAAAACAGAGCACAGTCCGTGGGGCATTGCTATCGTTGCACTGTCCTGCAGCAAATGCTCCCGAGTGCTTTGTTCAGTGTTACTGACGAGCAGGGGAGCTTCAACCTGCCCTCCTGCGAGGCTATGGCCAGTCTTAGCTCCATGGCAAGCTGCCATGGTGAATGTATGGCTGACAGACTTAGCTGTGCAGTCATCCTGCAGTCAGCATTACAGCTCTTAAAACAGATGTCGGGTGTGTGCCAATAACCTCTCTTACTAGATGTATAAGTTCCTTCTAGGGAGAAAGTTGCCCTGAAACTCCAGCGTGGAATTGCCACTTCCAACTGTGTTTCTGGGAACTGGGCTCTGAGTAGATCTTTAGGAACAAATGCATATTAAAAAAAATAAATTACATATCACCTTAGCATCAATATTTCCTTCTAGCAGATGTAGACTCACTCAAAACTTGTCTTTCAGATCAAAATAAATACAAGAATTGGGAAATAATTTGTTGTTGAGCATGCAGACTTTGAAAATTGCCAGAACAGGTTCTTGACCTTGTGTTGTCAGACAAAATCCAAACTACTTGCACAATTGTCATGGCAATAGTTTGGCCGGGATAGGTGTATTCTAAATATTTCTACTCACAGAACATTGATGCGTGCTTCAGCTGCTGTTTGGCACCACTCTGAGCTGTTGCACTGCAAAGACAAGGTCAAAGGAAGATCTACTAATAAAAGCACCTCAAAAATCACTAAATAGTAAAGGCCCGAAGGAAGGAGATAGCAATACTTTTAACACTACATTCAGCTCATTTTCAGTAAAGTCCTTTTTTATCTTGGCAGCTTCGTAAGAAGTTTGGAAACATCTTCTGTCTCCAGAACTGCTGGACCAACTTGGTAGTAGTGAATGGGTACAAAGCAGTGAAGGAAGTCCTGGTGCACCAATCGGAGGACTTTGCTGACCGGCCATACTTTCCAATGTATGAACACCTGGGCTACGGAAGTAAATCTGAAGGCAAGTCCCATTGGCACTAGCACAAGGAGGACTGGGTAGATGGTGGGTAGATGGAAGGTTTTCTCAGTATAGTGCCACTTTCTCATGTCCTTCTGGTCAATCTCCTGTATGTCTGCTGCCCTTTGGTGGTGACAATATCAGATTTGATGGAAAGGGGACTTCCCTTAGTGGTTATAGTGCAGCTGCAGGTGCTAGCACACACCTCTTCAGCAGTGTTAGGACACTATCAGTGGTATGACTTTCCTGCCAGCGTTGAAGCTGGTAGCTCCCAACACCCAGTGGTTAGTGCTTATGCTCACACACTATGTACATATTGTTGCCACCACAAAAGAAAAAGGTAACTTTCTTCCAAGACCCACATCTCTCATCCTCAGCTCCTGTGTGGTGGCACAAGCCGCTTACCCAGTTCACACAAGCTAAGGGTGCGATGCTGAAAGGTTTGGGGGAGTGATTCCTTTATCCTTAGCAGCATTCATTGCTCTCATTGAATCCCCCCTCCACCTTTGCTAGCCATGCACATGCATTAGAAGGTGCAGTAATCTGGTTTTAGAATTGCTGTATGAACAAGCTGTAAAAGATCTACCCCACACAGACCTGTACCTCCAAACTCACACTTGCTATTCTCTAGCACTTTGCTTGATATCCAGGTGAGAGCTCCTGACATTTCTTACCCATGATTCCAGGGATTGTTTTCGCAAGATATGGGCATGTCTGGAAAGAGCTAAGGAAATTCACACTCTCTACCTTGAGGAACTTTGGGATGGGAAAGAAATCCTTGGAAGAGCGAGTGAAGGAGGAAGCAGGATTTCTGTGCTCTGCAATCAATTCTGAAGAAGGTTTGTCACATCCAGAAGGATGGGGAAATCATAGAAAAAGTGATGCAGAGAGGGAAGTAATACTACAGCCACTCTCGTCTGCATGCAGTGCTCTCTTCCTAAGCAAATGTGGTGTTTCTAGTCTAGATGCATTAGTGGTGCTGCTCTACCTTGAAGCCACTTCTACTTTATGCAGTGGGGCTACTGTAACACTAATCCATTTGAAACAGGAAACAAAGGGGAAATAAATAGAAATAAAGAGGTAAAATATACTTATTTCCAGAGCTGGGTAATTATTACCTTTATGAAGTTTAGTGGAACAAAAAGTGCAGCTGAGATCTTTCTCAGCACATTGCCTGTCATCTAGACTCAAAGCAAAGTGTTATCTTGTCAAGTCACAGAACAAACCTGCGACTCAGCTTTTCTTGGGAGTTTTCTCCTTTAAACAAGGATCGAACAAGTAGTAGTAGGAGATGAGATTTTCACTCCCTACTAAGATGCATTTGTAGTTTGAGGGGCTTGGGGTTTTTTTCTCTTGAAGGCATCAAGGAGGCATTTGTGTATTCTTGCTGCTGACAGCTGAGGTCCAACAGCCTGGCATTGTGTCTCTTCATTGCTTGGTCTCCATTTCCATTTTTAGGTCATCCTTTTGATGTCCGTTTTTCTGTAAATAATGCTGTCTGCAATGTGATCTGCACCATTGTCTATGGAGAGCGTTTTGACTACGGTGATGAGATATTCAAGAAGCTCTTACATTTGTTTGAAAACTTCCTGAATGATGAAGTTGGTTTCCTGTCTCAGGTAAACCAAGAGTGTATGTTCTGTAAGAAGCTGCCCTCTGATGCTTGAGAGCATCGTGTTTTCATTATTTGGCTTTTTGCATCATATAATATCTTCTCTCTCTCTCTCTCTCCTCTCTCTGGTTGTGACATCCCAGCTTCTTAACGTGGTGCCCATTTTGTTGCGCATCCCTGGAGTGCCACAGAAAGTCTTTCAAGGGCAAAAGGAATTCATGGACTTCACAGACACACTCATAGATAAGCACAGGGAGACCTGGAACCCTGCTTACACCCGAGATTTCACTGATGCGTTTTTAAAAGAAATGGAGAAGGTAGGGTGACACCAGGAGAACCTCAGGGTCCAGAGGAAACTCCTCTGCCTGTTTAAGCTTGTTGATAGAAGCTGACTTTCCTCATCAAGCTGTATAAAACCTCTTACTAACTAATTCCCTACTTTTTCATTTCACCTTGTATCTTGAAGAGAAAGGTGTCAACTTCTTAATGCTGTAAGCTCCTTTATTGTCTTAAGAGACTCTATTGTCTGTTGATGTTCTTGTTCCCATTTTCTACCTTCATATTCCTTTCAGAGTCTAGCAACTCCCTTCTTTCCAGCCTACGCCATTTTGAAGGCATATTATTCACTCATATTTCTAAGTTTGTGCCAGGGGACAAGTCAACATGCAAGATTCTACATACGTCAGTGCCTTACTGACTGATGTCTTAAAATCAGTTACAAAACTGCAGCAATAGACTGGCTTTTTTGGTATCATTGACCCGTCCATAGCCTGCCGTTAAACCAAGTTATGCCTTCAAAAGATGGCACCTCCTTTGGGATGTGTGTCTTCGACTTGCTTGCTAAGAACTGATTTCTACAGATCAGATGAAGGCCTAAATCTGAAGTCACTGATCAAAGACTCACTGAGTCTTTCCTTTGATTCAGTCAGGTATAAAGTCAGAATAAAATCAAAGGTACTTGCGTCAGCCCATCCATCCGCTGTATATTTCTGCACATGGATCTGCTAAATTTCAAGTGCCAGATGAGCAATAGTAGCAAATTCTGCCTGCAAATTGCTTCTGCCATCTGAGTCCTCGGACCGAACTGGTGCTCTGCATAATGAACCCTGCTGTGCTGCATGCACCGGGCACCTCCAGCCCATGCGCCAGCCCCCCAGCTCGCACAGGCTGAGCAACGTGACCTACGAAACTCTGCACTGAGCGTATGTGGGGATGGATGCGAGTCTGACCATGTTGCCTCTTGCCACATCTCTCTTCTGTTCACTAATGTCTCCTGATGAGCCGGCCTGATAAATCCCTCTACTGGGTTAACTTTGGTCCGTCAGCCCCACAGCTCCCTCACCAGAGATCTTTTATTGGAATAACAGCTGTGTCGTAAATGCTGCATTAATTGCTATCCATATTACAACAGCATCAAAATATATGGAATAACTTAAGAGAATCTAGTCCCTAGGAAAGAAAAGTATAAAGAGGATTAGAAAAGACAAGCAGATGAACTCATGCAGAGCACTTGTCATATCTCATATGCTAACAAATTTGAGCTCAATTAGCATTTGGATGAGAGACCAGTTTTGCTGAAATTAGTGTTGCAGATTTAATAGGCAGCAATGATACCCTGATCTTTCTTTCTTTCTTTTTTTTTTTTTAATTGGAAGAAAATAGGAGGACAGAAGCAGTGAGACTCTGTAATGCATAGCTATAGATAACTCCCTCAAAATATTGTTGCATTTGACACATCAATGCAGCCTCCTCCCTGGTGTGTGGGTTTTATGATCCGATCAAACCTGAATAACTGTGTTCCACCTCCTCTGGGGGAGGGTGTTACGGCAAGTGGCAGAGGCCTGCTGTCTGCTTGAGTTGAGAGCACAAGGCATTCAATTCTGTCCTGAAGGCAGGTGTAGCGCTCATCTCTCAGGATATGGGAGATGACAGATGACCTTCAAATACATGAGGTGACACGGGTACCAAAGTACATCAGTTCATACACAGACCATTGCCTGTGTTGTGCTCTGCTCTCCCAATTAACTTCTTGGTCAGCAAAAAGAGATCTAGTGCTTCTCAGTACTTCTCTAGAGCAACAGTCCTCTCACCCAGCAAGGACCTGAGCTCAGATCACCTGTCTGTTTGCTCTCCACAGGGTAAGGTGGCTGAAGAGCGTGGTTTCAACTATAACAACCTTCGTCTGGTGACTTCAGACTTGTTTACAGCTGGTTCTGAGACCACCTCCACCACTCTCCGGTGGGCACTTCTGCACATGATTCTCCATCCAGAAATACAGAGTAAGTGAGAGGACGGACAGAGGTGGGGCCTGCTTCCTTCAAGCTTCATTTTACCCGAGAAGGCTGAACATCTCTCCATGGTTTGGGGATTTTGCAATGAGGAACAGCTTTGGTGATTGCTGGTCTAGCAGAAACCAGGAGAAATACACCCCAAACATAGCTGTTCTGGCAGGGCCCAGTGCCAGGGGGGAAGCCCTGGCGAAAAGAGTGGATTTGGAAGGGCTTTTCTTCGTTTTGAAGGCTACCTGGGGACTTCCACTGGTCAGAGTACTCACCTTCCTATATTTGGCATAGATCCTAATCTGTTTCAATTTTCTAATGGTGCATGCCCAGGTACCCTTCCAGCCGCATAGAAGAGGGGTAAGGTAGCATGTCAAGTGACAAGGCCTTTATTAAAGACACTGTGCACAAAAAATAGTTGCACAGCTCTGAAAACAAATGCATTCCCCTCTAGTTTCTGTTCCTTTCTCTAACTGCTCATCCTACTCTCACCCAGTGCCTACTGATCTCTTGCCACTAGCTTTCCTACAGCTTGTACCAACCCCTTCTGCTTATCTAAGGGCACTCTAATTCCTTAGCTGTGCTGCTTTCAGGTAAGATCCAAGCAGAGATTGATAAGGTGATTGGCAGAGTAAGACCACCCAGCATGGGGGACCAAGTGAGCATGCCCTACACCAATGCTGTGATCCATGAAGTGCAACGCTACGGGGATGTTGTTCCTGTTGGACTACCTCACATGACGTACCGGGACACCGAGTTGCAAGGCTTCTTCATTCCCAAGGTGACCGTGGCCCAACAGGCCATGCAGCATCCTCTCCCTGTGCAGATGCTGGGCCTGGGGGTGGGGTGGGGGTGTGACCCCACACAGTCACCGACAAGCACTGAAATGGGACATTCTGAAATACTAAGACCAGGCAGACGGTCACATTTGTGCTCTAGGTTTGTGCAGCTTACTTGGTAACCCAGCTGCAGGGGCAGCTCAGTGCAAAGGTTTGCTTTCTTTTCGATGAGCTGGGACATCCACTGCCCTGGCTGTGTTGGAAGATGAAAATAACAGAGCCTAATGGGCTCTCTGGAGGCACACGGCACCAGTTTACTGGCTTTCCTGAGACGTTAGGAGTTAAAACTCTAATCTCTGAAGCTATTCAAATTCCACTGGCATTCAGTCGACTGCCATTGTGGCAGGCAGCTGCTCTGGCAGCACTGGTAGCAAGGCAAGCCTGGGAATTTTTTTTTAGCTTTGCGATACCTCCTCTAGCTTAGAACATTGACATATGAAACAGAGAGCTCTGCAATTTCCCATGACCCCTGCAAAAGCTGGGCTGTGAAGTCAGTCAGTCAGGTTTTTCTCTCCAGCTATAAAACAAGTCCAGGAAGATCTAAGAAGCAGAGGCTGTTCCCACTGTGCAACCATGACACTGGCATTTGCATGCAATGGCCTTTGTAAGGATACAGATCACAAAAGTTCAGATGCTTCAGAGCATAGGGCAGGCACCATAAGTCATTGGAAAAGTGCCCTGCTTTACCTCTGTTTTAAATAAGACAGAGGAGATTGGTGCCTTGTTCTGAAGCATGGAACGATGGTTGCTATTAGATGGGAGGCATGGACCAAAGAGGGACCAACACTGACCCATTGTGCCAAGGTAATGCTGCTGTTCTCACCTAAGTCTTTTCCTCTTGTGGAGGACTGCAGGGGACGACAGTCATCACCAACTTGTCTTCCGTGCTGAAGGATGAGACAGTCTGGGAGAAGCCAAACCAGTTCTACCCTGAACACTTCCTGGATGCAAACGGGCAGTTTGTGAAACCAGAGGCCTTCCTGCCTTTCTCAGCAGGTAAATATCAGGGGAGGATCCAGCTGCAAGCGAGTGGCATGGCAGGAGGGGTGATCTGCTCCTCCCCTGGCGATTCCAGCGTGGTTTAATGTCTCTTTCACAGACACCTTCTACTCCCTCTCTTGCAGGTCGCCGTGCCTGCCTGGGGGAACAGCTGGCCAGGATGGAGCTCTTTATTTTCTTTACCACCCTCCTGCAGAAATTCACCTTTGTGCTCCCCGAGGACCAGACCAGGCCACGGGAGGATGGTCACTTTGCCATCACAAGCTCCCCACACCCATACCAGCTGCGAGCCATCCCCAGATAAGTGCACACTGCTCTTCTTTCACTTGCAGACCACCAGCAATGCAAACTCTGTCAAGTCTAGGCAGCATCGTGCCGGGTTCCACTCAAGGCCTCTCAAGTCCATGCAGATGTCCCCAGCTGTGTAAAGTAAAGATCTGGCTCAATATATACAGTTTAGCTTAATTCCAGTCCTGGATCTTGAATCAGTCATAGCAGGTTACAAATGATGATCAAGTTTGCAAGTACATCCACGCCTCATCAGCCAGCTCTGCTGTACTTCGGGCTCTCACTTGTTGCAGCAGCAGTTCACTGAGCACACAGCTACTGAAATAATGATTAGTCCTCAATTAGTTTACTGAAATACAAGGGTATCCTGGGTAAAAGACAACCCTGGGGACTTGCCAGTTCTAGGAGAAAAAAAACATGGAAAAATCTGTGAGGTACCCCTGGTCCCCTCCCTTCCTTGTTAGCCCCACTGCATAGCCAGCCAAAGCTCTGCCCCCTGTGCCATGCCGCCCCACCGCAGCGTGTGCCTCTGCCTGGGGCCCAGGGGAGCCCAGCTCTGGCTCGGTTCCTGCAAAAACAATCCACGGCCCCTCAGCTGATGTGGCATGTGCTGCTGGTGGGCAGGGAGAGAGCTTCAGATCTGGCAAGGTGACATTTAAATGCAGTTTCAGAACAGTGCTCCTGAAAAGTCCTGCTATACAATGAACACAGATTCCCTTCATTCCCTGCTGTTTATTGAATCACAGAATCACAGAATTCTAGGGGTTGGAAGGGACCTCAAAGGATCATCTAGTCCAACCCCCCTGCCAGAGCAAGGTCACCTAGAGTACATCACACAGGAACGCATCCAGGCGGGTTTTGAATGTCTCCAGCCAAGGAGACTCCACAACCTCTCTGGGCAGCCTGTTCCAGTGCTCTGTCACTCTCACAGTAAAGAAGTTTCTCCTGATATTCACATGGAACCTCCTATGCTCCAGTTTGCAACCATTGCCCCTTGTCCTATCATTGATCATTACTGTAAAAAGCTTTGCTCCATCGTCCTGACACTCACCCTTTACATATTTGTAAACATGGATGAGGTCACCCCTCAGTCTCCTTTTCTCCAAGCTAAAGAGACCCAGCTTCCTCAGCCTTTCCTCATAAGGGAGATGTTCCACTCCCTTAATCATCTTTGTGGCTCTGCGCTGGACTCTCTCAAGCAGTTCCCTGTCCTTCTTGAACTATGGGGCCCAGAACTGGACACAATACTCCAGATGTGGCCTCACCAAGGCAGAATAGAGGGGGAGGAGAACCTCTCTCGACCTACTAACCACCCCCTTTCTAATGCACCCCAGGATGCCATTGGCCTTCTTGGCCACAAGGGCACATTGCTGGCTCATGGTCATCCTCCTGTCCACCAGGACCCCCAGGTCCCTTTCTCCTACACTGCTCTCCAGCAGGTCAGCCCCCAGCCTGTACTGGTACATGGGGTTGTTCTTCCCCAGATGCAAAACTCTGCACTTGCCCTTGTTGAATTTCATTAAGTTTCTCCCCGCCCAACTCTCCAGCCTATCAAGGTCTCGCTGAATGGCAGCACAGCCCTCTGGTGTGTCAGCCACTCCTCCCAGTTTGGTGTCATCAGCTCCTGCTTATTGATGCCTATCAATACTCCTGCCTATTGCACACAGCCTGCATCGCCTTCACTTACAGCCCGAAAGACAGTAGGTTTGAATCCACAGAAATGCCTGGCAGCCCTCATGTCACACTGTGCCTCCAGCAGAAATAAACACCATGGAGGAGCACATAAATAATCTGTACGGCGTTCCTGCCACCCAAGCAGGTCGTTGTGTGGCATACAGAAATTTCTGTAAATGTATTTCAAAAGAAATCCTGGTGTTTAGATTTACCACCTCCTCTAATTAGGTCCTGAAAACTTCTCTTTTTTTCCTCATTATATAAAGTCAGCTCTTGGGCAGGTTTGGAACTCATGAAGGGATGGAGTTACACCGTTTGAAACAGCACAGCTGTAGGTTTCAGAGCTACCTTTCCCCTTCTTCCTGCAATGCTCCTATTTGCGCGGTGTTAGGGTACACTGGTGTTTACAGCAGTAGTGACCAGGTTTTGACTATGTGGCTGAAGAGACCAGGGCGTGAAGGAGCTTTTGTGCTTAATCACAACTGAGGAAATCCACATTCACACCTATCTTTCTAACGCTGATTTTGTCGCTCTGAAAGCTGTTGAGTTGTGCAAATACCGAACCCTGTTGTTAACATTTTCACTTCAGGGGGAACTGCACATTTACGCTCTTCATGTACAAAATAATCCGAAAGAATAAAAGTGGTCTGAGAAGCCTTGCCCCCCC
>VZRW01001040.1:425204-439091 GCA_013398125.1 Aegotheles bennettii | reverse complement strand
CTCTCGCCCTCCGTGGCCCTGGAGAACGGGCTGGCGCTCACCCCGCCCATGGGCTGGATGACCTGGGAGAGGTTCCGCTGCAACGTGGAATGCCAGGTCGACCCCCGCAACTGCATCAGGTCAGCAGGGCGGGGAGAGCCGCCCCGGGGCTCACCGCCAAGGGGGGGGTCTCGGCATTTCNCCCCGGGGCTCGGCATCTCCCCTCGCTTCAAAGAGGGCTTGTCACGGGTGTCCCCTGCCCGAAGGAACCTGCTGGGAAACGCCGGGCTGGTGTCGGGGGGGCTGCCCCGGTGGGTGGGCAGGAGAGGGTGGCTGGTGGGGACGGACGTCAGGCCCGGGACGGCTCTGGCCCGGGACGGCTCTGGCCCGGTCCGTGTCCCCGGGCCAAGCCCTGCAGCGGTGAGGTCGTGGGGAGCACGGGGCGAGGGAGGTGGGAGCTCAGGCGCCCCGATGCTGCAGAGACCCCGGTGCTGGGGGGTGCGGCCAAGCTTTGCGCTCCCGCTCGCTGGGATCGGTGGATGGGATGTGGACAGGGTTGAAACGGGAGCCCTGGAGAGCCTGCCATATAGTCCAGGCCAGTGCTATGGTGGCCGACCCTCCAGAGCCCCCAGTCAGCCTCAAATTCCTGCTGGCTGCCTGCAGCCTGTGGGCACGGAGGGTGCAGGGGCTCAGCCTGCCACATCCCTGTCCCTCTGCCCCACAGCGAGTGGCTCATCCGTGACATGGCAGACCGCATGGCTGAGGACGGCTGGAGGGAGGTGGGCTACCAGTACGTCAACATCGATGACTGCTGGTCTGCCAAGAAGCGGGATGCAGCGGGACGGCTGGTTGCTGACCCCGAGAGGTTTCCTAGTGGGATTAAGGCCCTGGCTGACTACGTGAGTGCCTACTGGGGATGGTGGGGTGGGGGTCTCCACATCCCTGCACCACCCGGTTCCTTCGAGGCACCTTGGACCCTCTTCTCCTCTCCTTGCAGCTCTCCTCTCCTTGCAGGTCCACTCCCGGGGTCTGAAACTGGGCATTTATGCTGACCTGGGCACCTTCACCTGCGGGGGCTACCCGGGCACCACACTGAATGAGGTGCAGCAAGATGCCCAGACCTTTGCAGAGTGGGGTGTAGACATGCTGAAGCTGGATGGTTGCTACTCGTCGGCAAAGGAGCAGGCAGAGGGTAAAGGCTCCCTGGCTGGCCGGTGTTTCTCCCCCCACTGCTTCAGTCAGGGCAGCTGACCACCCGCAGAAACACTTGGCCGGCTTTGGTTCTTGCCTTGTGTCTCCTGCTGCAGCTCTTGGGCAGAGGAGGGAGTTTGGGTGCCCTAGAACTGGTGTAAGGCAGGAGTCCAAGCTGGCCTGGGATCCCCCTGACCGGGCTGTGGACACCGGCTGCTGCCAGCTGTCTCCTTCACCAGTTGTCTTCTCCTCTCCCTAAGGCTACCCAGATATGGCGAGGGCCTTGAACGCCACAGGCCGCCCCATTGTCTACTCCTGCAGCTGGCCAGCGTATCAGGGGGGGCTCCCTCCCAAGGTGAGGTTTTTACTTGTCTGGTGGCTGTGGAACATCTCCCCTTGCCCTGGGGGAGCTCTTGGGGCTGCAGGAGCCAGGTGTTACTCTTCGCTTATTGTTCGGCTCCTGGTAGGATGGGGCTGCAGGTCCTCAGAGGGGATACGGCCTCCCTGCCAGGCACCTGGGGACACTTGGGGTTCCCAGCATTGCTACGTGATGGGAGTCTGAAGGAAGAAGGCCCTGTGGTGTGCCCTCTCCACCACACTCAGCTGTTGTGGGGTCTTTTCTTCTGAGATGGGTCCTACCTGGTTGAAATAGTGCTTGAAATAGCATGTTCCTCCTAGTCATGAGGAAGACTCTCTTCTTAAGAATTGATTGCATTTATTTATTTCCTCTTCCACCTTCTGAGTCAATCCCAAGCTGCCCTCATTCTTTCAGAACAACCTCTGTGGTTGCCCCTGGTTTTGCCAAACATCCTGTCATACCGGCTGTGTCGTACTGGGATATGGTTCTGTCCTTCATTATGTGATGTTGCCCTTCTAGACTTCCCTGTGCTTTATGAACACCAAAAATCTTCTGGATGTTGCAGCTCTCAACAAATCTGGCTGCCTCTTCTCCCCCAGCTTGCAGACTGGGTCATTTCTCCCTCCTGCCTGTGTTCCTCTCCAGGTGAACTACACTGTCCTGGCAGAGGTCTGCAACCTGTGGCGGAACTATGGTGACATCCAGGACTCCTGGGCCAGTGTGCTTTCCATCATCGACTGGTACTCTGCACACCAGGATGTGCTGCAGCCAGCGGCTGGCCCTGGCCACTGGAATGACCCTGACATGGTGCGGCTGGGTGGTGGGTGCTCTGACTGGGGATGGGGGTTCTCCAGGGATTCCCTTCTAGGGGCAGGGTGAAGGAAGGGTGCCAGGAGTGGGAGCCCTGTTGCTGCAAAGAGGCAAAGCTCATGTTGCCCTCGGCTAAGCTGTGTGAAAAGCCTGCAGTTGCATGAACACTTTTTCATTTCTCGAGTGTCCCTGTTGAGTTGTCCAGGTGTCCCTGTGCTTTTCTGCATGGCCTGGGGGGCAATAGTGTTGAAGCGGAGTGTGTTGGTGGAGTGTGTTTGGATGTGTGCTGACAGCTCAGTACCTAGCAGGGGTGGGATGTCCTGGCAGTGGTAGGCTGCTTGAGGGGAAGCAAAGTGTGGGTGAGGTTTCCCAAGCATACTTCCCCCCCAGCAAGCTGCGGCATCACCAAGGGTGTCAAGCAGACCAGTTTATAATCCTTTTCTACCTCCCCTGTCTTTCCCTCTCTCTCCTCTATAGCTCATCATTGGAAACTTTGGCCTTAGCTACGAGCAGTCCCGCTCCCAAATGGCCTTGTGGACAGTGCTGGCAGCTCCGCTCCTCATGTCCACGGATCTCCGCACCATCTCCCAAAGTGCCAAGGAGATCCTGCAGAACCGCCTGATGATCCAGATCAATCAGGACCCCCTGGGAATCCAGGGGCGCAGGATTGTCAAGGTTAGGGGGGAAGGCAGACGCATTTGGGAGGGCAGACAGGAGCAGCACAGGGGCTCACAATAGGGAGGGAGAGGGAGGTGATGCTATGAAACATGAGCAGAAATGCTGTGGGAGCTGGCCACCTGCTGCAATAGCAGCCCCACAGGGCAAGGTCAGAAGTTATGGGCCAGCCCTGGTCCCAGCAGCTGTGCCTTACCCACCCATCCCCACCTCTAGGAGAAATGCAACATCGAGGTGTTCCTGCGCCCACTTTCCCAGTCTGCCAGTGCCCTTGTCTTCTTCAGCCGGAGGATCGATATGCCCTACCGCTACACCACCAGCCTGGCCAAGCTCCAGTTTCCCGAGGGTGGTGTGTATGAGGTGAGCCCCCCTGGTACACTGCATGACGGGGCAGCTCCATGGCACCTGGATCTCTCTCTTTCCAGTTTCCCCTGCTGACATATTGTGCTTTTTGTGGGGGGAGGACTCCTGTTCCCTGCCTCCAGGATGAAGGGGCAGCTGCCCACTGGGTTGCCCTCCTGTTGCCCACTGCTGTGCCCTGTCCCACCATGCCATGTCAGTGACTGTGGCTGGACCTCAAGATGAAAGGTCTGTGGAAATCCTAGTAGCCACCATCTCTCTTTTCCAGGTACAAGACGTGTACAGTGGGAAGATCATCAGTGGTTTAAAGGTGGAAGACAGCTTCACAGTGGTTATTAACCCCTCAGGGGTGGTCATGTGGTACCTCACTCCCACTGCATTCCCAGCACGGCCCTGGCATGTTGACCCCAGCGAGGGGTTCCGCCCATTCCTTCTGTGACAAGGTTCAGTGGGTGTGGGTCAGTGCCAGGGTGAGCTGTGAGATGCTGGGGCACCTGGCCCTTGACTGCACAACTGCCTTTTGCTGGCAGGCCCAGCAGTGCTGGGGTGGGGGTGTGACCATCAGGTTATTCCTCCAGTACCAGCTTGATGATGCCTGTTCAGCCTGCATAAAGCAGGGATTCTTGTTACCCGCTTCTTAAGGGTGTGCAAAGTGTGATTCTTTGGTGATTGCAAAGCCCTTTGAGATCCTCCTGTGGAAGATGCCATACTAGCAGAGTCCAGCCACTGTTTTGAGTTTGTGAATTCTGATACCTGAGCCCTTCACAGCTTTGAACTGAGTACCACCAGCTGCTGCAGGGGCTGTTTGAACCATGCTTGTATGAAGGCCTTGGATGTTTTAGTATCTTCTAGGGTAGTGACACCCCACCCTTCACCCCCAAAGTGTAATGGCATTAGGCTCAAGGATCAGATGTCATCACCTTCTTACTAAAAGATGTGTAGATGTAGTGCACAGGGACATGGTTTAGCGGTGGACTTGGCAGGGCTGGGTTAATAGTTGGACTTGGTGATCTTAAAGGTCTTTTCCAATCAAAATGATTCTATGATGCTATGATCAGCTTGGCTTAGAGTAAGGGGCTGTCACTAGGGCTGCACCCTTCCCAGGACCAAGAGGCATGATGGTCTGCTGCAGAGAGGCTTTGCTTGCAGGCCTGATTCTGCTGGCAGGATCCTGGAGGCCAGCACTACTACAGCCTAGCGTGCCTGCTAATGTATTAAAACCTCTCTGGTACCAGCTTACAGCAGAGCAAAAACCTCCACTGGTCATGCGCAACCCCCCCAGGCTTGTTGGGCTACAGCACTGCAGAGCACTGTCATGTGTTGTGCAGCGTCAGAAGATGCCAATGCTCAGTTGAGGTTGTCTTCTGAGTGGGGAGATGGTCACAGGTGCCTCTGAGATGCAAGTTGCATCCTGTTCTTGCTCTAGCTGGAAATGAACACTCAGGGTTTCTCAGGGAACGGCTCCTCCTTCTCCCAAGGGCAGCTACATCCACAGTTCCATCCTGAGGAGGAGCCTGTGCTAATCTGGAAGTGGTCTGAAGGGCTTCACCTTTGTATAGCACACAGCCTGGGGGGAGTCTTAGGTGAGACATAGCCTACCCCGACTGCCCCAGAGAGGGGTGCAGTGTTTGTGAGGATGGTAGCCCAGGGAGCCCAACACAAGATTAATCCTCAGACTTGGGAAATGCCACATTTTAGATTTGGCAAAAAGTTTCCCTGTTCTTTTCAGATGCTGGAGGGTTCCTTGTCAGCCACCTGCTCTGGTTCCAGCAGGACCAAATGTCTGATTCTGGCCCCTTCCAGAAACTTTCTCTGAGTGCAGCAGCAAGACCCTGAGCACACTGCTTGCAGTGTTCACAGGGAAGGGTGTGTGCATTTTCTGTCTGTATATGGAAGCTGGCTTTGTTCTGGGGAAAGTGATCAAAAACAAATTAATTGAAATAAAGGGGAAGCAAATCACATGCTCTCTGTTTCATACTTATTCAGTGTTCCTACTCTCAGCATTCCAGCTCTCTTTGGCACAATGGGAAACAGATTTTACAGTCCATAGTTAAGTGCCATTTTCCTTTGCGATATATTTATTTTTCTCTCCCTGGAGAAAAAGTAACTAGTGAGAAGTTCCTCTTAAAGACGGGCCTTCCCTCTGGCAGTAAATGTGCACAGAAGAGGTGCTATGAATACAGCTCTACTGGGTAGTAGGATGGCAACACAGGCCCTGCTAAATGTAGTGTTGTGCCTGCCCCCAGGGCATGATGCACCAGTTCTGGCTATCTGGGCAAAAGCAAAGGCACAAACCAGCCTTCCACTCTCCCCAGGCAGCAAGAGCATGGGCCCTCTTACTTGATTTCAGATCCAGCTTAGCTACACAGTGAGGAGAGAGGATGGGCCCACAGCCAACCTGAGAGGCCACCACCAGTGGTTGTCTTTTGTTCCAGCCTTTTTGTTCAGTAGGTGGGAATGAAGGTCAGCACAACACACACGCAACTGCACAGACAGCTAAAGGTATCAACACTCCTGTATTAAAGTGCAGTTGCTGAAGTTACAAACATTCATAGTTTGTTTTGTTTTTTTAAATACAGAGTTATTAGAATATCTCTAACCCAAAAGGTGTTTATAGGTAAGGAAATTCACTTCCTCCCCATGCAAGACTGCTTTAGGAATTCACACTTGCAAGTTGTGCAAGCCTGACTTGCAGGAGAGCCCTGGCACACAGGGAAATAAAAGAGGGAAAACACTCCTTCCCCCTCACTGTGAGGAAGTGCTCCTTTACTAACAGGGTGGTTGTACAAGGGTCTCCACCAGACTTGGAGAGACTCATCAGAGCAGGTTTAATGGCACCACATCCTAAGGAAGGAAAGGTTGTGGCTGAGCAGCCAGTCTCTGCAAGAGAGTCAAGTGTTGGTAACACCTGCACCAGACAGCAGTTCTGAGCTGAGAGAGGGGCACTGTGCCCCAAAGCAGCCCCACTGTGGTCTTACAGCACTCACCCCCCACCCACACTGCTCAGGCATGGGCATATACACGGCCCAAGGAAGAGGCGAAGGCTGGTTTTCCCCCAGGGAGCTAGCACACAGTGCAAGTTCGCTCAGCAGAGGGAGCCAGGGCTGCGGGATCCATCTCCTGACAAGGCCAGTGCCAGCTCATCTCCCTCACTAACACAGTTTGCTCCAAGGCCAGCAGCCTCACCTGTGGCACTTTGCTCCGTTACGCTTGAAGAACCACTGCTTGGCACAGGATCACCGCACAGATATGGGACCTGCTTCTAGGAGAGGGAAAGGAAGACTGATTTGCCTGCCTGCCAGTATCAGCTCACTGCCCTGCAGTACACCTTTGTTTGCTTTTCTATTTACTACTTCTATTTTGCAAAGGCAGCTGACTGGGCCCCACCCCCTGACCTCCTGGCACAGCCAAGGCCTCGCTGTCTCTTAAGATGCACTTCAAAGTTCATTACACCATGACTGTTGGTCCAGGGCATGAAAACACATGCTTCCAGCACAATACAGGATTTCCAGAGTCCCATCTCACGCCGAGCTGTGCCAGAATTTGAGGAAATTTAACACCATTCTGGGGCACCCAAGGGTCTATGCAAGGAACCTCATGGCTCTCTATACCTTTCCCCTTGGATGGTGCTTCAGAAGAAGTCAGAACTTTGGCGTTCCAAACAGTTTTACTCCAAGAGCCCAGAGCCTTCATATTTTAGTCCTAGATTAGTGATGTGGTCTACTGGTGGTTTAAGAAGTCCATCTCTCTTCTCAAGCCAATGGCAGAGCAAAAGGTTAGTGCTTCGACCCCACAAGATAAAGCAAATAAGCAGGAGAGTGCTGTTGTTCCGCCTTGTATTGCCACTGACTTAATGTTTAAGGAGCGCAGCACTACATGTATTATATATATACAAAGAGACCTAGAGATACGCTAACAGCCAAGTTCTCATCAGGGAGAGAGAGAGTGGGAGGCTGGCTGCAATTTCCTTCTGTTAGTTGTTCTTCTTATCCTCCGGAGGTGCATAAGGAGGTGGCTGATCCTGGAAGGAGACACAGTAGAATCAACAACCCTCCCTGTTTTATGATGAGCTCTTTCCAGGCGCTCCCAGGCTTGGCTTGCAAGAAATGACTGCTCTTCAGTGAGCTACAGACAGAGCCAGGTGCTGCGTTTTAAGCTGCCACTTCACCACACCATCCCTCTCCAGTATAAGTTATGCTCCAGGATATACACTGCCTCCCATAACATTTCTAGCAAAGGTCCCCTCAAAACCAGGTAACAAACAGTCTATTGCAAATAGACCATTTAATCTGTCTTAATCCCCATCCTCCCTTCACTTCCAGGGCTTTGTCGACGTACGTAGCTCTGACCCAGCAGATAGCAAGCCCCTGGGCTGAGGGCCAGCTTTGCAGCTCCACCAGCCCCCCCCAGAGCCACACAAGACAGGGAAGGGCACAGGCAGACTGGCTGTTCACACCAGACGTAGGCTACAGCCTACCTGCTGGCTGCTGCTGACTGAACAGTGAGAGACCATCCCGTCTCCATGCAGCCCAGAACAAAATGAAAGAGAAACTCACATGTTCTCACCCAGTGACCTGCTCTTCTTTAACCCTCCCTGCTGTTGGGCCCAACAGAAGCAGAGAGGTCTGTGTGTTCTCTGTGCCCATGCAAATCTGTTATGCCTTTAAGAATAAGACAAGTACCAAATGGCCATTACTGGATGCATCTTAAGGCCCTCCTTGTTTCCCGACTGGGGACTTAACAAGTCTTCTTTGTTTTGTCATGGAATGGTTTGGGTTGGAAGGGACCTTAAAGATCATCCAAAGATCATCCAGTTCCAACCCCCCTGCCATTTGTGGCACTATCATCCAGACTTCCCAGGAAAACGCATACTTTGTGTGCATTTTCAAAACATAGGCTTTGCTAGGAAGGCAAACCTCTGTCTGTTAATGACAGAAGAGGGAACAGGCACACAGAGGCCACAGGCACAGCACTCACCATGGGCATGTACACGTTGTGTGGGTTGGCAGGGTTGTAATACGCACTGGAAGAGTTGGCGCTGCTGCTCCCTGGAAAAGAAAGAAAAGCAGCCATCTTACATGTCTTCAGCAGTGGCCCAAGCCCCAGAGCCTTCTCCTCAGCCATAGCTCTTGAGGAGTCGACAAACATCCAAAGAGCCAACAGCAACTGCAACAAGCTAGGCTTGACCTCAGAGCAGTTCAGGAAAGCTGCAAGACAGCTAGGGCTGACCACAAGCTGCGCAGTGCAGAGCTGAGCAGCTCCCCCTACACTCCTATCTCAAATGGTAGATCGAGATGCCTTCGAGCTCCAGCTCCATGCTGTGCACACACCAACACCCACAGCCCAAGCCCCCATCACCCTTTTGCACCCAGATCCTGGTATCCCCCCAGTCCCATTTACCTGGCATTCCTGGGCTTACCCAGGCTGGGGGAGCCGAGGGTGCTGAGGGTCCTGCAGGAGATGGCCCAGAGTAGGGGGGAGGAGGTGGCACATACATGGGGTTCATGTTTGGAAGTGGTGGGTAAATACCTGAACAAGATGAACAACACAGATTGATGCTTTGGTCTGTGGCAATGGGACACAGGCCCAGCAGTGCATGAGCCCTGGACAAGAGCAGCGGTGACGGGAGCTCTGCAGGCTTGGCAGGGATGCAGACAGCGGGGATTTCACATTTGGCTAATGTTCATCACGCCAGCAGGCAACAATTCTTTGCCAAGCGGCAGCACAATTTACAAACCACAGTTTCACCTCCCACCCAGCTGCAACTATAGAGACACACGGGTGTGATCGACAGCACGCAACAGCTTTTTGCAAGGACAAGGAACCTTGATGGGGACAAAACTACAGCAACCTTCACCATGCCATTGTCATTCCTTTGCTACTGACACCAAACACACCCTGCCAGTCATCATTACACAACTTCCAAACCTGGGGTCTGGGCATACGGATATCCCATGGGCTGTGGAGCAGGTCCGTAGGCATTCATCGGAGGTGGTGCATAAGGATATGGTCCATTTGGTGGTGGAGGAGCAGCGTAGCCCCCCGGTGCAGGTGAATACCCCCCTGGAGCAGGCGGGGCAGGCACATACCCTCCAGGCACAGGTGTATAGCCATAGCCAGCATTCTGGAGAGGAACACCACTGGAAGCTGAGGAGCACATGTTTAGTAAGCCAGACACCCTTCTGTTACAACTAAATACACAGAATAAAAGGAAAATAGTCCTGTTAATGCAGTACCATTTGCCATCATCTAATTTCACTGCACAGTCCTGGCAAAGTACCACGCTTGGAAAGCATTCGTTTCTTTGCTGCTAGTTCACAGGCTGCTGAAGGAAACCAGCTGCAAAAATACTAGCTACCAGGTACCAGTCCCACCACAGAGCTCCTATGGCTGGAAGGAAAGACTGCTCTAAAGCAAGTATCAGTAGGGTGGTTTTTCCTTCTTTTTAAACTTTACCATAAAAATAAATAGTTATAAATTTTAAAATGCACATTTCTTTAAAAAGAAAACTTCTGTATTGAAAAAAAGTACATTTTTCACCCACTTGAAAGGTTCCAATATAAGTTGTTTTATTTTTTTCCTTTCCTCCAAACATGGACACGTTAACCTCCCCCATCTTACTCCACTACTAAGATCATCAGCTGAGGGTAGGTAAGTGAATCAGTTTTTCACTATCACATATTTCAACTTTATTCCAGGAGGAATAAGGTTCTGTAGAAAAAGGTGGTCCCGCCTCAGAAGCGCAAGCTCCAGAATATTCTGATTGCACAAAGCGTTACAATGAAATCAAGAAAAGACTGGAAGGAAAAACAAAAGTTCCCCTGAAAAGAAACCCCACCGCACTGCTGTGGGAGCATGCATGGAGCACCCTTCTTCCCCCAGCCCATGAAGTTCAAAAAGAGAACACCATCATTCTCTCACTAGCTCAGCTAACCGTGGGGCAGACTCTGAAAATCCCTTACCACTAGAGGCAGCTTTGAGCATCAGCTGTCCAAACTCAATGGCTCCTCCACTGTTGAAAGTCAGTTTAAATGTCCCCTGCCCTTCCCAGCCACCTAGAAGAGAGAGAATTAGAACTGAAACAGGCTACCAGCCTCAGCAGTAGCAGTCAAGCCAGCAAAACAGCTAATACTCCAATCATTTTTTTTATTTCAAGAAAATAAACGTTCTTTTTGCGTCACATCGCCAGGGGGAAAGAATCACGGCACTGCTACCGCATGTCCCCTGAAACAGTAGCTCAAGAAGATGAAGAATTAATTTTTTTACCCTTTAAAAGGTGATCCCCACTACAGTTATGCAGAAGCAGCCTACTCTAGATACTAGGATGTTTTGTCCCTTCCTGAAAGGTTTCATAGAACCTAATAAGGAACACAGTGTAAAGAAAGAACACTCAGTTCACTGAGGACCTTAATCAAAAGCCCTCAAATGAAGTTTTATTGCTGATCTCAGCTGACTACAGATCAGAATCTGCAACTCAAGCTAGGATTAAAATAAAATGCAACATTTTTAATCTCTTTGACCCACAGAAATTCAGATTATAAATGTCTAGGTATAATAGCAATTTTTTAGAAAAAAAAGCAAGTAGGGGATGACACTGTAGGATAAGAATGCTTTGGGTTTTATACGGGGTTTTTGGTGTGTTTGTTTTTTTAGGGGGCATTTTTTATTTTTTTTAGAAAACAGAAGATGTCTTTTAAATAAAGCATTTAATAAAATCGATTTATCTTCCTTGTCTGACCAACAATGAAGTTAGTAGAAGTAGAGAGTGTATCTTGGGGACAAAGAAGAAATAAAAGGACAGAAATATAACAAAACAATCCACCACAGATAAAGTCATCCCCTTGGAGATTCAACTCTTTAAAAAATCACTCTCTCAGTATGATTTTAGCCCGAGAGAGCGGGCTGATCCACAATGCAGAGGACCCACCACATACCTCCTGCCTCAGCCTGAATCTGTCCTTTGATGTAATTGGCAGAGAAAACAGGCTGCTCGATTGAGCATCCTTTCACCAAATAAAACGGCATCATGAAAGACATCATGGGATCCTTGCCCTTCGACACAAAGATCATCTGCAAGACAGGAGGGAACACCTCCGAATTACTTGAATTAGATATAAAGGGCGGTCATGGAATTTGAGTTGTGGCAGCATCCAAAAAGAGGGTAACTTAACCCCTAGCACTGGTACGCACTGTGTTATTTCACAGGCAGACTCAAGGGCACAGGGCTCGCCCACCTGAAGCACATTTGTTGTGAAATAACACACCACTTAAAACGCATGGGCATGCTCACAGAGTTTTATTGTCCTGCTTTTCGAGGATAAACTATGACAGCTTTCGAAGGAAGTAATGCTGACTGACAGGTTATATGAAATACATTCTCCAGACAGTGATTTCCAGGACAGCACGTGCCTTTGTAGGGAACTGGGGTTGTGACACAGGCATGAACTATCTTATTTCTACCCTCCCTTCTCCTGCTGAGTACTCTTGGCGGTTCCTCCCGTAACAAAAATCACTGATTCTATCACTAACTAGGTTCCTGGTCCGAAGTCCACAAGATCCCCTGAGAGAGAACCCCTGCTGGCACAGACTTACCCTGTAAGGGGTGAGATACAGCATCCCTTTCTTGGTGCCTTTGAAGGCCTCAGGCTTGCCCATCACGTCACTGAAGGAGAGCTCCACATCTTTGCACTGCTTGAGAACACTACAGGAGGAAACCAGACAAATTGGAGACAAACTCCGCAACAGCTCCAACACACAGCCCCCTCACACCAGGAGGGGGACAGCACACCAGAAACTCTGAATGTTACCCCAAAAGACTCAGTTCTGATGCAGGCCCTGACACAGTTTTCCTTTGAATGGAGAAGGACGATTTATGCAGAGTGGAAGAATTCATCGTCCTGCCTGTGACAGCTCCTGCTCCCCCTCCACAAGGGGAGGCTTTACATGGCAGCTTCTCTTTCTGCCTCCAGGACCATCAGGCTGAGAAGAGCCTCAGCCCAAAGGTCAGGGCACAGAAAGGGTTGAGGTGTCTAAAACCACTCTGTTGAAGCCAAGGTACCACGTCAGAGCAAGCCTCTCTCTCCAAGCTCATGCTCAAACCCAGGACTGGCCACCACACAGGCAACCAGCCCTGCTGTGACACCATACCCGGTGTGCAGGCTGAGGAAGCTGCTCCACTTACACCCTCACTGCTGGCCCTGCTTCACATAGCTGAAATGAGCACTTGTAACAAACAGCACCCTGCTAAGGAGCAAAACAAGGAGCCAGTAACGTCAGCAGCAAGGTTGTTATTGTTGGGCATCTATGGGAACACTAGGGAATGTTGCTTGATGACACCGAGCCAGACAAAAACTGTGAGTGCTGCAGGGTCGGGGTATGGAGGTGCCTGCAAAATTAAATGTATTTTCAGGAAAAATGAGAGAGTCAGCTTGGGAAAGCATGTCACTGAATCTGCAGGGCAGATCCCAAACATACCACCTAGTCAGAAAGTCTGCAGAATAAACAAGAGCCTTGGGGGTGACAAGCTTTCAGTGCGTTGTGGTGGCAGGAGAAACAGAGGTGTTTTATGGTTCAAGAGCATGGAACAAGAAAACACCACACCCCTAACCCAACACATGCCTGAAGAGATCAGATCTAAAACAACCCATACGTATCCTGATCAGCACACTGTGGAAGTCAGATCAAGTCAGGAAATGGCAAAACTGCTGGGGGAAAGGAGGAACCAGCAGTGTCACCGTATGGCAAAACAACCAAATTCCCATAGTTTCAGGTCATGTGAGAAAAGAAAAACATAACAGGATAGATGTATCTGAGAAATGCTGCCACCTAAGGAAGAAGACATTAAAAGGTCTAGCTTTAATGAGGCAGAAAACCCAGCCTGACCAAGAAATTCCACTGGGACATTACTTCATAGCAGAGCTAGATGCAGATTCTCAGACTGATGGGGCAGCAGAGCTCCTTCTGTTTCCAAGGCATAAAGGAGAAACGCTTCTTCTAAGATAACAAAGCCAACTCCTCGACAGCTTGGATCTCACCAGAACACCTCCTCGGCCGTGTCCAGCCTAAACCACGCTGTGACTCTGTGTCCTGCAGCAGCATTTCACATCAGTTTGACTCACTGAAGGATTCCTACATCGTTACTGCCGTGCTTCCTCCTCCCCAGCCGCTCACCCGGCAGAGGCCGTGTGCGGGGTGTACACGGGGTGTCATGAGGCTGCTGGGCTGCTCTGCACCTGCGTGCCCGTGCAGGGTGACACGGGAGGGCTGTGCCCGCCCCATGACTACGCAGCACCCGAGGAACGCGAGTCCAGGCCAGGGAGAGCCCCTTAAACCCGCAGGACCCCTGACCGACAGGAGCTCAGCACTCTGGAGTGTATTTTCCTCTTGTCCGCCAGCCCCAGACCAGCTCGGCGCCGCCTCACCGGGCCTCTGGCTCGCAGGACCCCCCCGGGCAAGGCGGGGACGCCGGGAGCCCCGCAGCCACCCGCGGGGAGCGCGGCCCGGCCGAGCCGGTC
>VZRW01001040.1:389715-424309 GCA_013398125.1 Aegotheles bennettii | reverse complement strand
GTGTCCGAGGCCCCGCCGGGCGGGGGGAGCGGGCGGGCAGCGCCTGCGGGGCGGCCTTTCCCCGGCTGCGGCCAACCGCGAGTAACGAGTCCTCACAACCAAGCACGAACACCGGCGCTGCCCGCTCCTGCTGTGCCCGCTGGGGCCCCAGGGGACTTGTCCCGTGTAAAAACGGTCCTTGGGATTGGCACGCAGCGCAGAAACCTCCCGGTGAACGGCTGATGGTGAGGGGCTTGTGAGCCTCTGAGCGCCGGGCGGGTCCCTCTGGTGTGATGTTCACCCGACGGCACCACTCCAGTGATGCCTCCGAGGGAGCGTCTGGCGTGCCGTGGGCATCCCGGGACGCGGCTGGTGACACACGAGAGCTGGGATCCAGTCAGGCTTTTCCTAGCTTATCCACTGGTGGAGGCTGTCCCCCAGCAGTACCTCCCGCTGTCACACAAGATGGGAAGTGCTCGGTGTTTGCCATTTGCAGACTCCCTGGTAGGTATGCAGACAGCGGCAGGATATTTGCTGAGCGGATGGCAGTGAGGAATACCTGAGCTTGCTTTTCTCAGCGAGCTTTTATGGATCCTTTAGAAGCAGCCCGTGATCCAACAGGGAATTGCAGAGCAGAGCTTAAAAAACCACCTTACCACAAACAAACAAAAATTCCTAAACCTATAGGGCAAAACACACAGCCTTGTCCTCGCAATCCACGTGACAGGCAAAGGAAAATGTCTCTCTCCTGCTTTGCTTTGATTAAACAGGGCAGCGTTGGCTCTCTGCCAGAACTCATGGATGAGCCCAAAAGTTGTAGAAGTGACCGTACCACAGCCCAGGGGCAAGAGCGTTCCTCTAGAGCAGTCACACGGCCACCAGAGAGCTGTGTGAGAAAGCAAGTGCAGAGAACACCTCCACACATCCCCCCTGAGGAGGATGGAGCGTGGCTTCGTGCTCCAGTACAGTGGAGGAGAGGAGCCCTGGGGGAGGCTTTCCTACTGCACTTACAACGTTTTGTAGAGGCTGGGCAGGAGCAGCCACAGCAGAGCAGGCTGAGAAGATGCTTCTGGCAGCCAGTGATGCTGGGGACATGTCCATGCCTCGCTGGCTGGTGGAGACAAACTGGGAGGAGGCTGTGACCCCATGTTGGGCTGTGATGGCCGGTGTGGGTGGTGGGATGGGCAGCAGCACGGCTTCCACAGGTCCCGCAGCACAGCTGCTGGCACCAGTGATGAGGCTTTTGTCCTTTGTGGGGCCAAGGAGGCCTGGTGCAGACGGGCAGGTGGGTGCAAGGCTATATGCACACGCTGCCTGCAGGAACACTGGGAGCCATGAAAGCAGCTGGGGAAAGGACTGAGAAGGGCCGCTATGGCCCTCATGTCCTAGTGGTGCTGAGAATGGCTGATTTGTGTGGACAGGGATGAGCGAGAGTGAAGAGACCTTTGCTTTGCAGTAACAGCACCAGAGAAAGCCACAAGATGGATGCATATGCTCTTAGATGGTTCTGCTAAGGCTTGGAGCACCCTCTTACCAGCCCTGGCCTCCATACAGCTCTGTCAACCAACCTCAGCCCTGACTTGAGTCCTCCCCTGCTATTCCCTAGCAGGGACCTCTTCCTCCCTCCCACACCAACCTTGCCAACCCCCATCCTAAACCCACCACACTTCCCCTGGCTCGCAGCATGACTGTCTCATGTCATGGTGTTCTGCACATGCATTTTAAGTGCAACCAGCTGCTCTCCTGGAGGTGACAGCTGCTGCCAACTGTGACACATTAGGTGACAGGCAGAGAATGCCAAACTCAGGACATCTGTGTCTTTCTCCCCTCCTCTCTCCTGCCCAGCCAGCCCTGATGCTTTCCGCCGGACTGAAGGACATCCAGAAGCAAACTGACAAGCCATGCAGCTTTCTGCTCCTGGGTCTTTACCTTCCCTCCTCATCCCCTCCAGGAAAGGTAAACCAACAGCTTCTCAACAGGACTCAAAAGCACATTGATAAGGAGGAGGTGTGAGAGCTTGGAGAAAGAAAGGGAGGAAACAGCCTGGAGAAGAACACCCAAGTACTTGGAGGAATGAAGGAGAGACAGAAAGGGTCAAGAACTGAGAAAGTGAGATAGGAAAAGAAGGAAGAAAGCTACAGAGGGCTAAAAGGGAGCGAGGATAAAAATACAGGAGAGGAGTATGTAGAAGCTGGGAAGACAGTAGGAAGGCAGGGGAACAGCACAGGCTGAGACTGCTGGAGTAATAAATGCAGCCATTTCAGTGAGGAGAAGGTATATCTTGTGTTCTCACCATCAGTGGAGACCCCAAGGAGACACCCCAGCCCAGTGCTTCTCAATCCATGGCCCTTTGCACTCCTCCAAGATCCTGGAGACCCTGTGCTGAGCAGGGCTGGCCCTGGGTGAGCCCCCAGCAGGGACCCCCCATGGCACTGTCATCCCTGTGCTCCTACAGCAGGGGGGCTGTTGCTGTGAGGGAATGGTTCATCCAGAACCTGCTTGGTGCTGGTCGAGAGAGACTGGAGGGACAGCTGCAACAGGGGGTGAGGTGGGAGGACCTCCGGACAGTCTGGTCTGAGCTGGAAGCTGCACAGGATCAAAAGCCTGTGACACAAGCATGGCTTTCGGTCTTAGCGCTGGGCAGGGCAAATCCACACTCTGCAGCAGAAATGTGTTCTTTTCCTCTGGATTTTGCTTCTTTTGGAAAATATAGCTATTTACCCAAGTACTTTGATGCTTCTCAAATAGATGCTACAACCCAAGAAATAATTCTGTCTCCTCCCACCAGTCACTTCCCCTGAACCACAGAACATGTCAGTTTGTCACTTCTCCCATCTATCCACTTCCAAGCTGCCATTTCCCCTTGGGAAGCCACAGCAAGAAATGGGGATAAAATGCTGGGCCACCATGCCCTCAGACCAGCCAGCCGCTTTCCTACCCACTGAGGACCCAAGAGAAATCTCTGCTGCCATCACTTGAAGACACTGTAGCACCGACTCCACCATCTCTCCTGGAGTCTCTCCTTGCCATGTCTCCAAGTGATAAAAACAGGACCGCAGTGTACCCCACACTTGCCCCCATAAATCGTTCCCCCCTTCCCTATTTCCCCCGGGCAAGACACACAGCTGAGACACAGAAACGAGAGAAAGGGAGGTGACGGACAGTCCACTGTGCAAAAAACAAACCGAGAATGAGGACACTCTGGGAAGGACAGGGGGAGACACCTTTGGTCCCTCTCTGGCACACAGGTGGGCGCACACACACACACTCATGCTCACATCCTCTCACGCACACAGAGGGTGTGCTACAGGCTTCAGAGATAGGCCCACAGCAGTTGGGGGTAGCAGGGGTGGGTTGTCATATCCAGAGACACCAGGTGACAGCAGGGGGTGGGGGTCATTCACAGGTTACTTTCATGGTTTTCCTCTGTCTCGACAGTCATGGGGGGCAGCCCTCCATTGTCGTTCAGCCGCTTGGCCCTGTAGGTCTCATAGTGGATGTTGTGGGTCACTTCTTTTAGGTCCTGAAGGTGGGTCCTGCAGGGGCAAAGTGTAGATGAGGTTGGAAAGAGGACATGATAACCAACATTAATATTAATCTTCTAATGATCATTTTATTCCCCAAGATAAATGGAAGATTTCTCCTGTCAGTCTGGCTAGTGAGCACACCCCTCTTTCTTTATGGGTGCCATCATACAACTGAAAGATGGAGCGTCAGTGTTCGAGAACACATACACAGGATGCAGGATATGGGCTGAAATACCTGGCTGTGCTTGCCAGTGTCCTGCCCCTCTCATGCCTGTGCCGTTGGGACAGCTACTGGCCATCCTGTGTGTGTCAGAGCAAACATGGGCTTATCTCATCTGAAGCCATGGTGAGACAACAAAGGACCAAGAGGCTGTATCAGGTCCACAGCAGACCATAACCTGCAGAACACTTCTGCGAGCATCATCCCTAACCTCCAACACTCATTGGTAGTCTCGCATTGCTACATGCTTTATGTTGATCTCTTGGTTAGGATGTGTTTACTGAAAGACTTAGGCAAAGCACGTCTGCTGCAGAAGGTATTGCAGAAGAAAAAGCGGGAAGCAGGGTGATATCCATCGTACCTGGTCAAGTGTCTCCATACCACCATATCCACAGGTGGAATGAGACACAGGGCTTTAAGTGTGTTTCCCTTTTTTTTGGTGTTGTTTTAAAACCTTATTGTGTTTATAAGGAACAGAGGTGACCCTGGATCTGCAGCTCTTCTACAGAATTTGAGGCAGATACCACTTGTGCTGGGACAGTTTCATGAAACACAGTAGAAATAAGTCAAAATGATGAAAGATGAATGAAACAGGGATCTTTTAACTTCCAGGTCATATGTTCCAGCACATCCCTCAACCCAATAGGACACATGGTCTAGGATGGGGTAGTGGTCTCTTTCTCACTGACTCCAGCCCAGACCTGTTGTCAGCAACAAACAGAAGTTGTTGCAACCCAATATCTTAATGGGATATAAGGGGGGTGGTAGTACCCTGCTTTTCTCCAGGCATCCAGCTCATACATGAAAACTGGCACCTACTTGGCATAATGGTCACATCACTAAGAGAGGCACTGGAGTATCTATTCCTTAACTCAATCCGACCCTACACCACATAAGCTTTCACTTCCCGAAATGTACTTTATTCTCCTTTCCATAGGGGCTATTTCACTTTAACAGGGTCTCAGGAAGACTCCTGGGTCATCAAAAGCAAACTGGTGCAATGACCATGGCCTTACCTGATGACAAAGTCTCGAAGTAGGGCAAATTCACAATGAGTGAGGTTTTCCACTGAAAAGCAAGCAAGCAATTGTTACGTTTCATTTTTTCAACAATTCCTTCATGGTTATAGAGCATGGGAAGGTCATTGCCATGTGGCAGGTTCCAAGTGGGCAGAGCCTGCATACTTCTGAAAGGACAGACAGTTGTCTGAATGCCACACTGTCAGGTACTGAGAAGACAAGCCCAGAGGTGCTGAGTGGTCACATGTGAATTTTCATTTGAAAACCAAGGCAACCTCAGGAGCTCAGCTTCACACACTGTGGTGTTGAGTGGCTCCAGCTTCTGCCAGTTGGCGGTAGTGGTACCACACCGATCATGACAGTTTCCTCCTAGCAGAGCTATTTGAGAATTCTCCTCTTGCTTGGTTTCAAAAAGTTCATTGCAAAAGGCATGGGAAGGTAGCCATGGGACATGTTACCTGGACCTTTGTCCATTGCTGGGACCTGCAGAGATAAACTTTCAGCTCCCAGAAGCAAGGGGGTTTTTACCTTCAATGATTCCCCAAGGTGTTTTCCTGCCCAGGACTCTTTTGCCATTCACTTGGTACTCCTTGTCACTGCCCACTACGGCAAAGGGCATGCTTTCCTGCTGGAGAGAGACAGGTGGAGAGACCTATTGAACCCCTTCCAGAGAGCAGCACCATCACTGTTCCCCATCCAGCTTTCCACCAAACACAAGGCTTTCTCCAAGGGAAGAGGTTCTTCAAAGCAACACTTTACTGGCTGTCCTCCTTACCTGTCAGTGCTACCCCTGGCATTTTGGGCCCTTGCTTTACAGGTGTCCTTGCATCCCCTGAGCTTAATGGATATCTTGCAGCAGTGCCACAGGCTCAGTAGCAGGGTGCAAGAGCTTTTCTGCACCCATCTCGAGCATCTCTGAAGAGGAGGATGACCAGAGAAGTACTTCAGTGTAAATGGGAGAGGGTCTTTCAGCCCAGGGCTGCTCATATGGGTAGTTTGCAGTATTTCTCACCAAGTTTGTAGTTCTTCACCAGAAGGAGAGGACTCAAAATAATCCTCCTCAAGAAGACACATGAACATTCAACAAGTTTAGTGGCTGAAATGGTTGTACTGAGAAATGCCAGAAATGGGGTAGGAGCACAGCTTTCCTAAGAAGTGGGACAGTAGGTGAGGCTACTGGGGCACAGGGAGAAACCGTCTGTTTCCAGAGCACAGGGTACAAGAGACCCTGCTATCCATAAGGTTCTGGTCATTTACTCTGCTTTATAGGTGTCCCTTGGCCTGGGAAGGGACTGTGATTACTACAGGAATGAAAATCAAAAAGCAGTTTATTTCTTACGTATGAGACTATCCAAACCTGGGGCAATGATGCTGAAGTGCAGAACAAAACATGGTGCCCTCCTCAAAACTAGTAACAGCTTGGAGAAAAAACAAAATCCACCTAGTCTTCTTCAGACTATGTGATGTATTGCCAATGATTAATTAAGATGGGGAAGGTGGGAACTTCTGTTGGAGCTGTGACAGGGAATGTTGAAAAGACAAGTGTCAGGCTGCGGTGCAAGATTCCTGGAGTTTCTTGAGGACTGCCATGGTGGACAATTTTCATTATTAGCCAAGTCACAAAAGTGATGAGTGGGATAATTAAATGCACCAGCATCACACAAGGCCAAGAGGTGTTGCCAGTACAAAGGCAGGCTGGGTTATTATTCAGGAAGATGCAAGTTTGAGGCATGAAGGCAGCAATTAGGGAATAACATCAATAATTTCTGTTACTACTTTGGAGCTCATGAACAAGCAGTCACTAAAGGAGTGGAAGGGCCCCATGTGCTAGTCAGTCACAACATGGCCATGAGTCACCAGTGTGATGCAATTGTTTAAAAAGCACATGTGTTCCACAGGCTTAGCAGTTCAGGTCTGGGAAGAAATGGAGGAGCATGAGGTACCAGCACCAGTGCTAAGAAAGTCAAATCAAACTGGAGCAAGCACAGAAAAAGTGACTAGGAGCATGGACTACTGAGGAGTGGGAAGATCATTCAAAGGAGCGTATGTCCTTTAGCTGACCAGAAGGTCAGCAAAGGATAATATTGTTCTCTATAAATGCCTGAAGTGGTGGAAGGGACCACTAGGTAGGAGAACTGCTAGAGTCAGTGTTGACACATGAGCACAAATACAATCCTGGGTACAACCTGGCCATGAACAAATACAGGCTGGAAATTAGGAGACAGGTTCTAACTCTCTGAGGAGGGAAGGGTGGGACAGGCCTTCACACAGGGGCTGAGGGAGCCAAGAACTACACTGTTTTTCAGCAGATGAGAGGGGTCATGGGGCAGTTTGGGACAGAGGCTGGATACCAGCCACACACCAGGTTCCTTTGTTCCTTAACAGTGGCCAAACAGAGCATTCAGCAAGAGGAGGTGAAACATCCTCCTCCCTCCCTCAGGCTTCATGGCACCCTGTAGTAACCACAGGGACAAATTAAGCTGGGAAGGAGGAATAACCATCCCTGACAACCATTGCATCTTTCATTCAGGGACCATGAAGCACTTAAAACCTTCTAGTGACACAGCCCTTGCCCCCACCTCTTTCCCCTCCCACAATAAAATGTTTCCTACCCTGATTTTGTCGTTCTCTGTTTTATCCTCCAAGTCCTCATCAAATTCCTTCTGGGGGTAAAACTCGATCCCGTTTATCTCTAGCTCTTTGCGCACCTGGGCAGAGACACATTTTGGAGCACAAAGCAACACAAACCTGAAGAGAAGGCAGGCAAGATGGCTGGACAAAGACATATGGGACATCCTTCCAGCAGGCAGGGGCTGGAGGGACTGTTCCCAGGGAAATGTGCAGCAAAGTGCAGACACATGACAGCAACGATGTGTAAGCCCAGCTACTTCCCCAACCCCAGTTACTAGTCTGGCTCTGCAGTTCCCTTGATGGGGGAGACACAAGATGTCACAGGGATACACACATTTCTGCACTCTAACACGTGCTCTCTGAGCCATAAGCAGCTGCATCTTCAGGACTTACCCACCAACTCAGCGTTGGACTCTGTGTGTGCTCTAGGGACTGCGCTGCAATCCCAGGATAAAGATACCACCCATTTCTCCCACCTCCAAGCTGAGGCAGGGATGGATCACATGCAGAAGAGAAGATACTCACTCTTTGTTTGAATTCAGACTTCTCCTCCAAGGTCATGGTGTCAGCTTTGGCAATAACCGGGATGATGTTCACTACCTTGCTGAGATGTTTCATGAACTCCAGGTCCAAAGGCCGCAGGCTGCAGCCCAAGAGGGAACAACATGGAAGGGATCACTTTACCCTTCTCGCCTCTCCCAGCATCTGGACATCAATGAAACCTCCCTTGTACATACCCCACTTGCTGCCACCATGCTCTCATTTCCTTCCCATCCATTCTGCCCTCTCCCAAAAAGCACAGTGGTTTTATCCTGCCCCCGTTATCCTAGACCCTTTCAAGCTCCACAGCACTCAAAGTTATGCTACACAGTGAGCAGCCCCACAGGCAAGACCCCTGGGTTCGTGGCTGGGATGGAGTAGTGCAGGGTATATATCTGGCACAGAGGCACTGAGGGCTTGAGGACAGACAAGGAACTGTGTACATACGAGTGGCCCGTGGGGGAGATGAAGTAGAGGCAGCAGTGCACTCGTGTGTCTGGAATTCGTTTCTTCCTTGCAATATTCACCTCCTCTTTCAAAAATTTTTCATATTGCTCGTTGATGTATTTCTCAATAGGCTCCCAGCTGTTAAGGTGGGAGAGAGAGTTGAATAGACAAATCTTCTCATGTTCCTGCCTACAGCATTCCATGCTCTGACAGCAGTAAAGCAGGCTCAGATACAAAAAATATCCACCACAAGCATCTCACCATCAGCAGAGATGTTTAAGAGCTTCTGTAACTGGGCACAGAAACAGGCACTTGCTATGCTACGTGTGCATACCCCCGAGCATGCACACAGATCCACAGTGTTCACAATTCCACATCCCCATTACTGCCCCCTGAGTGCTATCGGATCCCAGATGCTTTCCAGGCCAAGCAGATAAAGAGTCACTCCATATACCATCTTAGCTCCCGCCCTTTCTGGGACACAAAGCCTTGATCATGTAGAACTCACCAGTTCTCATTGTTGATCTGGTCCCCAAATCCTGGTGTGTCGATCACTGTCAGCTTCATTTTGACACCACCTTCTTCAATGACTGGGGAAGAAATTGCAAAATCATATGCCTCCCTGGGGACCTGCTCCATCATGAAACATGTCTCTGTGCCCTACAAGGGAACAAGGGCGCTCTGCCCTCATCACTGCCCAGCAAGCTTGACCAGGCCAGGCTGGGTCACGCCTCAGCAGTTGTGACCCCTACTTGCATTTCTGACCCCAAATTTTGGTAACCTCAGCACCAAAAACCACTCTACCACAGGAAAATGGATTTATGATCAGTCTGTGACCCAAAGGTAGTACCTACCTTACACAACTTGTTCTCCCCTCCAATGCATCATCCTGAATCTGAGATGATGCTCATTACTTGTTGGGGATCCAGGCGAGGACAGGTGATATAACACCAATCTGGCAGCAAGCCACCCAAGAGCACAGGGTGCACGGAGTGTGTGGAGCCGACTGCAGTTCCAGCACTTGATGTCCTGGCTGGTATTGTAGTTCTAACAGTCTTCAATGTCCACTACACAGAGCACATACTGCTCTCTCCTCCAGTACTCAGGCACTAAGGCCTTTGTAGTCCCCCCAACCCTGCCTTTTAAAGTCCTTAGCCTTGTTAAGTAATCAACTTTATTAGTACAAAACAATTATCACCTGGGAGTGCAATGATCAGTGGGGCTGCCCTATCAACCAACAATCAGTTAACACTCTGTTCAACCTCTACAATTACTCTGCACCACTGTAGAAGTTGGGCTGATGCTTTGCCACAAGATGTGCTCTACCAGGCTTGGGATGGCACCCACCAACGCAATTTGTATAGATTATTAAGCATCTTCAGGTGGGAATGATTCACAGCAAGGCTTAATCCACACATTTAGGCTAATGTCTTGGCAGAAGAAATATCTGTAACTCTTTTTATACCCCTCACTTTTGGCTGTGGTATTGCTGTTTAAGAAAAGCCTTGGCTGGGTCTGAGGCCATCTGAATCTGGTGCTTGTCCTTTAGTTTCCAGTGGAGGAAGGGCTGCCTGATACCAAACTGGGGCCTTCTGCAAGACTGTGCTGAGGCATCAGTACTGTCTCTACCCCAGCAACCTGGCTCTTACCATGCCCGATGGCTTTGATCTCCACTGTCTTGGGGATCTTCTCCTCCCGGTTCCAGCCCGAAGATTTGCGGCTCACCTGGGATTTGAAGAGGGTATTCACCAATGTTGACTTTCCCAGTCCACTCTGACCTGAGGATTGCAAAGAGGAAGCTCATGACATCAGCCACAGCCCAGCGATGACAGCAGGCCCAGGGGACAGAGCCAGGCTGGCAGAGGAGCTGTAGCTATGTCCTTGCCTTATGCGGGCTCTCCTTTCCCCCAGAGCAAGCACTGTCTGCTCCCTTGTACCCTCCCTGCAGGGCTTGCTCTCCCACCTGGTCTCATCATACAGTCCCTGGCCATGGTTCCCAGTACCTCATCTGGTCCCTGCCTACCTACAACCATGATGTTGAAGTCGAAACCTGTCTTCATGGTTTTCTTGCGCATCTGCTCAATGATGGTGTCAATACCGATGTAGCCCAGCAAGTTGGCATTAATGCCCATGGGTTTCATCGGCACGACTGGTTTTTGTCGCGGCTCTGGGACCAGCTCAGACATGGCTGCTTCGTTTTTGCTTTCCACTGGCCCTGTATGGGGAGAAAGATTGAAAAATCGTCACTGAGGTGTAACAAGGACATCCCTGCTGCCCTGTCACAATTTTGACCATCCATTTCAAGGGATACTGGGGATGACTGAACGACAAGATTTTAGCAGGTAAGGCTCTTCCTGGAGGAAAACCTACTTGAGTTTCTAGCACACTCTTCTATGTATCACTCCAGATAAGGAGGTGGAGAAGTGGGGTTTGTTGACATGCAACATATTGATGGCTACCTCCAAACAGCAGGAGCAAAGCCAGTGAAGCTTGCTGGGCTCCTAATAGGGTGTCCAAACCTCTGTGTGTGTCTCCTTGTTTTTGTTCCCCAGTTCTCACCAGAAAGGGACAGAGTGTACCCTCAGCAAGTTTGCTGGTGATACCAAACTGGAAGGAGTGGCTGATACACCAGAAGGCTGTGCTGCCATTCAGTGGGACCTGAACAGGCTGGAGTGTTGGGCAGAGAGGAACCTCATGAAGTTCAACAAGAGCAAGTGTAGAGTCGTGCAGTTGGGGAGTAGCAGTACAGGTTAGGGGTTGACCTGCTGGAAAGCAGCTCTGGGGAGAAAGACCTGGGGGTTCTGGTGGACAACAAGATAACCATGAGCCAGCAATGTGCCTTTGTGGCCAAGAAGGCCAGTGGTATCCTGGGGTGCATTAAGAAGAGTGTGGCCAGCAGATCAAGGGAAGTTCTCCTCCCCCTCTATTCTGCCCTGGTGAGGCCACGTCTGGAGTTCTGTGTCCAGGTCTGGGCTCCCCAGTTCAAGCAAGACAAGGAACTACTGGAGAGAGTCCAGTGAAGGGATGCAAAGATGATGAAGGACTGGAGCATCTCTCTTATGGGGAAGGGCTGAGACCTGGGTCTGTTTAGCCTGGAGAAGAGAAGACTGAGAGGGGATCTTATTGATTCACCAGTGTTTTGCCCCTCTAAGCTTAGCACAAAATTTGCAATGGAACAGATTTTTAAAAATTATCATGTCAAGACCAAGCATTGATACAGAGTTTGGGATTCACTGTGAGGACTTGTAGGCTTGGCCCTTGCCAGGGGCATCTGCGTTACTGGCAGTGCTGTGCAGGCTCAGTTCCTCAGAGGAATACAGTGGTGGATGTGCACAGCATGGCCATAACCTCCGCGATTGCTTCCCGCCCACAGGTCGATGGTTTTTGTCATGCTCAAGAAACTAAGAATCATGATCAATAAACTAATCATCTGTACCTTTCCTCCCTCACCTCCCCCTCCTCACTACTTCCATGTAAAACAAACAGGAAAGAGTAAGGCCCTGTGAGCTTTCTGGCCTCCTTGACTCTTTTTGGGTGATGGCACACACTGCTCAGGCGGGTCTTGTACATTTAACTTCATCTCTTGTCTCATTAGTGAGCAGCTCCCACCAGCTGGGAGGAAGCTGGAGCTTGGAAAAGGACAGGGCACGGAAGAAAAGCTGTAATTGGTGGGGAAGGGCAGAGTGAGTGATGAATCTGGAAAGGAAGTTGAAGGGGATGGGAAGCAAATACCTTTCATGTACAAACCAGCTGCAAACTAGAGCCTCTCCCACTCTAATTACTTGACTCCCTCGTGCTTTTCCTCATTAGATGGCGATTTTTCCAGGACAGGGACAGCATGTGGTTTTGCTCAGTAAGCACTCCACTTGTTTTGGATGCCATTTCAGTTCAAGTATCTCAGACTAAATTATCCCTTTCCATCATTTCGGTGGAATTTTTCCCTCCTCTCAGCAGAACCCATTGGCTGCAGAGGAAGACGTGAGCAGCCGGGCAGGCAACTGCTATTTGGTGGGTGACACATGCCTCTTGGAGAAGAAGATGACTTGGAGGTCACTGGGCTGGGGACACTGGCGGCTTTAGTCCGGGATCCCTGTGGCAGCTCAGCCAGGCTGGGCAGAGACCAGGGTTGGGGAGAGGTCAGAGATATGTTATTCAAGGACAGGGTTAGGCTGCAATAAGCTGCATGGCTGGCTGGTAACCCTGCCTAGAATTCCTACCTCAAAGCTCCTGCGCAGACACAAGGGCTGCTCTGCACAGCAAAGATTTTACATTTTATACAAGCTTTGATAACCCACAATTGGGTGCTGAGGGCTGACCTTGTGGAAGGGTCACCCTTGGCAATGAGAAGAGTGCCTCCACCCAGCTCCTTTTACACCAATTGGGAAGTCTTTTATGTTAAACTGGGAGAAGGGATCTTCCCTCCATGTGAGAGGCTGGTAGCGCAGCCACCTGTGCATGGCACTGTGGGTGACATCTGAAGGTTCTCCTACCACCTCCATTCCACCTTGCCCACAGAAGAGAGGTCTGCTGGAGGGTGGCTCCCTCCTCCTGCTTTTCCCCACCAAGTGAGGGCACTCTGAGCTATCATCATTCCCTCCTGAAGCAGCGAGCAGCACCCTGGGGGAACAGAGCACAAGATGGACCATTGGCTTGAGCCAAGCTGGCAATTCAGAGCACCTCACGCTGCCGGGCAGCTGCCGGAGGAAGCTGCCTGCCAAGCTGAGCGCTTCTCGGCCACAATCCACTTTTACACCCGTCACAGCTAGTCTGTGCCTTTCCTGCTGATCAAGCAACCCTTGGGGCTCCTGTTGTCTTTTTCTTGCTTCCTCCAAGCTGCTGCCAGCCAGGAAAGCCCATTTCTGTGGCACAGCACAGAAGGCCAAGCCAGCCAGCTCACCTGCACCCCGACCCTTCACTTGTCCTTTCCCAGGCTGCCCCATGCCACCTGTACCATAGTTGCATGGCTGTGCCATGCCCCTTGTCCTGCTGCAGCATCCTCCAGTGCACACCCCACACAGCTCTGCTGGGGTCCCATGTACCCCAAAGAGAGGGAGAAGAGACAGTGAGACAGGGAGAGATGAGACATTGGGCAGGGGAATGTAGGCCCAGTGAAGCACTTGGCTACTGCAGTGATGGGAGCAAATAAACCCCAGAGGTGGACAGGAAACAGGTTGAGGTGGGAAGAAAGATTGTCCTCAGGGAGTCTGTTGCCCTCTCCTTTATTCCCTCCTTGTTCTTACACCAAAAGGAGGAAGGAGGGAAGTTGCTGGCAGCCAACCTCAAGGCTCACTAAGAGGTTCATAACTCATCCCTCAATCTCACTGAGGGACACTTTGCCCAGAGCAGTAGATGATGCTAACTCTGCTGTGGACATTGCAACACGTGGCCATCCCTTTGCAGGCTTCACTACTCGAGCCAGGAGCTTACAGTGACTGGAGCAGAGATTTCAGTCAGGTTCCTGAGCAACTATAAAAAGCTCTGGGACCAGGAGAAAATATGTCCAGAAGTCTTCTTAAATATTTCCTGGATTTTACATGAGTGATGTTGCCCTGGGTGTTTTGGTTTTGGACATTCAAGGTCTTGGGCAGACAAACTCCCTTTCTTCCCTCGGTCACTCTGCGTGGGGTGCCTTCCCATACAGCCTCAGGAAGGAAAAGTTCCCGTTTTGCCAAGAGATGCCCAAAGGCCCAGCTTTCTGTATGCGATTTTCCACCTCTTGACTCCCACAGAGGAATCCAAGGAGCCAACTGAGGAACAGCCTGTGGGGGAGGTCAGGGTGTGCAAAGCCACGGCCAGAGCTATGAGAGGTACCTTGAGATACGAAATACGTCTACCTGGTCTCCGGGGAACGGTTCTGCTCTACATGAAGTAATGCTGCTAGGAAGCCTCATTAGTGCTCTGACTGACTGGTCAAGGGGTAGCATTGTGCATCCTGGGCATGTCCTGTAGCCCCTCCAGCTGTCCCCTGTCATGAATACATAATAGGCCACTACAGCCAGTACAGCTGATAATGAATAGAGGGTTAGCCAAGGTTAACCACTTACAGCCACTGTTTGCATTGCCACCCTTTTCCCTGCTGCTTTGTTCTGTGTGCTGAGAGAAGCTCATTTAAAAGAACAATTGCTGGTGATACCTCTGCTGCCCCGTTCCTGGTGGGACGTGGCCGGGCTGAGCTGCTGGGGGATAATCTCTGGCTCACAGGAGATGCCCCACTTGGCTCTGGAGCAGGGAGAGGTGCAGCATCTGGAGCTGGGGCAGGCAGGGCCAGAAGGGCAATGAGTGTCTGGAGAGGTCCCAGTGATCCCAGCTAGCTGCTGCTTCTGCCACCCACCAATCCAACCCAAAACCTCTCCCTGAAAGCCCAGTGTAGTAGCCAGCAGCAGACACCACTACCACAGCACACCCCTCATGTCTGCCTGCCTCTGATGTTCGCAGCATCTGGCTGGGGACAGAGGTGGCCCTGCAGGTCCCTTAGGGTCTCAGGTAGTGGGGACTAACATCTACTTTGCCCAGATAACCCAGATACAGTTGCATCCCCTCCCCCTGCCTTCCTGTCCTTTGTCTGAGTGGCAAGAGGGAGGGAGAGCTGCAAACAACCCAGCTTCCAGCAAGCAAGGGCTGTTTAACTCCCACCTAACACACAGATGGCCTTGCCGTGGCTCTCGTCCTGTGTGGCAGGAGGCTGTCCCCACTCCAGCTGGAGGCAGTGATCCACACACATGTCTCACCCCAGACCATGCCACCCATGTTGCCCCAGACCCACCATCCCACTCCTTGCAGATGCAGGCCCTCAGCAGGTGATGTCAGGTCCCCAGGAAGGAAAGCTGTGATGGCTCCAGGGCATTTCTCCCAGCTGTGCAGGGCAAAGGCTGAGCAGAGCTGGATGCACTGCCTGGCCTTAGGGTGCAGGACAGAGCCATTCTCCTCACCAGATCTATTTGCCTGGCCTGAGGATCACCATGCATTTCAAGCGAGGCAGAGAAACTCATCCCAGCCCTTTAGGCTGCTGCAGCCTTCCCGACAGCAGCCTTCCTTCCCCTCAGTCCTCTGCAGAGAGCTGGGGCAAGAGCCTGGCTCTGCCGGGGCTGCAGTGAAATCTAGGGCAGTGTGTGCCGGAGCCTCTCTGGAGATGCAGAAGCTGGAGGTGAAGGGGCTGGGCACATCCCCAGCCCAGCCACTGAGGGGTTAGATGCTCACCCCAGCCCTGGCCATACCCTTAATGCCACTCCCCGGTTGCTCAGCCCTTATCCAGTACCCCGGCTTGCCACCGGGGTGGCACAGCTGTACCACAAGGCAAGAGGATGCTGAGCATCCTAGGATCAGGGTACCCACACCACCATGGCTGCCTGTCCCTCTGCCCGCCGGTGCTGAGGCTGCCTGCCCGCCCGCCAGCTCCTGCGCAGATGCCCAGGGAGCGGCACAGGACGTCCCCACTGCCCCCGCAGTGACTGACTGTCACTGGCAAGGGACAAGCCAGTTGCCAAACAGCTTGTGGGCTTTCCCCAGCTCTGGACCAGCTGGGATTATCTCTTTCTTTCAGGGCAGCCCCTGGCACCAGCTACTCCCCATCCACGCCGCAACCAGCCCCACTCCTTCTTCATGCCAGACTGCTGCCACCACAAGGAAAAAAATAAGCAGAAAGACAAAGCCAGGACTGATTTCCCCCACTGCCCTTTGGGGATATTCCTCCCCCATGGCCAGAGCTGGGCGGCATGGGTGCACGGTGGAGGGTGCCTCCACAAAAAGCCCCAGCAGTGTCCCTCCGGCATCGCCCAGCACTGCCAAGCCCAGAGCATCCTACCTTTGAACATGAAGCTTCCTTTGTCTCCGAATCCTCTCCCAAGGGGGTGGGTTTCCCCCTCACTTTTCTAGCCTGATGCTGACACGCTGTGGAGGGCTAGGAGGCTCTGTTTTTACCCCTCTCTTTCTTCCCTGTGTCCTCTTCTCCCCCCTGTCCTTCCCCTCCTTCTCCAGTGGCTATTTCAGTGGAGCGGGGATGCTGGTGCTGCTCCTGCTGCCATCGTCATGTGACCTGAATATTAAACATCGCCGCAAAATCTCCCCCCGCGCACCCTCCCCCGGCTCCTTCCCAGGCCCCCGCCAGCCTCCCCGCCTGGGTGGGCATGGCCCTGGGGATGGAGGGGCCACCACTGATGGGCTCCTGTATCCTGGGGGCCCCCCCCTCACACACCCGCACCCCTCCTCCCCCCACACAGGCCTTTTCTCACCCCTTTCCCTCCCAATTCTCCAGTGGTTTCAGCATCTCTGCTTGTTTAGGGCGTGTGATGTTTAACCCTTTGTGGCCTTACCCCAGCAGGGCTGAGGAAGGGCGCTCTCTCTCCCCCAGGTGTTTATTGGGTTCAGGGGGTTGCAAGGCCTCCTTCTGCTTTCCCAGAGGGAGGAAACTGGGAAGGTTTTGGCTCATCAGAAGTGATCTGCCCCTCAGCTCGGCTTGAGGAGGCGTGAGAAACCTTTTCTCCTCTGGCACCACGATTCCTGGCTGCCAGCCCGCGGTGCAGAGGCAGAGTGAGCGCCGTCCCCTCTGTGTGTGTACATGTACACACATGTGTGCGTCTATGTCCCGCGCACCATGTGTGCATGTACTCATGTGTGCACGCCTGCGGAGGCAAGGAGAGGTCCTGTGTGCGGGCCATGTCGGGGAGCACAGATCACATCCTGTGACCCCTGGCAGGCATCTATGTCTGGCAGTGCACTCCTGCATGTGTCCAATGGATGTGTCTCTGCTGGGAGAGCCATGCAGATGTCCCTGGCTGCTGGGACCTTCAGAGGGGGATGCCCCTTCCTCCCTCTGCTATTTCTTCTCCTACGGATGCAAGCCCTGGCCCCATCAGACACCATGGCCCTGCCATGCCATGCTGGGGCACGAACATCTGGGACTGCTCTGACCCTGCGATGTCCTTTCAGGGATGTCCCCACATGTCCCTCCACTGCCCAGCAGCCCCCTGTGTGGGGCCCAGGCTGCAGGACGCCTGGCAGGCTCAGCAAGGGTTTTGTGTGCCTCTTTTTGCAGCGCACCTGGGCAAAAAAGAAAACTGCACTGGCTGTGGGTTATGGAGTGTTTAAAAATCACTGTCAGTGCCGAAAAGTTACCCACGCTGAGCTGAGTGGTCTGACAAGCTGGCTATCGGAGGGCAGACAGACAGACAGGCATCCTAGCGCCTGCAGCCCCCCCAACATGGCACCTGCAGCCGCCCATTTCCCTGCTGGGCACCGGGCTCCCCCTGGCCTCCCCTCCCGCCTGCCTTTGCCCACCTACCCATGGGCAAAGGGGAAACCACCCCCAGGGGAGACAGCCCCTGTCCTCCCCACCCCACCGCTCCGAAGGGCCCTGCCCCACACCGAGCCCCATGGCTCCACCGAGGGACCCTTCGGTGCCTCCCCACCCCCCAGCCCCTCCCAGCAGCAGAGACCCACCGGAGCGTGGCGGGGAGCAGGGCACCCTCTTCTTCGCTGCTGGGCCGAGCTCTGCCCCGCCAGGACTGCCATGATGCAGAGGCCCCTCAGCCTCCATGGGCCGCGGGCGAGGCGGGACGGGGGTGACTGGGGCCAGGCCCCGCAGCCGCTCCCAGGGGGGTCCCCCGCCAGCCCCGCCGCCCCGGCGCAGGGTGACCGAGAGGCAGCTCCGTTTCGTGGGGGTGCTGAGGGGGCCGTCCTTCCGCGGCGGGGGGCCCGGGATGCGGCTGGGGCTGGCGGGGCTGCCCGAGGCGGGCAAGCGGCTGCGGTGAGGGGCGACATCCTCCTCCATGGCGTGCGGTGGTGGGCTGGCAGCAGAGGTGCGAGGGCAGGGGGCAGGCGGTGCCAGGCCAGGTCGGTGGGCCCAGACCTTCCCCGCTGACGGGGCTGCAGTGTGCTGGGGCACAGCGTTCCCTGGAGCTGCCGGTGTCCACGGGCCTGAGCCCTCTCCGGCAGCCCTGCCGGGCCTGCCAGCCCGCCTCCGGACGGGACAATGGGGTGCTTGTGGCCTGTCCAGCATGCTCCCACGCCTGGTGCTGCCGCTGCTCCTGCCTCCTGCCCTGGTGCCTTCCTGGCCTCCAGCACCGGCACCCCCACGCCATGGGCAGCCCCACGCCACGGGCAGTCCCCTGCCCCGCTCCCATGGCAGGAGCCGGAGGAGAGGTGTGGACCCACCCAGTCACTGCCAGGTCAGGCCTGCACCGCCTGCTCCTGAAGACAACAAGTGCAGTTTTTAAAAAAATAGATTAAAATCTCTGAATTTTTGAGATGTTTTCCCTTCCTCTCTTTTTTTCCCCCTCAAGTGGCTCATTCCAGTTCAACAATTCATGCCCTGTTGAGGACATTCAGTGTTTGCTTGTCAGATGTTCATCCAGGTTGATGCTGCTTTCCCTTTGGTTCTCTTTTGCTTCTTCATTATACTGATCATTTCTTAATGTTGCCAGCTTTGTGGCATTTCAGGGTCAAGAGGGCATCCATTACAGGGCATCAGCTTGCCGCCTTACACTTTCCTCACTATAAAAGAGACTTTTAAGGGCAACACAATAACCAAGGAGGAAAGGAGGTGTTTTGGAGGAGCGGGATGAGAATATGCATGGTTTGTTGGGCAAACTGGAGCAAGGAGAAGGGGAGCCAGGCACCCATCGCACTCACAGCACAGCAGGGGTGATGCTCTCCTGCCTTCGGGTGAGGGGTGGAGAGACAACCACCAACCTGGGACCTGCAGCGAGCCATGGGAAGTGCTGAGGGAAGGCAAGGCTCAGGGCAGTGTAACTTCTCTGCTTCTTTAAAGGCAAAGAGATGGTGAAAAAGACCAACCTAATGCTGAGCAGTATTTCCAGCACTAAGTATGTTGTCTGATGTTTTATGCAGTTTAATTCATTATCTGTGACTATTTCCCCCTCCCCTGAGGTCTTTCTGGCTGTAGAGGTCCCACAGGAGAGAAACAGTCTCAGTTTTCAGGCAGAGTTTGCCTTTGACTTAATTACTCCCAGATAGCCCTGCAGCATAGCTGGCACAAAAAACAGGCGGACAAAGACCTACCCTGCTCTAAAGGAAACCTGGCTGCAGACTGGTCCTTGCTGCCTGCCCTGAGCTGGTGGAAGGCAGCTCCCAGGGGGACAAACAGGAAAATAAACTCTTGACCATGTGGTTTGTCACACACTTTTATTCCGCTGGGGAGGACTTTGACACAATTGGCAATGAAGTCCTTTGTACCTGTGGAAAATACCTGGCTTGTGACCGCGTCAGGACTACACAGTGCAAAACACAAGCCAGAGAAGATGAATAACTAGTTTATCTCTAGTCCAGCCCTGACCTGTTTCACAGAATCACAGAATCCTAGGGGTTGGAAGGGACCTCGAAAGATCATCTAGTCCAACCCCCCTGCCAGAGCAGGGTCACCTAGAATACATCACACAGAAACGCATCCAGGCGGGTTTTGAATGTCTCCAGCGAAGGAGACTCCACAACCTCTCTGGGCAGCCTGTTCCAGTGCTCTGTCACTCTCACAGTAAAGAAGTTCTTCCTGATATTCACATGGAACCTCCTGTGCTCCAGTTTGCGTCCATTGCCTCTTGTCCTATCATAGGTCATCACTGAAAAAAGCTTGGCTCCATCATCCTGACACTCACCCTTTACAGATTTGTAAACATGGATGAGGTCACCCCTCAGTCTCCTTTTCTCCAAGCTAAAGAGACCCAGCTCCCTCAGCCTTTCCCCATAAGGGAGATGATCCACTCCCTTAATCATCTTTGTGGCTCTGCACTGGACTCTTTCCCTGTCCTTCTTGAACTGTGGGGCCCAGAACTGGACACAATACTCCAGATGTGGCCTCACCAAGGCAGAATAGAGGGGGAGGAGAACCTCTCTTGACCTACTAACCACCCCCTTTCTAATGCACCCCAGGATGCCATTGGCCTTCTTGGCCACAAGGGCACATTGCTGGCTCATGGTCATCCTCCTGTCCACCAGGACCCCCAGGTCCCTTTCTCCTACACTGCTCTCCAGCAGGTCAGCCCCCAGCCTGTACTGGTGCATGGTGTTGTTCTTCCCCAGATGCAAAACTCTGCACTTGCCCTTGTTGAATTTCATTAAGTTTCTCCCCGCCCAACTCTCCAGCCTATCAAGGTCTCTTTGAATGGCAGCACAACCTTCTGGTGTGTCAGCCACTCCTCCCAGTTTGGTGTCATCAGCAAACTTGCTGAGGATACATTCTGTACCCTCATCCAGGTCGTTGATGAAGATATTGAACAACACCAGTCCCAGTACCGACCCCTGAGGGACTCCACTAGTCACAGACCTCCAACTAGATTCTGTCCCATTGACTACAACTCTCTGACTTCTTCCTTTTAACCAGTTCTTGATCCACCTCACTACCTGATCACCAAGCCCATACTTTATCAGCTTATCTACGAGGATGCTGTGGGAGACAGTGTCAAATGCTTTACTGAAATCGAGATAAACCACATCTACTGCTCTACCATCATCTATCCACCTAGTTATTTCCTCATAGAAGGCTATCAGGTTGGTCAAACATGACTTACTCTTGGTAAAACCATGTTGACTGCTCTTAATGACCCCCTCATCCTTGATATGCCTAGAGATAGTGCCAAGAGCAAGTTATTTGTTGTCTTCTTTTTGCTCAGTTCCTGTGGTAGGTCGTGGGCAGATTGGAGGTAAAAACAGGTAGGATAGTGTGCAGAAGAGAACACAGAGGAGGAGGAGTGGACACCTGTGGGGACCCACATTGCATCACAGATGCCAGCTGGCCGAGAGCGGTGGTGGCAGACCCAGCCTTTCATTTTTACCAGGCTGGTGGTTTTTCTTCTCTTTTGACTCAGCAGGTGAAAGTGCATTTGGAGGAGGTGTGATGGCAAAGCAGCCTGCGCTGGTACAACAGTGGGGATCAGGCTCTCCTTCTCACAGGGACAGTTTAACCTGCCCCTGATAGCTCTGAGTCCCTCAGCTCCAGCACAGAGTTTTTTATTGCTACCCCATGTCTCAGATGGGATCTGCGTACAGTCCCAGATACAAGGGAGCTGAGGCAAGGAAGCAGGTTTCCAAGCTGGTGCTTGTAGATACAGCTGTGTTGTGCACTAGGGCAGGGGACGTGGGCCATGCAGCTGAGGGTGGCACAGCAGACCATGCAGCTCAGCCCTGTGGCATTTCCCTTTCACAGCCTCAAGTCACCAAGGCACAAAAACATGTGGGATTTACCTGTTTCAGGCTGCACCTGCACTTTGAGCCTTTGCTTGCCAGGGTGAGCATAACTTTGGGCACAGGAGTAATCCCACTTACTGCATTTCCCTGCTGAGTGTGAGTCTCCTGTTAGGGTACTCGCATCACGGTCTCTGTTTTTTGGCTGAATGGAGGAACTCTTGACTTGACCACTGGCTGAGACAGCCAGAAAGCTCCTGCTGGTGTGCCTGGTTTTGGTGTGAAAGATAAAGATGATACAATTACAATCTGGTGGATGAAATGTCCCAGAAAGACCCAGGATGCCCTGATACATTCCTTTCTCAGCAAAAGCCCTTATAGAGCTAAAAATCAACTTTCAGCCCCAGAGAACTGCCAGTGGAGCATCACTCACTCAAACCAGCCCAGCACACTCTCCTCTTTTCTTTGGGAATCAGGGAGAAAACCACTGCTGACAGCTTCACAGGAGAGGCTGAGCAACATGAGGCCATCCAGGAGTTGTGGCAGATTTGGTCAGCCAGGCCAAGGGATTCCTGCTGCCCAAAGGAGCTGTCAAGGACTACAACACAGAGCTGGCACCACAGGAGTGTGCTGGGAACATGGGATGGGCAGACACATGCACAGGATGGTGGCACCAGCTGACATCCCCTGGGATGTGCAGGAGTGAAGCACACAGGACCCCACTGTGTCCCGAGCATTCACAGGTACCACCTCTGCACCTACTGCATCCGAAGAGTGGCTGTTGCGGTGGCAGGAGAAGTGAGGAGAGGCTCTTGATGAAATCTCCTGCCATGGGTTCATAGTTCCCTAAGCCTCCCTGTACACAGTGGGCATTGCACTGCACTGGCAGGGAGGGAGAGGATGTGAACTTCCCTCTTAGCCCAAACATCGTGGCTTCATATTGCACTTTGAGAGCTGACAAGCCCCACAGCAGTGCAGAAAGTGCAAATAGTCTATAAAAATGGAATTTTGAGCCAGACCCGCATTGTGTGGCTTGGGTCCAGAAAGCAGAGGTGGTGCAATGGGCCCATTTCACTGCGAAGGTCAGCATCCCTTCTCAGAGACGTGCAGGGGAAGGAAGTCGAGGGATGCTTCAGAGCTTTTGTTGGGGTAAGTGTTAAGGGAGAGCCCATCCACGACATAGGACTCCAGAGTGCAGGGGACTGAACAAGTACAAGCTACCTCCTAGTCTATCCCATCTCACTCCATGTCAGAGGACCGGAGGTCAGACAGACTGGGAGAGGCTTATGTGATAAGTCTGGCAGTGCCCCTTCATGGAGAGCTGCAGAACATTCTCAGCTTGACACAAACTTCTTTAGTAAAGATCTTTAATTTGAATGGGATGGATGGATGGATGGATGGATGGACGGATGCTCTCCATCTCCCAAACAAACACAGAGAGCGATGTGCCTTTAGCAGGAATAAAGTCATACAGTCTCTGGGACTTGCTGAGCCCTTGGCCCCTCTGTGCAGAGCTTCAGCCAGATTAGCATCCCAGCATCAAGCGTGGGTGCTATGAAGAGCTCAGCTGAAGCAATGATCTGTGTTGAAATCCCATTTATTTCCCTCAAAATACACCCTGAACTTAAATAGGCTGGGTTAGGTTTATCCCAATGAATATGAGTAGAAGGCTCTGTATCCCTTTGCAAGCCTGGTACCCCTGCAGAGACCTTTCCTACTGAATGTCATGTCAAGATGACAAGCAGCTCAAACTCAAGTGATTAACAAGGGACCTTTCATTGGAGTGATTCATCAGTCTCAACCATGGGGAGGAGCAGAAGTCCACGGCTGGATGAAGGCCTGTGAGCATGTGGGAAGCCCTGAGTCTACAGTGCCATACAAACCTTGCCTAAGAAGCAAAGGGGCAGAAAGGTGAGTGGTGAATACAAGACCCAGATCAGCAAAGAGAGAAGTGACGATCAGGACTGTCATCCCTACCGAGGTTTGTGGACTGCTGCCCACCCAGGAGAGGATCTTCTGGATTCAGTGGGCAGCGTATCAGACCTCAGGTACCCCGAAGGCCAGGTTGTCTCGAATCATCAGTGTCTTCCGAAGGTCTCGTTCCATGATCGGCCTCTGTGTTCTCCACTTATGGGCTTCCTGGAGTCCAGGCTCAAAGTAGTAAATGCAAGCTCCAAAGCCCACCAGGATGAGAATGGAGATCATCAGATACACTGGCACAAACCAATCCAAGAAGTGGGGCATGGCTGCCAGAGAAAAGTGGAGTAAGCTCTTGCAGTGACAGCACACAAAAACCCACCTCCACTGAGCTTCATCACGAGATATCTGCCTCATCAGCATTGCCCAGACTCCCCGCACCACTCCTCATAGCCCTGCTACACCCTGTTTCATGCCGGGTTGCACCCTGGGGCACCTTAGCCTTCAGGAGAGGGCAATCCTTTGGCTTGTCGCTGGGACACACTCACTGAGCGGCAGTCCTGCTCCCTCCCCACAGAGGGGGGCGAACCTGCACACCCCCAGACCCGTTGCCAGTGATTAAAGGTAGGCAGCAGACAAATACAGCTGCTTATCATCTCCCACGTGGGCAAAAGTCTGCTTCCCCTCCCCCTGATGCTCCATGACCCCTTTGAATTCCCAGTCTGAGCTGGTCTAGCTTGGGGCTGACCCCTCCTTGCTTCACCCCTATTCAGTGTCCTGCTTTGCCAGGGCTCAGGGACCTTGCGGTGCTTGGTTCAGTGCTGGTCTCCAAGCAGAGCCCAGATCCACCCTCAACATCAGCCACTGGGCAGTAGAAGTCACTTACTGGGGGCAGCCAATCTGCTTTGCCAAGAGTCCCTTGCCACCCGGGTGTGAGGTGCTGAGTCTGGAGCAGCGTCACCCTGGAGAACACAAAACAACACTCTGCACAATCAGTGTTGACCCAGGGCTAAACGTGAGCAAGCAGGAAGGAGCAAACATCTCCCTGCCTGGCCGTCAGGGCTGAAGATTTCCAGAGGGGTAGACAGACAGGTTCTAGTCCCACAACCTGCTGGTGCCCTGTTCCACTCCCTCCCTACCTGTACGGCCCTGCTGATCCCTGCTCAGGGCATACACCCCAACTCAGAGCCATTTAAAAGCTGTAATGGTACCACATTTGTGCCCACACCTTTTCCATGTCCTCTGGGCGGGAGAAAGCAACCCACATTGCAACCCACAGCAGTGCCCAATTTGTCTGACTCCCAGCTACCTGCTTTTATAGAAACACACAGGATGTGGGTCATGCAGGGGCAGAAAAGGGGATCGAGAAGCATCCCCCCCCCCCAAGGACAGCTACAACCTCCCCCAGGCACCAGGGCTGATGGGTTTTGCATGGTGAGTGTGCCACTTGTCACAGGCTTTGGTGGATTGAACAGGGGATCCTCAGGCTTGGGAAAGTGTGACAGTGCTGGGCTCAGGCACAAAATGCAGTCCTGAAGGGGGGCTTTCCAAAACCCTCACACCTTGGTGGGGGCAATGAAGTGTCCCTTGACTTCAGTGAGGACAGTTAGGGCAGAGCTGTGCACTTGTCAAGCTTCTGCTTCTCCAAACACTTGAAAGCTGCCACCTGCGACTGTCCAAGTCACCCCTCTGCCAACAACTGTGTGTGCTCCACCTCCCTCATGCAGGGTGGGTAAGGGGAGGCTGGGGAGAGCTCTGATAATCTCTGTCCTGCTCCCTGCTCCTGGCCCATAAGGCTGCTGTCCTTTCCCACACCAGGGTTTTTATTTTGTTTATTTGTTTGTTTGTTTGTTTTTTATACCACCGTCATCAGGTGATTCCAATGTGCCCAGAAGCGTTTAACTGCTGGACACCTCTTGCAGCAGGAGAGCCTGTCCCTGCCTGCTCGCCCTGAGACTAACAGCAGGAAGCATAAGGTTCATCTCTGCCCTCTGGATAACACCTTTTTTGTCACAGCGTTAGATCTGAAATGAGCTGCAATTCTTGTTAACATAACCAAGAAACTGCCAGCATTGGAGAAAAAGCCTGATTTTCTCCCACTTTCTGGCATGGATGTTCATATTTTTCTGTTCTCTTTTATGACAGGGGAGACCTCAGTGGATTTTGCCTCCTCCTACCATGGTCTATGGCTTTCAGCAGCCAGTTGGATAGCAATTTTGCTATCCATGGCACTGCCCCTACCATTGCCAAGTCCTGGAGGACTTTTTTCTGTCTCCCTCTTGAAGATTTGCATCTCCCTTTTGCTGGGCTGCCAATCCACATGCTCAAGTGCAACAGGGCTGGGCGGCACAGCATTGGACACCGTTTGACCAGGAGTGCTGCTCTGGTGCTGCTCCTGCCCATGGCTGCCTCTGCCTTTCTCAGGCGAGTAACTCGGGAGAAACACCCTGCCCCAGCCCACAATAACATCACAGATGTGCTGTGGGGAGCAGGGATCCTGCTGTGGGGTTTCCCTTGCTCAAGTCATCCTGATGGACTGTAGGAGGAATTAGGCATGAATCCCCACCCCAACAGGAGTCGGGTCTGAGGTCCAGGTTTGGCCAGAGGCCCCGCAGCACAGCTATCCTACATGCTCTGCAAAATTAGCTCCTGCACCCCCCAGCTGCTGCTACAGCCAGGCTGCGGGGCAAGGCTGCTGCAAACCCCTTCTCCAGAGGTGCCCCAGCAGCTGATACCAATCCTCAGCCGGCGACATCAAGGGTCAGGGTTAGGAAGCCTGGGAAGGTGACTCCAGCTTGGAACCCCGGGGGCAACAGAAAGCAAGCCAGCAACTTCATTTCCTTCCCTGATCATCTGCTTTCCAAACCTGGGAGGGAAGCTGCCATCCAAAAACACTCCAATAAAAAGCAGCCCTACAGACTTCCCAAATGTATCCTTCCTCTGTGTCTAGCAGAGCCAGCATTTCCCAGCTCCTTGCCAGCAACCTATTTTTTGGTCTACTTGCTATGCAGCCGTCACCTCGTGCTGCATCCCCTCATCGCTCGCCCGTCCCTGCCCCCAAACAAAGGGTCCTTGCCGTGGCCAAGCCAACTGCTGGGCAAAGTGTCAGAGCCCCCCAGCCTCTGCAGGGCCAGCCTGGTGATGCTCTCCTCAGATGGGTGAGCAGATTTTGGCTACAGATGCTGAAAAGAGTGAGTTTCATTCAAAGATGTCAGCTTTCTGGAGCAGCCCTGCAGATATTGAATGTGCCTTAACCCTTGGTGGACTGGTTGATCTCAGTCCTGTTTTGCAGTAGGACATCTGTGTGTCCTCCAAAGACACGGAGTCCCTGGTCTTTCAGCTGAGACCAAATCTCACAGAGGTAAACGGATGGACCCTTTGTAAACCCATGCTACACGTGTCAGTCCAGCTGCTCTCCTTCAATGTCACCCCCAGATCTCCCCTGCTGCCTCCTGAGATGCCATGGGTATGCTTGTGACAGGTGCCCAGGGGCACGGTGCAAGTGACAGGGCAGAAACTGCCCGGGGGAGGCCAGGAGCAGGGAGAGGGGGTTTGCATGAGACACAGACATGTGTCAGTGACTGGGCAGGGGGTGAGTGAGGCAGGAGTGGTGCCAGGACACCAGTGACTTTGGGTACAAAACCCTTCCATGTGCATGGTCGAGAGCACAAACCAGGTTGCAGCATTACCAGCCATGGGCTTGCCCTGACCACACAAGATCCCCCAAGGACTGGACACCCCGGGACAGCTTGCAGCTTGGGACAAGGAGCTACCGATGGCTGGGGACCTGGACACGACCCCGCTCCCACATTGCATCCCTGACAAGCGCCCGCCACCTGCCCTGCGACATGTCACCTACCTCCTTCCAGGGGCACAGGGTGACGGGATGAGGCTGCTCCCTCCGGCATCTGCCGGGCCCCGGCCGGGACGAGTCAGGCTCCTTTCCCAGCCAGCAGTGCCTGTGAGGAGAGACCCCGCTCCGGGAGAACAAGGCGACAGCGACAAGCGACAGGCGCGGGGCGGGAGCAGCCGCGACTCGCGGGAGCGTGCAGGGATGACGGGCAGCCGGCACCGGGGCTACCGGGGGCTTTCCCCCCCCGCCGCCCCGGCAGCGCCAGCACCCCCGGGCACCCCGCCGCCGGCCTCCCCCCCGGAGGAGGGACCGTCCGCAACCAACTGCGTCCCAGCGCGGGGGGGGCATTTTAGCAGCGGTCGCCATGGCAACGGGCCTCCCCAGCGCACCCGCACGTGGTACCCGGGCCAGAGCCACGGGGGAGGCGGCCGAGGGATGCTCTCCCTCCTCCCGCATCGTCCGGAGGACCGGCTCTCCGCTGGGCTGAGCAGCAAGGATGGGGCTGGAGAGGAGGAGAGACGCTGGGGGAGACGTGTGTGAGCTCGGGCTGATGGAGGTCTGTGGGGTTCTAAGGCTCCACAGATTTACCGGTGGGCCCAGCCCAGGCTGTGGGGACCGGGGGCTTGTTGGCAGTGGGATGGAGGCAGAGAGAGGGGGAGGTGGGAGGTTAGTACTCCGTTTAGGGGGTTTGTGCAAAAATACAATAATCAGCATTTTTAGAGCAGAAAACAGGAAAAACATTGCTGTGTGAAGTAATATTTCTGCTTTCAGTGAAACACCTCGTTTCCTGAATCCACACCTGGCTCTGTCATTGCTGCTGCTGACAGAAGCAGGTTTGTTAAAACATTCCCAGCTTTTCAGCAGCACAGAAACAGCAGCACAAGAAACAACACAAACTCTTTTTTTAATTATTTTTTGCTGGGTTTTTTTTGTGCACAGAGATATTTTCATCATGACCTAGAAGTCGTTCAATGCAAAAATGTTTTAACAAAATCAAACAACTGGTTGCAGCCCCGAGAGCTGCCTGCTCTCCTGCCTGTACTCCCCAGCCCTGCCCGCTTAGTCTCTGACACCTACAGCCCTGCAGTTGTGCCACGGAAGGTTTGCAGGGCTAATAAAACCCACCAAACTGTCTGAGCTCCAGATTTGTGCCTGCTACACACCTATGCCCCAGGAGCCGAGAGGTGTGGGGTTTGGCTTCCCGGTAGATTGTATTTCAGGCACAAATGGGTTCATCCCCTCCACAAGCGAACCTTCTGCCAGCGACAAAGCCCACGTATGCTTGCTGGCTCCAAAGGTAATGCACCCAAGTGGTTCATAGCCTGGCCTGTGCCGGGGTTTCATTCATCAACACAGAGACAGGGCTGTGCTGGGAGCCACAGGAGCTGGCTGGTGCCCTCCATTATTTCCTCCTCATCCTCCTTTTGTGTCCCCAAGCCCCACTTCTGCTTGATGCAGCTTTGTAATAGCTTAGAAGAATTGAGTATGGGCTTGAGATGCCCTCGTACCCAGCAGGATATCTGGATGGAGGAACAGATCCATTAGGATTAGCTAGCTGCTTCTTGGTTTTGCTCCAGCAAAGTGGGCACTCCAGGTGACTACTGTGTGTCTCCAGAGAGGAGCTTGCAATCACACCCTAATTTTAACTTCACTGAAGTTCAACCCTGATGCCTACCTTCACCACCAGTGCAGGCACTGTTTCAGTTATCCCATTGCAGAGAGGAAAACACAAGCCTCACAGTTTTGACTGTACTGGGAGAGAAACACATGGTTTGGACAAACCAAAACCAAACCAATTTTTTTAAAAAAAAAGTGTTGAAAGGATATTGTGTATTGTATTCCCAGAGCAAACCCTAAGGCCAAAGACACAATACATTAGAGAGGGCAGAAAAGAAACCACTTTCCAGGTATGCAAAGAAAATGAGAGGGAGATCAGTGATGGCTGGCACAAGGCAGCACACTATTCATTTCTCTGGAAGATCGGAGGGTACCAGAGCCACAGGCCACCCTGGTAGGGCCTGCTGGGCCAGGAGTCCTCAAGTACATAATGCCAAAATGTGTAAGATCCCCCCCATCACCAGCCAACTGTCCCAGCTCTCTGTTGTAGGTCACCCCAGGGGGACACAAGAGCTAGCAAATGTCCATGAGGCTGCAACTTCTCCTCAGCTTTAAGCTCAGACTTAATGCTGAAATGTTGCTCATGCAGCCAAAACCCCAGAACAGCAATAGTTGTGTCTCATGGGGTCATTTTTTTCCTCTGGCTCACTTCTCTGCTGCACAAGCACTGGGAGAGCATGGTGAGGAGCAGGGTTCACCTCTTTTTGCAGCCACCACTGCATCAGTGGGTTTGTGCAAGTAATGACATGGCAGCCTTGCTTGCTTCAAGCAGAACCCCCAAGTTGAGTTTGAAGCACCCTTGGAGGCAGCGGGAAATGAGGACAGTGCTTGTGCTGCTGGAGCTGGAAAGCCCTCGCAGACCCCCAGCCCTGTGGCAGCCTCTGATGCCACAGTAGCTGCTTGCTGCCTGTGACAGAGCTCTCAGGTGTTGTCACGTCCTTTGGTTTCCAGCAAGACCTGTGGCATCGAGATTGCTCCAGGCATCAATGTGTCATGTACAGCTTCAACCACATGGAAACACATCAGCTGTGTTTCAGCTTTCACTATGAATAAGGCTGCCGTCTGCTGCTCAGCATCCTCCAGGCATAAGCAGGTGCATATCATACTGCCCAGCGCCTGAGGGGCTTCCAGCCCCTTCCACCTGGCTTGGAGGAAGCCCCTGAGCAGCTGTGCACACAGGAGCCCCCCAGACCACTCACTCTAGGATACCTGCCCACCACCAAGCCTCTGACTCCCTTCATATCTCTAGGCAGCCACAAATTTACCAGTGAAATGAAGGAGAGCCTAGGGTTGGGTTTGATGTGAGAGGGCCACCCAGTCAGACTAGAAATCATGAAACCCTTCTCAGACAAAAGCCCTGGCTGGAGAAATAGGAGATGGTTGGGCAACCTCAGGCTCATGCTTCTGGCCTGTAGTGTGACCATAAATCACAGCATGAACAACATACCAAGTTCAGCTTAATCCCAAGCCTGATTAAGTGTAAATCCAGTTTTTCCTAATAAGTTTCCATGCTGTTCTTTAGTGTCCTTTAGGCTTTTATCATCATATTCTTTGATGATAAGACACAAGTCTCTGCCTATCTTTAAGGCAACACCAATTCCCCAAGTACTACTCTCCCAAGTTATGTGGAAGTATGGGAGAAGATGGACTTTACTAAACTAGCCTCTCCCAAGTTCTGCAGCAGAGGACAACACTCCAGCAAGAGCCACAGAAACACTTTCGTGCTCAGCTGCTGGAGATGAGGGAGTTGCTGCAGGATGCATGGTAGAACATCAGTTGGATACTCCAGTGGGAAAGCAGAGTAACCCACATTCTGGGTGCTACTGCAGCTCCAAATAAGCAAACCTGTTTGAGAAGCTTTGATGAGTTGATCAGAAAGCTAAGGGAATGCGTATGGTGAGTTAAATTAAAGAGCAGAATGGAAAAGGCTGACTTACTTTGGGTCTAACAATAGCTCGGGAGAGCCCTTGCCAAAGGAAGCTGAAGTTGCCAGCAACATATGTGGAAATGTCATTAGTTTCCCCTAGTAATTCGCACTTGGTGCAAATGATATCATTTTGTCTATTAGCAAGAGAACAAGCACAATCAAATACACAAGAGTTTGTATTTTGCACACCTCCTGGGCAGCACTGTGAGGGGTCAGCCCAGAGCCAGCTACATGTAGCCAGGTAACATCTCACAAAACTCATGCTGAATGGGACTGGGATGAAGCCACCACTACCAGGAGGTTTAGGAGTGGGCACTGAGACAACTGGGACCATGCTGGGGTCAGTGCTTCTCTCAAGACCATCTCCAAACCTGCCTCTACAGCTCCTCTGGCTGCTTGGGGAGAACCAAGAGGGAAATTGGGAAGAAAATATCTCAAGATTCAGTCACCAACCCACTGAATGAAGCACTCAGCAAATTAGCCAAGGATATCCAAGGACAATGTGTGTTGCATAATATTTTTTTAGTGACCAGTGTTGTCCTGCTGCAGGAATGACCGCAGTGTTCCCTGGGAGCACTGGTGATGAGCAGGCCAGGGCTCACTGATGCTAATTGCTTTAATTTGCAGGACCAGAGCACCTTCACATGGGCTACATTACAATTCTAATAATTTTTTGAGTGAATTGTGCTACTGGAGTGACGTACAATGGCCCACAGAGTAAATCAGGAGCTCTCCCTTTCAGTATCGTGCCCTTCTGCCTGCACTGGCGGCCAGTGCACTGACACCCCAGCTTCAGCTCTTCTGCAGCATTTGGACATGGAGATGGACTCATTATACTCACCTTGCAAACTGGAGACAGGGCAGAGAGAGGTGAAACAGCCTGACATAGTCACACAGTGATATGTAAAATACACCTCAGCCTCCAACACTGACCATGTTCCATCCCTCTCCCCTCCCCTCCTTGCTGATCTACAGCTCCAGACAAGAGCTGCAGGCACATTGCCAGCCTGAGCCTCCACCTCCTTATGCCATTGCCTACCATAAAAAACAGTTTTTAAATGCTACCCTTTGACATTAGACCTGTTTTACACCCCTTGGCCCATGGGTAAAAAGCCACCGAGGGTGCCAGACAATGACTCCTGTTCTCCTCCCTGGTTCCTCACAGAGCAGAGCTTGCTCAGCAAGCTTTGCATCCCCCACAGAGCATCCCTGCCTGTGTTTCAAAGAGGAAGGAAAGCAAACTGAGTGTGCCTGGCGCAGCTAGCCGTGCCAGCTGTCATGCAATGGGTTTGCATCCCAAGGGGAAATTGGCTGTGCCAAAGTCTGGACTTTCAGGCAGGGACCATCAGCACTACCACTGCCCCCCTCCAAGTCACCCTCAGGTCTGGTTGTGCACTCAAAGGTCCTTTGTTAGTAAGGGGCTTTGAGGGAGATGTCTGCCCGGGCGAAAGGACACAGTGAAGGTGGGGCACACAGAGGAGAGACCAGGGTGAATCTGTGTGTCCCCATGGGAAGGAGGGGGTCAGCCCTGCAGAGGGAAATCTGCCAAGGGACACCCAAGAAACCTGCTGGGGACAAAGGAAAATATCAGTAGGATTGGTGGTGGTGTGAGAAGAAGGAAGCCTGCAGTGATAGGGGACAGTGAGCATGTCCCCAAACCAGACACTGAAGCCACCCAGGTCCTTCTGTGGGGCCAGAGAGCGGGCAATGGGGAGTAGCAGGGGGCAGAAAGAGGACAAACACATTTTAGGTGGGTGCCAGAGCTTTTAGCATATTTCCACACCCTCAGCAGTGCAAAAGGAGCATTGTCCTAATTGCTCTCTATGTCCCCCCGACCTGTGAGCTGGCTCTCGTTATTTATTGCATCTGGCTGCCTCCCATCTTTAGGATACATCTGACCTGGATTCATCCTCCCTTCCCCCCACTGAACTCAGCAACAACCAGAAATATCCCATAATCTCTTCTGCTTCACCTGCAATTTGTCTCATGCTGGCAACGAGCAGAACCGTCTGCCTTTGTCAAGATCAAAAAGCCACAGCAGCCATGTGATGTCAGCTTACATTAAACCCCCCCTCCCCTTCATCTCCCTTCTCCGGCTCACTGCAGAGGGGGAGATGCATCTTTGTCCTCCTGCGGCCTTCTTCCCCCCCGGCACATCTCCTGCCATTCGGAGGTGCCCTGGTTGAAGGGACAGGCAGAGACAGCCCCAGCAGGCAGCTGAGGGGGTCCTGGACCCTCCTCCACATCAAGCTGGAGCCAAACTCAGGGGCAAGGCAAAGAGCAGGAGATGCAGCAAGGTGGACCACAAGCCACCGAGTGACACTGGACCTCTGAGGGCTTTACACCGCTGCATGTCATCATCCCGCTCTGACCTTGGAGTGAGAAAAGTTCAGCCTGCCTCCATAACTGCAGTGCTTCTGCATGGGCTCCTTCCTGCCTGGGTCATGGGCAGGGGAATGGGGGGAAGGTGCCCAGAAGGGGTAGGGCAGAGGTTTTGCTGGAGCTGCTGCAAAACCTTGCACAGAACAATTTAGCATGCAAAGCTGGGCACTGCTGCTGTGCACCACTAGGGAAATTCTCTTCCCTGCTATATCATGCAGTCTTTACAGTACGGAAGTGTATTAACTTTGATACCTTATATTTGTTCACATTATACACCATGATGTGTGGAATAGCAGAATTTACTGGCGACTCTGGTGCTGTTCAGGCTTGAGTGCACTAACAGGCATCAACTCATCACAAGGACCAGGAGGACAGCCCAGCCCTGGAAACAAGGGCTTTGCTTCTTGGGAACTTGGGACTGTCCATGATACCCCTGGATGGCTGAGGCAAAGACAGCATCCTGCCCCTCTCACACACCTTAAAAACCCTCAAGCATTGTCTGGTGCCACTGTGTAGTGCCCCCAGCACAACTGACCCCCTGGGATGCCTGGATACTGCAGGAAACATAGAATACCAGGTTGGAAGGGACCTCAAGGATCATCTGGTCCAACCTTTCTCAGCAAAAGCATGGTCTAGACAAGATGGCCCAGCACCCTGTCCAGCTGAATCTTAAAAGTGTCCAAAGTTGGGGAATCCACCACTTCCCTGGGGAGATTGTTCCAACAGTTGACTGTTATCATTCTGAAAAAATTTCCACTTGTGCTCAACCAGAATCTCCCCAGGAGTAACTTGTAGCCATCACCCCTCTTCTTTTCCATGTGAGTCCTTGTAAAAAGCAAGCCTTCATCTTCTTCATAGCTGCCCTTCAAGTACTGGAATACAGTGATGAGGTCTCCCTGAGCCTTCTTTTCTCAGGGCTGAACAAACCAAATTCTCTCAGCCTTTCCTTGTAAGGCAGGCTTCCCAGTCCTCAGATCATCTTTGTGGCCCTTATCTGGACCCCCTCTGGCCTGTCCATCTTTTTCCTAAGGTGAGCACCAAAACTGAACACAGTATTCCAGGTGTGGCCTGACATGTGCTGAGTAGAGTGGAATGATCACAGAACCACAGAACAGAAGGGCTTGGAAGGGACCTCTGGAAATCATTGAGTTCCAACCTCTCTGCTAAAGCAGGTTCACCCAGAGCAGGTGGCACAGGATCACACAGGTTTTGAATGTCTCCAGAGGAGACTCCACAGCCTCTCTGGGCAGCCTGTCCCAGTGCTCTGCCACCCCAAGGTAAAGTTTTCCCTCATGTTTAGGTGGAACCTCCTGTGTTCCAGTTTGTGCCCATTGCCCCTTGTCCTGTCACTGGGCACCACTGAGCAGAGTCTGGCCCCATCCTCCTGACACCAGCCCTGTAGAT
>VZRW01001040.1:354149-389105 GCA_013398125.1 Aegotheles bennettii | reverse complement strand
CGCGCCGCCGCCCGGCCCGAGGCACGGAGCCAGAGCGCCGCCCGCGGGGCGCGTTCGCGGGCGGTCCCCGCTCCGGAGCGGGCGGTAACGGCGGCTCTGTGCGTGCCTGCGCGGGGCCTCGGTCAGTCGGTGGCGGGGGGGTGAGAGGAGCGCGGGTGTTTCTTTGTCCCCTCGGAGACAGGGTACTCGTAAGGATGCCTTACCCAGGCATTAAACATCGTGGGACCAGCGCAATGCTTGCACCTACCGGAACGCAACCGAGCTTTCTGCAGGATGCCCATTGCCTCGGGTGCTTTTCCCTGGTTTGTACACATGCACGTGCTTTTCCTCTTCAAGCTACTGAGGTGCATTTGGAATTCTCACTTCAGCTGCATGACAAGCTCTGTCTTAAAAGCTTGATTACACAGAATCACAGAATCACAGAATTCTAGGGTTGGAAGGGACCTCGAAGGATCATCTAGTCCAACGCCCCTGCCAGAGCAGGGTCACCTAGAGTACATCACACAGGAACGCATCCAGGCGGGTTTTGAATGTCTCCAGTGAAGGAGACTCCACAGCCTCTCTGGGCAGCCTGTTCCAGTGCTCTGTCACTCGCACAGTAAAGAAGTTTCTCCTGATATTCACATGGAACCTCCTATGCTCCAGTTTGTATCCATTGCCCCTTGTCCTATCATTGGATGTCACTGTAAAAAGCTTGGCTCCATCATCCTGACCTTCACCCTTTACATATTTGTAAACATGGTAACTTTTTGTGATACCACGTCCTAGGCAGCTCTCTGGTCGAGACCGAATGGGTTCAGTCAGCTCTTCAGCAGGTGTTTGTCTTATTTTGCTGCTGTAATCCAAGGCCATGCAGTAAAGGCAAGCCAGCGCTAATGTTCTGATAGCCAGTTAGAGCAACTGTACTGCTCTAATGGCATCTTGGATGCCTCTGCTAACTAATAGTAAATTAATTACCCAATTTTCTATGCAAATCCTACAGCCTCTGCTGAACTGTGGAGTGCCATAACGAGGTGGCTACTGGTACTACAACTGAGTAACTACCCAAAGGCTTGGAAGCTTATGCTCTACTACAGAGCAAGATAAATCCCTGCACTAGTATCTCTAGGGAAGCAGAAGTCCTCGAGGAAGCAGGAGCCTGTGACAGGTTTTTTCCCCCCAGTGTGTTGCTTTGGGATTATACACACTGCAAAGAAGTATGGTGTATTGTCTGGCAAAGTCTACCTGCCAGATACAGCTGTTGGGAGAAGAGTTACAGGGCTGGGATTTTTGTGTCTCTTACCACTAGGAAAATAAAAAAAGGCTTCTGCAGCACATAGCTAGTGATGCTGGTTTAAATATAGCGGAATTCCAAATCATGAAGGTTCTTTTTGGTTGGTTTGTTTTCTCAGAAAACAGGATCTGATACTTTCCCTTCACCACAACTTTTTCCTAAATTTCACCTTAAATTTATAAGCTTCTTTGTGTTGCAATGTGTCTTTCAAGCACACTTTGCTTATATCTTGTGTTAGTTTTAGAATGTATTTGTTAAATCACATCTCCTTTATAGGAAACAAAACACCTGTGTTTGGAGACTGGCAGACAAAACTGCAAACTGCATATGATTACTTGAAAGGAATGTGTAGTGTGGTCTGTGGCTGCTGGGGAAAACTGTTAAGTACTTGAGATTGAATTGAATTGCTAGAAGTAACATTCTCCAAGGAGACCAAAGTCAGTGTGTCTGTCTTGGCTTCCAGAGAGGAAGTGGATTGTGAGAGAGATGGAAGTTCTGGGATATTTGTTTGTCCAATCTGTATTTCAGGTGATCTTCCAAAAATATGGTGCTGATGATGTTCTTCTCTGAGGAAGGCCCAAATATGCACTACTGAGGCTTTTTTTTCTGGTGGGCAGTGACACAAAAAAACCCTGCCCTGTAATTGTTCCTCCAACAACCCTATCAGCAGTGGTGGTGTTGTGTAGAAGGACACCTAAACAAACACCTAAATGAGTAACTCCTGACACAGCGAAAGCGATAAAAAGAGGGGTAATGGTATGGCAGAAGGTCTTTCTGAGTTATAATTTCACCTATAAAGCTATACTGGTGATACATTTCTGGTTTAAGGTTTTGTGGATACAACAGACCTTCCTGTAACAGGGATCCTGAGACAGTAGCCCCTCATGTGTGAGCACATGAGCAGTATCTCCGGAACGTGACAGGAAAGCACTAACACATTTTAACTGAAACTTGGCAGCAAAATTACTGATAAAGCATTGGGGTTCACTTTGTTGGAAAAGACTCTTAACTGCCGTACAGATCTGTGTGGAGAAAATGTTTCTGTGAGTCTTATTATACTTTAGTAATTATAAACAGCCCATTATAAACAGCCTTGTCTATCAAGTATCTCTGTGGCTGTTGGCAACCACGAGAAGGCTTAAGATATGAGAATACCGCTGAAAAGATCATGCTGTCTCTTCAGTGCCTGTGCATTTAGTAATTAGTGGGCTCCCTGGTAACTTGCTGCATGGTGAACTGCAATGGTTATGTGGATACTGTCTTGCCAAGCTCTTTGATTAAACTAGCAAATTTATTATCTTTCAGTCACCTTACTACATCCCTCCCCTTACCTTCAGAGAAGCATCACCTTCGGCCCAAGATAGACCTGATTGTGTTCCTGATTGACATCAAGAGCAAATACAGGTAAAAGAAGAGCAAAAATAGGAGAAGGGAAATGGATATTCTTTCTTGGGTTGATGGCTAAATCTACATTTTTACTGTGTCAGAATTGCTGAGTAGTGGATTTCAAACCCAAGACCTGCCATGGTGGGGAAGCTCAGTAATATGCACAGTGGTTTTCTGGCCTCCAGCAATGGATTAGGACTAAACCGCCCTATCCAATAACACGCTTGTTGTGCACTAAGTTGCCATAGCAGAGAAGGCAAGATTCATTCCTGGATCCAGACATGGGATGATATGAACTGAGCTTTGGAAAGACGCTGTCTGTAAAATTAGATGGAAATGATGGTGATGCTGTTAAGTTCTGTAACATGCAGATGGCTGGTGTGCACTGGGCACTGCTACCTAATAACCAGCCAGTTGCTGCGTCTGTGTCCCCAGTCCAGTGATCCTGCTGGTCAAGTGGGATCTGCACTATGGGCATCTGTTAGGCAGAAGAGAAAGGCCTGCAGGGATTGATCCCTTTTCTTTCATCTTGTGCTCATCTTTGTAGAAATTATACTTGTGTTCCCAGGCCATAAGACTTGCTAAGGCACAAAAGTCAGCATTTTATTACTTAACTTGTGACTGATGATCCTGGGCTCTCATTTACCAAAAATGACAGGCCCAGCTGCATACTTAGAGCACAGATGGTGCTGCAGAAATGTGTGGGCTAGCTCTTCTGAAAGAGCTAAAGCAGTGCTGAAGTCTCGTTGGATGCTAATGAATTCAGATACTTAGTGTCCACAAATCATGAAGGACACTGTTCAAACTAAGTCAAACTGTTGAGTCTTGTGTAGAAAGGATATGTTATGGATTATTAAACAGCTATGGATATTACAGAGGTCTCTGCTGCCGTGCTTTTTAGCATAGAGTGGCTTACGGATCAGCAGATGTTAACATCGTTGGCTTTCTAATTGTGCTTCTGAAAGTTATTCCCTTTGTTCTTACGCTGCACTGGTTTTACCTCCCTGTTCAACTGGATTGTCTGTACTTTTTTGACAGCTTACAGAATGTTGAAGCTTCCCTACCTCATGTGAATGCCAGCTTCTTCCTGGGGAAAGTGTACTTTCTTGTCACGGGAGGTATGTATGGTGTCTGCCCTCTTCCTCCACTCTTAGCAGCAAAGCTTTGTTGCTTTCCTTAAAACAGGGCAGTAAATTAACTTGAAACAAGCCAAGGGAAACAAGCAGTTTTGCCAAAAGCTTTGTTTAAATTTTATTTCATCTCATCTACCTTCTTAAATTGTTTTCTTGGATAAAACACAATTCTCTTTTCTCATGCTTACTTGCTCTCTCCTTTTTGTGTTTGCCAGTCAGACCTCTCTTCTCTGGCCCTAATCCCTGAATATGATTTGTTATTTTGATTTTTTCCTGTGGCACTGCAGAAGTCTGTTCTATCTGCTCTTGCAGATCTCTCTTAATGATAATCTTAATGAGCAGTGAGGAGCATATGATACTGTGGTAATAAAATGAATCTAAATGGATGAGCTACTAAACTATTAAGTATAGTTGTAATACTAGACTGGTACCCCTGCTGTGTGCTGTCTGGCTCCATTGTGCCTTTAATCTTTCTTCCCACACACCCCACCCCAAAAGCGTAGAGGGTGCTTTCCTGCATACCCTTCCTGCTTCAGCTCTGAGGAAATAGAGAGGCCAATCTATACTGTTCAGTGTCGGAATGGAGGTGCTATGTCCCTGGAGCTTGGGAGTCAGGAGGCCTAATTCTGGGGTGGAAAAGAGTCTTGGCATTGTGTTGTGCTATGACTCTCCTGATGGAGTGAAGACCTCAGCAACATCACCCTCTGATACCACGTGAGCCAGGAGGGCTTCTGATTACTGAAAGTCTGCCCCTGCTGATAGCATACTGATCCCTTATCCAAAATGTTAATGTTACAACAGTCAGTAATGTGGCCATACTATTCCTGCTGTCAGTATTATAAACAACTTCTGTGCTAATTCCATTGTGAATCTTGTACCATTCTGTTTGTACTGCTCACTGTTGCTTTACTTTCTATGGGGCTCTCAAAATTAGCTCTGTATCTTTTTGTGCATGTGGAATTTCCTGGTGCTTTTCTTCACTGAACGTTGATTATGGGACTTGTAATGTGGGAAAACTTTTCCTGTAGTTGGCAGGGTGGATTGCTGCAGCGTAGAGATGAATGCTGTCTGGAAACTGGGGGAAGCCTACCACAGTCCTGTGCTACTCTGTGAGCTGGAGGTAAAGTGCTTTTTTGGTGTCTGAAGGGACTTGTGGATTCTACTGCTCTCTGATCCTTAGGAACATCAGTATAAATATATATAATAAATATATGTACATATGCTACTGCCTCATGTAAGTGTTGGAGACCAGACTCTTTCTACAAGAACAGTAAGAGGTACAGGAGTCTGACTGTCCTTGAAATGCATCTTCTATATTACCTGCTCCTTCCTGTGCTGCTTCAGAGTCTCGGAAAGCCAAGTCTAAATTAACAAAGACTTCTCTGATATGCAAAGCCTTGGTATATTTGTTCCTTGAGGCATTTTCTCTTCCTGGGAGCCCCTGAGCTGTTATTTGCCATGTGACTCTCTTGCCCACGTAATATTTCCTGTTAGCCAGGCTGTGTTGCTTCACAGACTGTTTCACCATCTGATGTGCCACTCTTTCTAATTACCTGCTCGATCTGAAAACCTGGAGGGAGAGTTTGGCATTCAGCAGTAGCACACTTCACTTTTCTGTGTACTCGTTGTTCCATCCTCAGAGACTGCTTCCCTGCTGGCAGGTAATATCTGTGCCTTTGGCAACCCCTTCAGGGTTCTCAGTTGGCAACGCTGTACTTTCTCTAACATTAGGGGAGTAAATGGGCCTCCTTGGAATTTTCTGTAGCTAGCTGCTTTGAACCATACTTAATGCCTGCTCCACTTCTTTCTTTTAACATGGCTTAATACTACTTTTCTACTGATTAAATAATTTCTCCATTTTGCCTCCAGTTGGAAGGGGTGCGATCTGCCACTGCTCAGCGACTTCTCCGAATATTAGAGATCTGTGCTGGTCACGTACCAGGAGTTTCTGCCTTGTCCTTTAGCTCACTGATGAGGAACTCTGCTGATGACTAGGTTCTCATTGTGAGAATTCAGCCACGTTCATCAGGTTTTTTTCACTTCAGGCATTCAAGCTGCCTGCAGTTGGAATCACACCGGGATGCATTTTTGCCTGACTTGTCACGACCACTCATCCAGAGCTGTTTCTAGTTGCTAGCTTGATTTGCGTTCTGTGGATAATGTATAGGTGCTGGGGGGAGGGCGGTTTGAATTGGGGATTCCTATCCATTGTTACATCTGAACTCCATTTCCTGATTGAGTTTGAGTTTTACCCACTTTGCCAGTGGTCAGGAGCTACGTGTTTTACTAAGAGAATATCAGAAGAACCAGCGGCTATTCCAAATGCTGAGTGTCACAGTTGAGTATTGTGGTTTCGATGTCCCCAAAGTACTAGAGAAGAGGGAGCAGGCTCCTGCTTCCTTCCAGTTGAAATACAACACCTTGGACTAACGTGAAACCTTGCTGGCAGGTTTTGTCTCCCCACCAAGAGAATAACGGAAGGTTGTCCTGAAGCTTCTAGACAGACTGCAAATGGCTGATAATGATCCAGCTGTGTGAGCATCTGCCAAGTGAAGGGCTCAGTATTTCCATGCCTGATACCTAACCGGGGAGGAAGGGACTAAAGAAAATAATCTAGCGTTTTAGCTTTCTTATAGATCTTTAAGGAAGAAAGCTTCATACATCAAGCTCAGGGTAACCTTACCAACCCAGCCTTTGGGGCTGACCAGAGATGACATACAGCAGACTGGACTACAGCAACATACAGAAAATGCGTTATCTCTTGCATGTCTGACCTATGTTGTGTATAATCCCTTAACTAACAGCTTTTCATCAGCAATAATTTATGCCTTATTCTTACTGCAAGTTAGTAGAGTGTTTTGGAATTCTAAGTTAATAAAATGTATAATATTTAATAATTAGTTGTGTGCTCTTTGTTCAGGTACGTGGCATGGGCTCTAAGACTAATGAGCACTTGCCCCAAGTTAGCCCTGGCAGCAAGGCTGGTCCTTGCTGGCAGTTTGAACTGTCAGCTAGTTGGTGGGCTGCAGTCACGGTTTCATCCACGTGGTGGTGGCAAAAGCTTTCCAAATACAATCCTTCCTGTACAGAGTTGAGCCACCTTCCAGAATATGGAGTTTCTTGAAACACTGGGATGTTTCTTACCCAGAATTGCTTGCCAGGTAGAAATGAAGCCTCGAGAGAATGTGTTAAGTTCCCTTCTGGTTTAATTTATTTAATCCCTAATAGTCTGCTTTAATGTTCCTAGGTGCAGAGCTCTAGCTGTGTGTGCTGTTTCGCTTAGCTTGGTTCTGACATCTGTCTGTGAGCAGAAAAAAGCAGAAAGCAGCACTGCAGGCTTAATCAGCTGTGAGTGTTGGCAGTCCTTGCAAAAACAGCTCAGCAAGCCACAAAGCCCGTATCCTTGCTCAGAGGACACACAAATCCTAGCTCAAGTTGTATTGTTGCTGGCAGGGGAGGGCTAGTTGTTTGTCAGCTGGAACAAAAGGAGCTAAACCATTCAGCTGTGTTATGGTGCCCAAAAGGGCTGGACTCTGGCTAAAACCCAAAGGAGAAAAACATGTCTAAGCTCTCACGGCTGTGTAAGGAGGATTGGAAGCTTAATGGGCATGTCCTACTTTCTGCTAGCTTTGTGATCCTGACAGTACTAGCTAGGACTTTGCTACCAGAGAGGGGCAATCATGCTGAGAAACAAGTTTCTCTGTTGGTGATGCTGTCTCAGCCACGCTCTCGCTCTGGGTCCCTCAAAATAAATGAGACCATGGTTTAGAATAGACTGGTTTCGATTTGCTCTTGATGTGCAGGTGCAGTCTGGGGGAGGGAAGGGAAGGGCTGCGGCCTGAAATGAGCCGGTCTTTTGTGTCCTCTGCGACTTCTGTAAGGTGGGGAGACTCTTCTGTCTCCTAGGTCAACTCTCCAGTTGTCTCTAGTAATTACTGGGTTCAGGGGTAAAATCCCTTTGGCCTTGAGAGTAATTTCGCTGTGCTTTCTTAACTGGTGAAAATGAAACTTTCTTTAGTTCACCCAGAATGCTTTGTAGCAATGCACACGTGCTGCTGTCCATTCCTGCACCTTCAAACACAGGGTTTTTTCCCACTGCCGTGTTTCAGATGTGGTATTTCTTTCCTTCTACTACTTTCAAAGCAGATGGATGCTATTTGTACTTCCTACAGGTGGCTGAATCCCAGCTGGTACAAAATAAAATCTAGTTCCTTAAGAGCAGCATCTCACTTCACCTTGGGGCAAATATTTTTCGTATTCTTAGGAAAAAGTCTTTACTAGAACTGGCAGGGGAAGTAGAGCGTATCTAAGAGTATGACACTGTGTTTCAGGTCCATCATGTTTACAACCGAAAGTAGTTGGGACACATCTAAAGCTACAGCTTCAACTATGTAAATACCTCTAGGAACTGTCAGCTATTAGTTTAGACAGGCCATGACACTGCCCCTACCACAGAAGTCAAGGCTGCTGGGGAGATCTTTCATCTGGATGGAGTAGCCAGGGCTGAAGTTCGATAAAGGTCTTGTGAAAGTAGTGCTTGGATTTGGATCAGGGGCATGGAAAGCCTGGAGCTGAATTAAGTCTAGTGACTCAGGTTCTGACTCAGGTTCTGTTGTGTTTAAACATCCTGAAAGAACTTGCCAAGCGGGCTGGAATCTAAACTAACAGAAATATAGTTACTTGTTTTCTCTTCCTTTCCCTGTTGCCTCAGTTCCCAATCAATCCTCATGGAAGTTTACAAAGAGAATCCCCCTTCCCTTGGCAAACACACTTGTGACTGTTGCTCGTTGCTGATTTGACTGTTTTCAGTTTGTGGACATGTTTTTGTTTGTCAGCTACGTCAGGAAAATTAGTGTAAAAGAAGTTTAATTAGCAAGAAGAAAAATTAGAAGTTTAATTAGACCTTGCACAAATTGCACTGGTTAAGCTTTGGTCATGCAGTGGTTTTTTTTGGGGTGGAACTGAATGAGGCTCTAATAGTGTCTCTTCTGCTATAGCAGTTTGACCCACAGGATTTTGCCTTCAGTCCAGTTACTTGAAGATGAGTTTGTATCCTCAGCCTGCTAGCCGAGCTGTTTGCAGGGGTGTTCTGCGAGAGATTTTGGCACTATCAGCTTGGTTAACGTTACCTTTTGGGATTATAGCTCTGTTAGCCCAGATTTTCCAAGGGAAGTTTTGGTTTTTGTTGTTTTTTTTTTTTCTGGTTTTGCCACGTCTGCAGTTTAATCAGACCGACTTTTATGCATGATAAAACAGATAATGCTTGGTCTGTACTAACAGGAGAGACACTCTGTGTACTGATACAAGGCCTATAGTAAAAGATCTTTCTGTCCTGGAACAAAGATCAGAGATAAATCCAGCCTTGGGGATTTATCTGTTCCTCCAAACCTTGAAACTGGTGATAGATTCAAGGCTACCTCTAATATTTGCTTTGGGGACTGGTTAAAAAGGGACGTGTCTGCTTGCCAAGACCTGTAGTTCAAAGGGGCTGGCTGGGTTAGGTCAGCGGTGGTGCTCAGCAGCTGTGGTCACGGTATAAGAGCTGCTTGGTGGCTTTCATTGCAATCACTGCCCACAGCAGCAGTGGGCAAGAAGGGACTCCTGGTACCTGCTCTGCTGGCAAAAGCAAGGGAGATGCTTTCTCCTGGGGGATGTTTAACTTGATTTTGCAAGAGCACTGGGCTTTGCGTTGGCCAGATTCCAGCTGCTCTGTCTCCATTCAGCTGGCCCAGATCCCCTGGCAGTCTCTTCTGCGTGCTGAGTGTTCTCTACTTCCCACCCCAAGCTGGTGTGCAGTGTTGCTGCGGGCTGCTGAACAACTGCCACTTTCCATTCAGTGACCAGCTGTCCTTCACTGGTGGGGAAAAGTGATTTATATGCAAGAGAAAGCAATAACTGGCAGAGCCCAGACCTGGGAGCCAGAAACGCTGGGCTCGTTTCGCCTCTGTGGTTGATATTCTTGCATGACCCTGGGCACATGTGTTAGAATTCACTCTGCCTTGCTTGCTGTGCCTCTACAGCAGGAGCTGCCTCTGCCAGATGAGTGTGATGAGAGCAAATTGACATTGCTTTGGGGTTGCAAATCTAGAACTGGGTGGAAACAATCAGAAGAAACCATTTTTTCCTAATCAGTAGAGTTTGATATTTACCTGAGTTCTGGGAAAGAAGGGTTTGGTGGGACCTGCCTGCTGGGCACCTCCTGAGATTGACTGTGCCTTTGCTGCTGTTTACCCGCCTGCCTCTGCCGCAGGGAGGCTGCCTGAAACTGGGCTGCGATCCTTCTCATAAGGCATTGCGTCACGGTTGGGTTTTGTTGTGAACTGGAACAAACCCACCCTCTGCAATGCTGAAATTCCCCGCATGGTTCAATTATCCTTGAATTGGCCAGTGGGAGAAATCAAAGTCTCTGGATCTCTTCCTTGCCATTAAATATTAATAGGTCGCGGCAATGCTATGCAGGACGGCGTCCCCTCGGGTTGGCTCTGCACAGGAGGGGCGGCCTTGGCTGTGAAGAACCGGTGCGTGAGAGATGTTGGGCGGAGGGGGCTCAGGAGTGATGTGACTCGCTCAGACTCCTCAGCAGCTGAGTGGCGCAGGCTCTGGGCCCGTGCTGGGACACGTTTCCCTTGCCACGGGCTGCTTCTGCCGGAGCTGACACGTGCCATGATGCTGGCATCCCTCGTGTCCCTGAGCTTGCTGTGTGGCGGGGCATTCTGCAAGGAGCCAGGGAAGGCACCGTGCCTGTCCCCTGCCCCATCACCTCCTTTGCCGAGGGCAGTCAGTGGTGTGTGAAAGAGCCTGTGTTTTACATACGCACAGGCTGCCTCCGCGCCGCAGGGCCAGGTGCAGCTGCGGGCTGGGTGCGAGAGCCCAGGGGGCTCTGCGCGTCACGGGAAGGAGCACCGAGGTGGGGCGAGGACAAAAACAAAGAGAGAAGCCACCTCCCCTTGGGAAACCTGGCTCTGGTGGCCAGGGGCTGCTCTGTCCTTCGGATCCTGCCACCCTCTCCGCAGCACAAGCAGCTGTGCCAAGGCCAGCTGGAGCACCCATGCTCTAGAGCAGTCCGCATGTAGGAGCGAGGCAGGGCACGGTGGAGAGCACTAGGAAAGACCTAAAAAGCCCAAACAGCATTAAACATACTAAGGAGGCTTTCCCTCATTTTCTGGCAGCATGGAATATTTTCCTTTCCTGCCTTCACAGGATGGCAGGGGTTTTGGAAGGGACCTCTGGAGATCACCTAGTCCAACCCCCCTGCTAAAGCAGGTTCACCCAGAGCAGGTAGCACAGGATCACATCCAGGCAGATTTTGAGTATCTTCAGAGAAGGAGGCTCCACAGCCTCTCTGGGCAGTCTGTTCCAGTGCTCTGTCACCCCCAAGGTAAAGAAGTTTCTCCTCATGTTTAGATGGAACTTCCTGTGTAAAAAGCCTTCCCATGGAAGTTCTGCGATCCCACCATGTGCCCAACCTGTTGTGATGGGGTGATGGTGCCATGCTGCAACTGGGCCTGCCTTGTTCCCATCCTGCTGGCCATGTCACTGCAGAGCTTGGTTTGGCGAAACACCTCGGATGTTTGCTGAAGATCAGCAGCCCCTGAGGCACCTTCGCTGTCTGCCCTGGTCAGCTCAAAGCTCTCCTGAACCTCTGTGCTGGCTGCTCTCCTAGGTTTGACAGCAGCATTGGCATCGCCCCAATGTGAACGTTCATTTTTTTCCTTCCACTGCTATGATTCCTTTTCTTGCTCTTCCAGAGATGACAGATGTGAAGCCAGGGCTACATTTGACTCAGCTTGGTACGTAGCAACCTGTGGCTCATGCTGCAGTGGAGCACCTCTCTTCAAAGCAATGTGCCAGCATTAACTAATTAATCCTCTTTCTTTCATGGCACTGAGGGGTGACTCACTGCCTCGTGCTGTTACACTGAGCAGCAGAGGATCAAAGGCATTGGAGCTGGGGAAGCCCTGGGATAGCGCGGTGTTGCTCTGTGCCTGCATATTGGGCACCTGTAAAGGCTTGGTCTTGCACACTTGTCTCCAGCTCTCTTTTTTAGCTATGCAGAGAGCTGAAAACTCTGCTATCTTAGAGACGGGGCTGGAGCTGCCTGCACCTTGCTCTGCAGGGAGTGTTTTTACTACCTGATGTTCCCTTTCAATCTTTTCTGTCCTGTTGCTCCTTCATTATAATCCAACTTGGCCATCCTGAGCAATTCTCCCTCCTGCTCTCACCTACAGGTCCTTCATGCTCCCCTGGCATCCCCGTGTGTGTGTCTGGGTGAAAGGTAGGGAAAGGGAGGCTTGGGCACCATGGAAACAGAGGTGCAGTGGTGTTGCACTTCCCCCTCAGGCTTTGTGACTCCAAGAAAGCTGCACATCAGGCCCTGCTGGTGTGGCATGGTGGCCCTGAAGGAGTGCAAACAAACCCCAGCACCTGGCTTTGGGCTGCCCTGCCATCCGTCATGCTGCTGTGCGAGCTACTCGTGGGGAAGTTGCTTGCGCGCAGTTGTTGCATAATACTGACCTAGTTCCAACGCAAGTTTGCGGACTGGGAAGTGTTTGCCTGGCCCGCGGGGAAGAGAAAACCCCTCCAGGGTGAGGGCTGCTGCACCGCGTCCTCTGCTCTGTGCTACGAAGGAGATGAAATGTGAAGTGTGTGTTTTCTGGCTCTTCCCTCTTGCCCAGGTTGCACGTGGAGCATCACCTGCTTGAGTCCCCTCTGCGTGCACACGAGCTGTGTTTTGGCTGAGTGCAGCCACTGCACAGGATTAATATGTAGTGATGGTGTCATATAAATTATATAGTCGGTATGTTCACCATCTGCTCTGCACTGAAATCTGTGTGATTGAGACTGTCTTCCCTTCCCAAAGCTTGACTTTCTTGCCAAGCTTGAAATGTGTGCGGATCTCCCGTAAGTGGTTCTGATGGAATCAGGTAAAGAGGGAATTTTTTAAGCAGGCTGCAATGTTCCCTGTGCCTGAAGTGCGAGTTAAGCATAGGCCAGCATCCTATTACCAGGAGACTATGAGTAAAAACTCTGATTTCATGCTAATTAGGTTCTAAAGGGAGTGAATCTTGATTGCAGTGGTCATATCAAAGAATCAAAATAGTAATGCAAAAAGCAAAGGAAACCCCAGAGTGATTCATATGAGAAGGGGAAATAAAGACAGTCATGAAGGAAGAAGGAGTTTGAGGGGGACTGAATTGCTCTGCTGCCCAAAAGCAGAGGGGATTTGAATCAGATTATCCTCATTAGATGTCTCTTTAAAGCATCATCAAGCCAAATGAATGGTCCGGGGGAGAGCTTGCAGGCATGGTGTCTGTGATTATCACCAGGGATTTACAGTCCTAGTTATCTCGCTTAGAGACAAGATTATTAGGGGGTATAAGGCTGTATCTGCCCCCAGACTCTAATGTGTGTTCTTAAGTGGGTGATGGGAGATGCCATGTTGCCATGCGGTCCCTTGAAAGCCTGCCTGCATCCTCCGGTGGTCCAGCCCTCCGTGGGTGCAGCGTGGAGGGGAAGGCAAGCATGAGCCAGGGAGCTGTGCTGGACAGCAGATGTTCCCTGGGGGCAGATGGGCAGGCTCCCCGGGTGGACTGTGGCAGAGGGCAAGACCTCCACTGTGGATGCTCTCACTGAGGTGGGAAATAGGGAAAGGGATCTTGGAGAGGAAATTATGTCTGCCTGCCTCTGCAGTACCATTCATCCCTTCAGCACCTCCTTTCCTGTGGCAGCCTGTGCCGGTGCAACTCATCCTTCTAGCCAGAGCCTTTGAGGCCCCAAAAGCTCAGAAGTCGGTGGGGCTGTTACAGGGGAACCTCTGCAAGTTGCGGGGAGGACCCTGCCTTTGAAAGGGAATCCATGAACTGGGGCCACCGGTCCCTTGGAGGCCGGGGTGGAGGTGGGGAGCTGAGCATGGCACAGGGCTGCTGGCAGTCCCTCCCCACCTCCCCAGCTCTGCAGCTGCAGCAGCCCCTCACCCTTCCCTTCCTCTCCTTCCCCACCCAATGCATCGCTCCCCTATTGCTTCCCCTGCTCTGGCAGGATGGCTGAGGCATCACGCCCAGGTGCTGGCTGGGACAGGAGGGGCACGGACCAAATCCTCCTCTCAGCACTCTCTTACACCACATCCTTAACATGGCCACTGAAGTTTGTAACGCTATTCTGCTTTTCAGCCTCTTTACACCAGGCCGGTGCCCAAATGTCCGTGAGACGCTGGAGAACGGTGCGGAGGTGCTGGCAGCCTGGCAATGCCACCGCAGACTAATGAACTGCTGTCGGCATGGAGGTGCTTCGGCTGGAGAGGGATGAGAGGGGAGGCTGTCAGCGAAGCCCTGCAGCCGACAGCGTGGCGGTGATGAGCTCGCTGCCGGAGGCAGCCGGCCGGCTTTGGCTCTGCGGAAATGCGCTTCCTCGCTTCTCATCCTGGATTGGGGCTGCACTCATGTCCAAACACGTGCTGCTCGTTCCTCCTGCAGCACTGCAGTCCCTCTCAAAGCTGCAGGGGCCGAAACCAGCTTGAGTTTGGCATCTGACTGGCCAAGCAGCCTGCAGTCAGAATCCCTGTACTCCTTCAGCTCAGTCACCCACGGGGCATCACTCGGTGGTGACAAAATTTGGAGATCCCCGGTGGTGGGGGTGAGGGAGGATGGCCTTGCACCTACCACTTCTTCCCAGGTCCAGAGTGGTGGGACGCAGCAGGGCAGCCACAAAAGCCAGCTCAGGGACCCATTTCTGGAGCAGTGGTTAATATTGGAAACCACACATGCTCTTGTACCTGTACTCCTGCTTAGACTGCAGCAGTCTGCAGGTGCCGCAGGAGTTTTGGGGGTTTTTTTGGTGCATTCTGTTCCACATTTGAGCTGTGCTCTAAGGTATCCAGGCACACTGCTGTTTTTTAGCATCTCTGCCAGAATGGCTCCTGTGGCCAGTGCTGAGAAGCATGGTTGTGAAGCAGCCGTGCTGGGGCTGGGCTGCAGTCGTGGGGGGCGATGAGGTGTTGTTTGCATATGGGGAAGAAGGGTGGTTGGATGTCAGGCAGCAGAGTAAATTGCAACAAATGAGATCAATCAGGACAAACATAATTTCTACTGTGTTGGAATTGCTTGCAAGCACCTTTCTGTTTTCTCAGGTTGCCGCCTTGTTCGAATGTGTTCACCAAACCATTCCCACATATGAGCAGGAGCTGCAGCTCTCCTGCGAGAGCAGTTCATTATAATGAAGTGCTATGCAAAATGCATTCGGGGCTGCTAGGTTTAGTTTTGACTTCCAGGCTGACCCACCAGTTTCCTGTCCCTTGCTCCTGGAGCAAGCTGCCAAGGGTGGGAACTCAAAGGGAGATGGCCCCTCACCTTCAGCAGGCTCTGATTTTTGGCGTTGGAGTTGTCTGCTGGAGACTTCCATGCCCCGAGAGCACAGCAGTGAGGCTCCCCCACTGCAAACGTCGGGGAGGTTTCTGCACTCAGGCTGGTGTGCTGGGGAGTTTTCTGCCCTGCCGTACATGTGCCTGAACTGGCTGAACCCACCTGCTTGGAGCTTTGTAGTGTGGCCGTGCCTTGCCCTCAGCCATTTGTTTCTGTTTCAGTGCTGGAGGTGCTGCCTGGCCCCACCAGGGCATGTGGATGCTCTCTAACCAGCTGCAGGCAAAGCTGGGAGGACACCTGGCCTCTCCCCACCCACCCAAGGGGTCAGTGCGAGCTCCCACCCATCCTTAGGTTGGGGATGGGGGCAGCATCCCTGCCGCAGGCAGAGCAGGCAGGGGGATTTGCTCATGAGGACATCCAGGCAGAAGAGCTGAGCTTAGCCAATGGTCTTTTGCTCCCTGCCACTGCCTGGCTCCCGGTAGGGGAGATCAAGGGCTCAGTTTTCCCCAGGAAGGATCAGGGAAGGGGGGTTCCTCCTTGTCCTTAAGTGCTGCCGTGCCCCTCTTGAGCTCTCTGGGGCAGGAAGGGGGAATGGGTAGAGGGAGCTTGAACCCAGGCAGTGCCGAACCACGGCCCTCCCTCTGCAACCCTGTAGGGGTCTTCAAAGGGCAACCCACCATAGAAGCCTAATTTGGGTGCTCAGCATCACCCCTGGAAGAGTCCAAGTCCCCTTGCAGAGGAAGCCAAGGACACCTGCACATTTTTCCTTAACCTCATGCATAAACACAGCTCCAAGAAGAGGAAGAAGACAAGAAAGGGAGAAGACAAACAATGTTCAGTAGAGCGGGTGCTACCTGGGCACTGCCCCACACTAAAATCCCTGTGCAGGTGGCTGAGCCATGCCAAAGAAATCCTTGGTAAGAAGCAGAGTGCCTGTGGAGGGGTGTGGGTTTAGTGTGTTGTTGAATCTCTTGAAGCCTTCATTTTCCCACCTTATTCCTAAAATCTTCCCAGGTTTTGTCCTTAAGCCTGGCTGGCTTTGAGAAGGCAGAGCAGGTGGCCTGGGCCATGCTGGGGCATCCTGGTGGATCCCAAGGAGGAGGTTTGTGCTGGAGCCCTGAGAAACCGGCTCCCAAGAGCCATGGTGGGACCTTTCAGGAGGGGACATTTCCTGCTGGCTGGTGCAGAAGAGCTGGGAGCGACATAGGGACAAGGTGCAGAATGTGCTTTGGGGGTTGGCTCCAGCCAAAGCCTTCCAGTGGCACCATCTGGATGCGGGGCAGATGTCGGGCTGTGGCGAGGCGTTCCTGGGGTTCTGGGTGCACCCTGTCAGAGGTTTGTCCCAAGATAACTGGGTCTGCTTGATAAACACCTTGCAGCTTCTCTGATCGACAGGCTTTTGGGTTTCCGGTGCACACAAGCACAAGGTGAACTTTCGGTGGATATTTTCTGCTACGGGTGGTTCTGCAAGCGCGTGCGTGAGTCACTTCACCCACCCCTGACACCGGAGGAACTGCTCACACGAGTCCGGTCGCTCATGTGTGCATGAGCACACGCAGGACGCCGCCATCCATCCCCGCTCCCGAGATCACTGGAACTGCCCTGTCTCTTGCTGGGGTCTCCACAGGGATCACAGCAGCAGACCGCAGCTGAAGCTGGTCCTTCTAGTGCATGGTTGGAGCAAACAGCACTGGAAATGGAGCTTTCCGACTCCAGGATTAAGACATAATTTTTAAATAGCTCGTTTGATATCTATGCTTCTTTATTTGTTTAATAAAAACACTTAGTTAGTCAAAGTCCCAGGCTCCTGGGGCTTTCGTTTCTCTGCAGAGGAGATAAGAAAAGCGCATCTCCTTATCCAGCGAGTAATTTTTTTCTGCTCTTTAATTATGCATTTGTGCTATTATCAAGTGTATTCAGCTCTGATATGCAAACAGTTCAAACTACTCACCAGACTTTTGCTGCTCCAAACCCAATCAACAGCTGTTACAGAGGGCAGGGGAGGCAAAGATGGGGGAGATGAAGAGGAGGACGGCCGATGCCCGGAGCCAGCTGGGCAGCCTGGACCGCACTTGTGAGCAGGCACATGTGCGCGTGCCGCTGGGGAAGTCAGCGGTGATTTTCTCCATGAGTAAGTGTTATCATGTATGATTTCAAACATTGTTTTCTTGGCCCACGAGGAAGCAGACGGGCTGGGAAGGGAGTGTGAAAGAACTGTAGCAGGGGATGAAGAGGACTTAGAAAATGGGAAGGAATAGGGTAAGGTCAGTTGTGGCAATGAGGCTGCAACATCCTTCCATGTAACAGGACCTGGGAACACTTTATTCGCAGGAGGAGGTCACGGCTGCAGTCCCCAGGCTCCCTGCCATGTGTTCACAGCTTCAGGTTCTCACTCCAGGTACCAAAACAGCAGCCATCAGCTCCTGAGCGATATTGTAAAGCTCAGCTGTGTCAAAAGCAACATGTAGGTACCTTTGGGCTTTCCCTGGTGCATATATTTGACTGGAGGGGTCACAGGGTTAATCTGTAAGCGTGGTACAGCAGGTGCCAGACCCATTTTCCCTCCCCTGAGTTAAGCCAAGCAGGGAGGGGAGAGGGGGGCAGGAGAGGGGCAGGGTGACAGTGCTGCAGCAGGACCCACAGGAATAGGGGCTGGGGGTCACTAGGAGATGACTGATGTGGGAGAAGCACAGCAGGGGGATTTCAGGGGAGAGGCAGAGAGGAAGATGGTAGAAGAGCATCCCCCGTTGGGAAAAGGAGATCAGCAGGTGGAAACACTCCAGAGTGAGAGGAAAAGCAAAGCCTCTGGAGCAGGGAGCTGTTTCAGGGGTAGGTTTCCTGACAGAGGACAGGCTGTTTTGTGGGGGGTCCTCTGCACAGCTCTAGCCTCACCAGCCCACAAGGCGAGCTGCTTTTCTGCTCCCTAACCCCTACCCTTGCACTTCTGCAAGCTGCCTGCCAGGGACAGCGAGTGCCCCAGGTGCCCTCTCCTCCCCAGGGCTCTCACTGTAAAGCACAGTTGTGGTCTGGAGTAAGCCTGAGCTTTTCTCCTGACCCCTCAGTCCTCCCTGCTATGGCTTTCTGACCCTCTGGAGATACTTGCAGTGCACCCTGCTGCTGGACACACCCCCTTCTTGGTCCCGTGCTTGCACCCCTCCTCGCCTGGGGTGCACAGGAGGCAGGGAGCCAGATGAGAGAGGGTATGGAGAGATGTCTTCTCCTGGCAAGTACCTGCGTGGGGGTAAGCACAGCCTGTTCAGCATAAGCATCGAGGTGGATGGTGCTGAGCTGGCCGTGCTGCTCATGGCTTCAGAGATCAGTGCCGTGCCGAGAGAGGGAAGTTCTTGCTGCGCCCTGTTCACTTGGGGAGTTTTACTTTGAGTAGGACAGAGGGGGAATAACTGAGTCACAGGCGCAGAAATGACAGCCAGGCTCTCGCAGCTCCTCGAGGGAGCCCGCAGTCCCCCGGGCTTGGCACGGCCATCCCTGCCAGCACCACACAGCCTGGCAGGCTGCTCCTTGCAGCCAGAGATGTGTGCGAGGGGCCAGCAGCCAGGGGCTGGGCATGCCGGCTGGAAAGGGAAGTGAAATCGCGGCAGGCATGGAACCAGTGGGCAGCAACCTGTTTTGGTCAGGACTTTCACTTGCCCGGAGCCCCATGGCACCCGGTAGGAAGGCTGAGGTGGTGATGCAGCTGCTTTGGTGCTGCCCTGGTGCAAGCCACCCTCTGAGGATGCTGCTGGTAGGGCAGGAAACATGGCCAGGGGGCTGGGAGGGCCCCACCGTAGGGCAGATTCTGCCCTGTGGGGGCATAGGGTGCTGGAGAACTGTGCTTGGGCTGCAACCCAGTGCGTGAACTGGTGCCTGCATCCTACCCGGGGGCTTCAGGACGTGGGGTGTGGAGGCTGTGGGCTCAGCTTGCCCAGAAACCATTGGAGAGGGGCAGGCACATCCAGGGAAGGGACCAAGTCCTCTGGCCTGTCTCAGAGGAGCTTGGTTGCCCAGTTGGGATGCCTGGTACTCTGTCACCTCAAGCCACATCATCCTTTGGCTTTTCTCCTCCTCACCTCCCAGCCTCAGTCTAGGACAGTGAGTGGCAGAGACCTCACTAGAAAGAGCCTGGAGGCTGTAGCTGCTTCAAGGCTAGGACTCCAGAAGTAAAACCCCATTAGGACTCTCCTGGCCAGGGCAGGTCTCCTGCACTGCTTACTTCAGCCAAGAGCAAGCCAGCAACTGTGGATGGTCCCTTTCTTTCCTATGGGGTGAAGAAAAGGGGGACATGACTTTGATAAGGGTAGAGAAGAGCCACCTACAGCACTGAAATCCACTTCAGATCTCAAGTACTGGATTTTAACATGTAGGTACCAGTGGCAGGATGTTTCTCCTGCTCCTGATCAGGAACATCTAAGATCATTAAGGGTTTATTTAGTCCCTTCCAAGGGTATGGGGACCAGACTTGCTTGGTGTGACCTGCTTTGCCCATGCCCTGGGCAGTTACTGAGAAGAGCCAGATCTGAATCCTGGAGAAGGAGACATGGTGCCAAGGGATTGGGAGGGTCCTTGCCACGGGTCTATGTCTGGGATGAAGAGGGTGGAGAGTGCAAGGTGATGGAGAGCACCATCGTTGGTAGCGATGGAGAACACACACCAGTTGGTCTGCCTGCACAGCAGTCACTAACGGGCCCTGTCCTGGGGGCAGTGGGAGCTTTTAAAACCTCAATGCCACTGCACTCTTTTCTCCTCCGCTCCTTTTCTGTATTTTCCATCCAAGCCAGATCCAGGGCCCTGGGATGGGTCTTGTAAAGATCTGGGCACAGGAAAGCCTCCTGTAGGCACTGGAGGATGCCTAGCTAGGCAAGGGAAGTTGCCAGCTAGGGGACATGCCCAGGCTGGGAGCGGTGTACGGGTGGGCTGGGGAGGGAAGGGTGAGGGCTGAGGAGGTGACACTATTAGCCTGGGGTGCTGTGCCATTGGGCACGGGGTGGTGTGTGGCTGGGGCACACCAGGGGCTGCAGGCATTTCAGAAGCGTATTTTGGAGGAGAGGGGTAGTTTGAAGGTTCACTGCACGGGCAGGCAGGGGTAGGGCTTGGGCGCTTGCTCTCCTCCTCCCCCAGTGAAGATCCGCCCCGGGCAAGCGCAGCTACTAGAGCCCCAAGGGAGACGACACAGCTTGACAGACTGTATCTCCCTCTACCAGGGGCCCCGGGGCGCTGCGACTTCACACTCCGGCAGCCCCTTCGCTGCTGTGCCATGCAGGAGCTGGGCTCTTAGTCCCACTCCACCATGTCCTCATCAGTAAAAGCCGCCGCTGCCTCCCCCTGCCTCTACTCCCAGTGCTTCGACCTCCTGACCAAGTCCTGTGTCAAGTGCTCTGACTTGTTCAAGGACAACACAAGTAAGAGGACAAGGGCGGCCGGGGACTGAGCATCCCAGGGCTGGGTGGTGGTGGGCCAAGGGGGCTGGGGTACCCTGGGGGTGGGAAGGTGAAAGGGACCTTCTCCTGATGATAGCGATGGAGGATGGAGTGCTGCCTTCACCTGGAGGAGGAGAGAGGAAGAGGGCAGCCACTGCCAGCAAGGGGAACATGGTGCGGGGAGAAGAGGGATGTTCCGGTCCGGCATAGGGGTCACAGCTTGTCCCAGGAGTGATCATAGGAAGAGCAGGATGCCCTCATCTCCCACCAGCTGGGAACAGCAGCAGTGGAACGAGGGTCCCACCAGGCAGGGGGACGGTTTGTTGGAGTGGTGGGTGGGTAGCAATGAAGAGCCGCTTTCCTTCCTCACCGCTGCAGCCCTGAGGCTGGCCAGCCAGATAAGTAACGCTGCTACTCTCTTTCCCTCACCCCAGATCTTCCCCTCCTGACACTGCCGCCATTTCGACCCACAGTAGATCCTGCCCACCCAGCACCCACCTCTACCCTGGTGCCCACCCTCCCTTCAGTGGACCTGCCCAGCACCCTCCTGATCTTCTGGATCCCAGTGGTGGTGGGGTTCATCCTGGCTATGGCTGCCCTCTGGGGCTTCCTGGCCTACAAGGTGGGCAAGCAGAGGAGGAAGAGGAAGGCAGTGGACGAGGAGGCCGAAGGTAGGGAATGTCTTGCTCTCCCTGTCACAGTATCCCAAGGCTCCCAGGGTAGATGGAATTGCTTGCCGCCAGTTCCCCTGAGGCACATCCTTGTTGAGACTGGCTCCTCCACCTAAACATAGGCTTCATGAGTGCCCTGGGGCATTTTGAGGCAGCTCAGCCACCCCCTGAGTGATGTCATCCTGTGTCCCCTGGGGACCCACACCTGCACCTGGCTCTCAGTGTGACCCCACTGAACTGTCCCTCTTTTTGCCAGGTATCCCCTTGCCTTCGCTTGCTTAAAGCATGTGCTAGCACCATCCCCTCTCCACAGGGGACACATATGGAGCACCAGCAAGTTGTCTGTCCTTCTCCCCTCCCTGCCCCCAGAGAGCCGTGGATGGAGCAGGGGCTGTGGAGATAGTGGTGGACATTGGGGATGGCCTCAGAGGGAGCCTCTCCCTGAGGCACAGCAAATGGCGGTCCTGTGTTGACCACCCAGCCTGGCATTGCTGTTTGGGATGGCTGGTGCCCTCCAACGTGTGCCCCAAAAACCTTGATGGTGTCGGGGCTGAGCCCCATTGGCAGGACACTGGGACACCGGGACACCACACAGGGTCATCCCCAGAGGCATCAAAAATAGGGCTGGGAGGCAAAGGACAGGGCTGAGCCTTTCCTGGAAGGGTATTTCCAGGGGGGTGAGGCAACGGTGCCCTGTGATGGCCCAGCTTGTTGGGGCGTCAGCCAGGGACTGGGTGGCCATTTCCTCCCTGAAGACCCCCACCCCAGCGCTGACTCAACCCTGGCCACTCTTCTCAGAAATGGTCCTGCCTTGCTTCACCTCTCCCCATCCCTGGGCAGGGGGTACGGCTCCCTGGGGCCCTCCTCAAGGTGCCATGCCGGGGGATGCTGGCACCTGCCACCACTCCACCAGCCAGGTGGGTGCCCTTGGGTGGCAGCGGGGCTGGGGGCAGCCAGTCCTGGTGCCCCAGCTTGCCTGCATGCCAGCGACGATGCTGGCCGGGTGACTCAGACTGGGGGACATTACCTGGGGCTTTTCCACTAAAGCGAGTGCGGCTGAGACTGCCCATGACACACACGCCTGGGAAAAATACCAAGAACAAAAGAGGGAGAAATCCAGTGGCAAGCTAGATCTGGCTGTGATGGACAACATCACAGGCACCCCTCGGCTACTCCCCCGCCGAATGCTCTGGTGCCTGTCCCCCCTGTCCCCCTGGGCTGCACCCCGGCAAGCCCTTCGCTGCAGCACTGGATATGTGGAAAGTCGCAGGAGGCTCGGGGCCGGCGGCATGTGCCTACGTTCGAAGCGTGTAAACAAGTCTATTTTTAAGCAGGAGGCGGTCGGGGAGGGTGAGCCAGCAAGGGCCGGGCTGCTTTGCTGCCGGCAGGCTTTAGCGAGAGGGTTCAAAGTGCAAGTGCGAGCTTCTGCCTTTCCCTATTGGGCTTTTTTTGGGGGGGGGAACCATCAGCAGTAAGCAGGAGGGGCTCTGCAGCAGCAGAGGTGCAGTGGTGACCTTGCAGGCTCCTCCTGCTCCAGCCCCATCTCCCCACTCTGTGTCCCCAGGGACAGGATCCCCTCCCTGGGACTGACCCGGTCCCAATTTGTGAGCCCTGTAACTCCTTTTTCTTGCCCTCTCCCAGCAAATGTGGATGCCACTGGCCCCCTGTCCAGCCTAGGCTGCCAGGACCCCACCACACTGGAGGGAGATGCCGCCCTGGCCCCAGCCCCATGCCCAAATCTCAATGGAGGCCAGAAGATGCCCGGGCCACCCAGGAAAGCCAGGGCAAAGCAGAGGCCATGCTGCCAGGGCGATGCTGACGGCGACATCATCCTGCTTACCACTGTGTACCCCCGGCACGAGGAGTGCAACCACGGCTTCCCGCTGCCTGCCACCGAGCTGGGGGCCACAGCCCTGGTCACCACCAAAACCACCCAGAACTGTGCTGTCGAGGAGAGAGCCTGAGGACGAGGGAAGCGGGGCTGAAGTGCTCCAACTGATCCCTGCGGATGCCTAGAGCCCACCCCTGGTGCAAGCAAAGCCTTGCATGGAAGTGAGCTGGCTGAGGACTGGGTTTTGCCTCAAGCAAAATCAGCCTTCTAGGATGACTGCCCTTTTCCACTTTTCTGTTTGTGCCGAGTCCCAAGTTACACCTGTAAGTGCTGGAGGAAGCCGGCGCAGACCACATCATGTTACGCCGAGTTGCCAACAGCAGCCATGGCCGTACTGTCAAGAGGAGGCAGAGGAGATGCAGCCGGTGAGGATGGAGCATGGCCGGGGCTGCTGTGCTGTTTGCAAGGCTGTCATTACACCAGGATGGGTGATTCCTGGGGACATGGGGCTGAAATAGCAGAAAGAGGGTGGGGGGAAGGAAGATGGAGAGGGTAGCAGGGATCAAGTCCCACACTGTTGCCATTAGTTCAATTTTTGCTACTGACCTCAATAATTGGAGGCTTGGGGCCGTATGGAGCAAGGCGCATCCAACATCTGCTCCATTCACAGTCCTGCCCCCCATCTTCTGCATGCCTTAATATCCAGGTCTCTCCTCCCTCTGGGCACTCTCACGTGGTGGCAGGCATCCACCAGCACTCGCAATAACCCCCTCCACAGCCAGGTACCCCAAGGATGGGAAATGGGTCTGTCTTCCCAAGCAGGGAACGAGGGAGGGGATAGGGGAAAGTGATCTGTCTGCTCTGACCTACAAGCGCTGTAGTCAGGGAGGACCAGGGGCAGGCAACGGACACTGCTGTTCTAGAGGAGCTCCATGAGCTTGTCATTACAGCCTGAGACAACCATCAGTTCAGCTCACAGTGGCTGCAGAAATGCTGCTTGTCACTTGGGGTGACAGGGCTCACAGTGATGGATGTTTCCACGCCGCACAGAACCAGGCAGGGAGTGATGTGAGCGTAGGCGGGATGACTTAATTTATGTGAGTGTCTTCAAGGCTTTGCCTGCACACCAGAGCTGGCCAGCACTGCTGGTCCAAGGCATCTCACTGTAGATGGTCTCGTTCACCTGTCCACGAGTGGCTTTGCTGGGCAGGAAGGGCTCTGCTTTGGAAATGAGCTCGTTAGTGCAGGATTGCTGTTCCCAAATAATTACAGTAGCCGATTCCCCTGGCTGAACAGAGCCTGGCCAGTGGCTTGGGTGAGAAACCCTGCTGGCCCCGGAGGGGGTGGTTAGGCAATTAGAAGTGCCTGGGAGGGGGGGTTATTTGCATCAAGTGCAAATTGCTTGGTGGCAGCCTGGGTGAGCTCTTCCTTCGGAGAGGTGGCCTTCTTGCCCAGGAGGCTTCAGGGACTGAGCAGCATTGGCCAAGCAAGGCGTGGGAGCACTGCTGCCACTTGTCAGCAGGCCATTTAGGGCCCTAGAGCTCATGGTGGAGTCACCCACTGATCTCTCTGATGACAGGGACGTGCCCCCCCCGCCCAAGTCTGAGCTCTCTCTGGGGCCACAGGACCAGACACTGATGCTGAGGGTGACCATCCCTCTTCTCCCTGCCATGGTGCTAGAGCCAGGCTTTTGGCATCTGTCCCATGAGGAGAACCGCAGGAGCTGCCACAGGTGCCAAGGCCCAAATTCCTCAGCACGACTCCTCTCCCAGACCTAAGCATGCTGGCAGAGGTGAGCCTTCGTCTGGCTAAGGCTCCGCATGACCCAGGATGGGTTCATGTGCCCAGTGACTGTCCCCTAGGGCTCCAGGCACCCGTGGCTCGCTGGCAGAAGCTGTGGAGGCTCCAGCTGTGCTGCCTGTCACAGGAGAGACATCCCCATGGCACAAATCAGGCATCTCCTCATCCCCATGCTTCGCACCTGGCCCCGTGAAGTGACTTTGAGCAACCTTTGTGCATCTGGAGTAGGAAAATGGACTGAACTTGGTGCTGGAGGAGGGACTGCTCATGGGAGGTAAAGCAACTTGCTTCATGGGAGATGGAGGTGAGACAGAAAGGAAGCAGGACTGTCAGGCTCCTCTCCCGCTTCCTGCCTGGTGATCACCACAGCTCAGCCCCACGGATGCATCGCTCACCCTGGCTGGCGTGGCAATTAGAGAAAGAAACTCCTGACCGAGTCCTGTTGAAAAAGCTCTCTTTATGCTCAGGTAAGGGCTTCCAATCTCATTTCCGCTAGAGCTTCAGCCAGGCATCTCCTCCACAGGACACTGCCAGTGTCCACAGTTGGCAGAAGTGGCATTTTGATCCACATTGGATTCCTCAACCAGCAAGTGCCCCTCGGATCCCCTCTCTGTTGTGGCAAGTGGGTTGTCTTCCTCACATCCTGCCTGCTCGACTGCCAGCATGGTGGGGCAGTGCTGCTCTCCTGCCCAGCCTGGGAGGGATTTGCAACCCCCACTGTGCATGCTGCTCCGTCCTTATGTACAGGACAGGGGGTTGTCCATCTCGTCTGCACAGAGAGCAGAGGGAAACAAAAAATATGGTTGTAAAAATGAAAGAATAAAGTGAACCCGTTGTTAATGCACGCTCAGGAGTCTGTATGGGGTCCCCATTCCCTTGGTTTCAGGGTTCTCTGCCATGGTGGTCCCACGGAGTACAGCAGGGTCTTGAGCTGGAGAGGCTCCCTCTGTGCTGGCTTCACCAGCACATCCCCTGCACACAGCTGTCTGCTTGGCTAGGGACCAGCCAAGCCTGGCTACTTCCATACCCCTCATGGCTTCCTTGAGAGCTGGCTGATGGGATGTGGAGCTTTTTTTGGGGGGTGTTGCCCATCTTTGACTTTCCACAGCAGTTTCTCACTTCCCCCTGAGAGGCAGGAGCTGTGCTTCCTCCCCGGCCCAGCGCCCGCCCTGTTGCCCACACAACTGCCTAGAAAGGCTGGCAAGGCCAGGCTTCAGCTGGCCACAGGGCCACAGGGTTTTGGAGAGAGCCAGGGGAAAGTCTGAGGAAACCTTGGGACAAGAAGAAGGAGCAGAGGCTAAAACCGTCCTCACTGCAAAACGACCTCAGGCATACCCCTAGCCATCTAACAACCCCACCAACCACGCTATATAATGGAGGTCACAAGGGTATTCGAGCTCCTGCAAGTCCCACCAACAATGCTGGGGGGAGCAGACAGCAGCCTTGGTGTCCCCAGGGATGAGGGTTGGTTTTCATCCCAGGTCCTAAAGGTAGGAGCCAGCTGGCCAACACAGTGTGGTGGCACAGTGAGAGGAGGCACCAGGGCTACCCTGGCTGAGGGTCTTCTTCTGCAACCACCAGTCATGTCTGCCAAGCCGTCCACAATCCCACAGGCTCCCCAGCCTCCAAAGTGCTTGGCGTTCCTCTGCCAGCCTCCCTGCCTGGGCCCTTCTCCCTCACTTTCAGCTCTTTCCTCCCACTGCTGGTTCGCACACCAATTTAGCCTCCTGATATTTCACCCTTGGGCCCAACTACTGCAGTGCAATGCACACACCCCCCAGATCACCACAGACCCAGCTTGCCCCTCTGTGGGCTTTCTTTGGGTGCTGGACCTTGACAGCAGGCAGGGCAGGCAGGATAAGGTGGGCACCATTTTATCCTATACACGAAGCAATACTCCGATGGCCAACATCCCACAGGGACCCACCCGTCTCTGGGTACAGCCTCTGATCCCCCCACTTGCTGCAAGAAGACTGGGGCTGCGTAGCTGTCCCATCACCCACCTGTGGGACACGGACCTCGTCCCGCCCCACAGAGCTCTCCCCACCATCCTGCTTCCCAGTGTCAGCCATGACAGAGGGACACCTGGGTGCCCCTGCGGTCCTCGGGGGACACCCGTGGGAGGCCATGGGTGATGATGAGAGGCCAGCAAGCCTGGGGTGCCTGCCACGAGGTGGCACTGACACTGCACACCGGCCTGCATGGCTGCAGCACTGCATGGGAGCTGCATGGGAGTGTGAATGTCCAGATGCAGTAAGGGGAGACAGGGAGGGCCAGCCACGCTGGTGGCTGGGCACCTGTGGGCAGGACAGGCATGGAGCAGTGGCACCACCAGAAGCAGGGCAGAGCGGGATGCAGTGAGCTGCTGCTCCTTCCCCCACCCCCAGCAGCACCTCTACCATCACCCCGCTCCGCAGCGGTGCCAGGTATCCCCAGGGACTCCCCGAGGCTCAGACCTGCCAGCCTGCACCTCCCTTCCCTGTCAGCCTCTACTGAAAAAGAAATCACCCTGCCACCCGCCAAGCTCCCCAGCTGGAAAAAGCCCTGGGCTGGGGAGAAGAGGCCGCCCAGTCCCCTGTGTGAGGCTGTCTGGGGACCACAGCCTTCCTGATGCCGCTCATCAGCATCCCTCCCTAATCGCTACCCACTGCCTAATGATAGTAATAAGGAAGAGTGAAGCTGCCTGGGGACTGGAAGTGCTGACGATGTTGGGGGAGCCAGATGGTGTTCGCACTTAAAGAAAGATTGAAAAAAAAAAAAAAGAAAAGAAAGAAAGAAAAAAAAAATACCACTTGGCTTCCATCAGCCTCTGTTTCCTTCGCCTGTCTGTCAGGAACACTTTGGTCTAGGCCGGGGAGAAGCTGAGATGTGACACTGGCCGCCTTCTCCCCACTCCATCTCCAGGTGTTTCGGGGTACGGTGGGAGGGGGCACAGTGCCCGCCCGGTGCCTGGTGCAGAGGGGGTTTTCTCGCTGCCTTCGTGGGCCAATCTCTCCACTGGGGCCACCCCTGCTGTTCCCTGCTTTGCTTGGCCATGCTTGGTGAGCAGTTTCCCCGGGGAGTAAGGAGGGGGACAGCCAAAAACCACTCTGAGGGGCTGCGGTGACAGGGCAGCAACTCCCCTGGCAGAAAGGGCTGCCCCTGTTTTTGGGAGGTGAAGCCCACACTTTCCCCAGCACCGCAGAACAAGGCCACCAGCCCAGGGTTTGCAGGGTAGGACCCAAAACCTGACCTCGGGGATCAAAGTGGTTGGGCAGGGACTGTGATGCCCTCAGCTTCTCCACCCTGGAGATATCTCACCTGCACCCCTCCAAACTCTTCACCCAGCCCCTTCCCCGATCCTCGGGGTGATGCCTCCTCCCTCCAGAGCCACCTGCCAGGCTGCAGGTGCACCTGGGGCTGGGACAGGACATGGGACGCGTGAGGAAAACCCCCCTCCTGCCCCCAACTGCTGTTCCAAATGCTCTCAGGGTGACTGGACCTTCTTCCCCTGTCACATTCCAGGAATGCAGGGACAGGAACATGCTGGGCAGGGAGGATGCTCAGCCTCATGGAGGAGAATGTTCAGCCCCGTGCCATGATGACAGCCTAACTCTTCTCCAGGGATGCTCCAAGAGGAGGCCCCAAGGCAGGTATAGAGCAAACCTGCATGTCCCCTATGCTTCAGCAGGTGACTTCCCCCCCTCCTACAGCAAGTTGGGTCATTTTAAACCCATTTTTTGTCTCTGTCCTAGCTAGCTATGGCGGGAAGGTTCCCACCAAGTGACACAAACCCCATCTGACACCCGAAGTGATGGGCAGCAATGGGCAGATTGTGTGGGGAGAGTCTCTGTGCTCCTTTTGAGGTGCTGCTAAGACCATCCCACCACCAGGGACACCCCTGAGGGATGCAGGGCTCTCTTCCTGCCCAGAGTTTGGCAGCGCCACTGCCCCATTCCCAAAGGGCTGTGGAAGTGGACATGGGATGTGGAAGAGCCCCAAAAGGAGTCAGCCAGGAAGCAGGGTGGCCAGTGCTGAAGCCAGAGCACATGGCACAGCCCACCCTGCTACAAACCCACGTTGCATCATTCCCTCTTCCACCCGTTTTACCTGATTTCCCCTTTCCCGCCCCTTTTTCAGAGCATGGGGCTGTGATGGGAGCCTGGAGTGCCGCTGGAGGGGTGCAGGGGGAAGGGGGTCACCGGCAGCAGGGTGCTGTGGGGGCGAGGCCCCATGTCCTTCATCCGTCAGCTCCAGTGTCGGCCGGCTGCTGGCTGGAGCTATTCTGAGCCCAGATCGATGGGCGAGCGCGGAGGTTTGGGTGACAGCTGCGGGAGGCATGTTGGCAGGAGGGCTGCAGGCAGGGAAGAGCAGGTGGGATTTTTCAGGAGATTCCCCCATCCTTCCCCCTCCCGCTCCTCCCCGTCCTGACAGGTTTCAATGATGCAGATGTCTTTCTCGTTTCCTTCCCTACGGCGGTTGCAGTCTGACTGGGTCCTGCTACCCAGATGCGCTTCCTGATCTGAGATGCACCAGCATTTCACAGAGTGGCGAAACTCCGGGATGCAGGCACCTGCAGCCCAAAGCTGTGGTCGAGACAGAGCTCAGGGTGGCAAGTTAAACAGAGGTTTACAGTGGGGGTGACATGCAAAAGAACTGCTTCTTCTTCCTCCAAAAAAAACTGTGATTCTTGTTCTTTGATAATACTAATATTTGGTAAAGGTTTACAAGGCTGTTAATTCCTCATGAAATTAGGGTAATTTTAAAGCAAGTGCTTTAAATGCAGCACTGGTAAATTGGCCTATAAGGTAAATTCAAGTATCTGAATTATTTTTTTTCTTTGAATGCTGTTTTCCCTAGCTGAGGGGTTCACCTTCTCCGTGAGCGAGTACGAGGCGAGTACTTCCAGCAGTGTCTGCCAAGGACCACAGCCCTCGCCGAAGGGGCCCAGTCCCCTTCCCCAGAGCAGAGCAGGGGCAAAGGATGGCTATAGAAGGGACAGCCATGGCAGGTCACCCTCGCTGGCCCCTCGTGGCCACCATCGCCCTCCCCTGAGGGTTGCCCTGGCTTATTTGCAGTGGTAGATGCTGAAAGCACTTCCCATTCCAAATGAAGGGGAGCATCGTTTTGACACCGGGCAATCCTGTTGGGAGGGGGCAGGAAAGGGCTGGAACAGTGGATTGGGATGAGGGGGAAGCAGAGACTTGTCACCCCCTTCCCAAGCCCCCCAAAGAGACACCCCTAGCCCCAGACCTCCCAGTCTGCCCCCCTCGACCCCCTCCTGCCCAATTCCCTCTTGGCTCTGCTCCCCCCCACCTCCACTGCTGATATCAGAATGAAATCTATAAATACTGCTGGAGTGACACGTTTCCCAGTGTATTCCCGGTAACACTCTCTCTGGGTTTCTGGTTTGCTATTCAGCTCCTCAATTATTTATCTCTGCAAGGAAATGAGGAAACAAACTCAGCGAAGCAAACTTCATGCCCTCTAGTGACATCGTGAGTTATTTAAAAAAAATAATATTAAAAATTCCCCAATGAGTCATTTGAGATGTATTTAATCAGCTCTAACCACAGAGATGGCAGTCATGACTAGCTGCTTAGTGTCGGTACTGGCTGGGGAGGGCCACTGGCAGGGCTGAATCTGGATCTCTCCGTGGCATTTCCCAACAGGGATATTTGGGGAAGTCCTGCAGGTGGAGGGTAAACCCTGAATGTCCTTGTCTACAGTTCAGGGTGGTTGGGGGATAATTGTAAGCTCCTGGTAACATGGGCCTACACAAACATCTGGGGTGGCAGAATGCAGGGATATGGGGGGTTATAGAGGCTGTGGTGGGATGTGGGGGATGGAAGGATGCAGGGGATACAGGGGATACAGGGGGATGTAGGGGATGTGGTAGTAGGTGGGAGACACAGGGCACACAGAGGGATGCAGTGAATGCAGGGGTGGAGGAGATGGAGGGGATTGTGGGGAGAGATGAGGGGTGCAGAGCATTGAGGGGATGCAAGGGGTGCAGGAGATGTGGGGGGATGCCCTTGTGCACAGGCACATTGTGCCAGGGCACCACTGAAAGCCCTTTCCAGAGCAGGGGGTGTGTGCCAGGCCAGCTCCCCAGGAGCCCTGCTCACCTGCCCCCCCAGGGGCTTCCCCTGCCCACCTGAATCCCATCCCAGGTCCAATGCCAAATGATCATGGAGGGCAACAGTGAAAGGATCCCTCAAACACCACCTCCCTGTGACAGTGGGTATGCACTGTAACCAACTGGGTGCTGGCCATGCTCAGCTGAGACCTCCTTGTTCCTGGCAGTCACTTTCTTTGGGACCCCTCCTGGCTCACTGCCTCTCACACCATGGCCAGGCCTTTCTGTTCCTTCAGCCACAAGGACCTGCTGAGACATTTCTCACTCCGGGCCTGGAGAGTGGTGGTGGCAAGGCAGGAGATGGCTAAAGGCTATGCCAGGAGTGTGTACAGCTCAGTATCGGTGGGCTCCAGTAGAGACGAACTGGAGGCGGGGTGAATGCTGTCCTGGGAGGTGTTAAGAGCAACTTATCTTTAGCTCATCGCTTGCTTTCAGACCAAATCCAGTGCCATCCACAGCTAAAATGTTCATGCCTAAATTGTGATGTACTTTGAACACAGGCTTATGTGTTCTGTGGAAGGGGAAGTGTTGAAACCTATCTCTCTTCAAGGGATGCTCTGATCCATCCCCCTCTCCCCACAGAGGGCAGCCAACAAGTCCAGCACAGGCCCCTGCTGTCACGCCACAGCTCCTCAGCTCTGCACTTCCCAGCCCTCCCACCTCTTGGGTCCTCTGCCCTGGGAGCCACCAGACAGTGAATGCTCACTTGGGCAGCACTTAACCCCTTGATCTACCACCCTCAAAGCTGCATGCAGCCATCGAGCTGCTCTCCCCGCATGCCGCCGGCGTGCTGGGCTCCACTTCAGCTTGAACGCCGGAAAAAGCAAAGGGCATAATTTTAGGAGAAGCGTGTGAAATGTGTTCTGGCAGATCAGCCAAAGAGCTCTCCAGTGAAAGGAAAACATTAACATTTGCAAAAGGTCCTTGCAACAAAGCAAAAAACTCCCAGCAGGCAAATCCAGATGTGGGATGTACAAGTCCCGGGATGCAGACAGGGCTGGGGCAGGTCCACTGTTTTGGGAATGGTCCATGAGTGTCCTGGGAAGGAAACCTCTCCAGGCAGGAATGTTACACTGGTGGGATGAAATGGTGGAGGCAATCGGAGGGGGTGGGACCGCTTACTCCTGACCAGGATCGACTGCATGCACAGATGCAAAGAGATGGATTTAGACTTGACTGGGACAGGATCTTCTCCAGGTCTGAGCTCCTTTTCTCCATCAGCCCCTCTACTCCACAAGATAAATTTGCAGAGAAAGGAGGGGGGAAAAAAAACCCTGAAGCCTGCAGCCTATGATTCATCCTTACTATATTTGCACTTATTATTAGAAAGATGAAAATGCAGCCAGAGCTGGAATTACAGATTTAGTAAGCAGGACTGCCTATTTCAGCATATACTGCTTCTCCCAATAACTCTGACACTCCAGGAGACCGGCTTACACCCTCACTAGCATTAAGGCTTTGCCCAACACAGTCTGCTTATACATCTGGGTGGATATATTAAGCGAGTGAGTCCTTCAGGGATGGCAATATCTGGGTTCCTGGTGGTGCCTGTTTAGCACTCTGTGCAACCAGCCAGCACCTGTAAACCTCTGCCTCGACATTCAGCCTCCTGCTAATTCTCAACCAGATTTTGGAGACATATCAGTCCATGAAAGCCATAGGCAGGAGGGTCTTGTTTGCTCTCTGCTTTACAAACCTTCTCCGCTCCTGGCAGGGAGCCTGTGCCGAGGGAGAAGAGAGGGGCACCCTGAGCTTGTAACTCACCCCTTTGCCCCAAATTCCCGCTTTTTATGGACAAATTAACAAATGCCACAAGGGCTGAGTGCCATCTTCTTGAACCTAGGGGTCTTGGCAACTGTGGCCAGCCCTGCACCAGCCCTCATCCTCTGCACCCACCAGGGAGGGAAAGTGGCTGATGTCTCCCCATGGCACCTCTGTGCTACCCCATGCGAGGAGACCTCCTGCTGTTCATGAGCCTGGGCAGCCTGCCCAAAGGCCACAGCATCCTTCTGCCAGGGTTTTTCCTCCCCCCTGAACTGCTAGTTGTGGTCAAGCTGTAGTCTGCTTGCTTGGTTTAGGCCCTTTAGGTTTGCTAAGAAACCAGGTTCATTCAATATTGTAGCTGCCTGCAAAAGATGTTTCTCAAGGCTTAATAAAGCAGCAGCCAGCTGTCTGATCTGAAGAAAAGCAAATAAACTGCCAGGTACCAGGTGAGGTTGCTGGTCTCCAGCATCTTGCTTGCAAATCATCTGTGTGCTGAGCCTGCCCCAATGCAAAAGCTGTCAGGTGTGCCAGCATGGAGGGGCCAGGAAGGCAGCACCAGACCCCCACCACCACCCTGGAAATTCGGGTGTGTTTTCCCATGAGATGGCAATGTGGTGCCTGGAACAGCTCAGGCCAGGGAAGGGAGCAGGGCCCCAGGAAAAGAACCTCCATCCCCCGCAGCCCCCGCAGGGGATGGGACCCCAGGGGGGAGAGCAGTGCAGTGACACCGACATTTTCGGTGACCCACATGGCTGAGGTTTGCAGGGAACACTTCCTTGCATGGTGCTTTCCTCCATTTATAGGCAGTAAGGTAGAGCCACTGCTTAAGCAGGTGGGGTGAGGTTTTTCTGATTGCTCTGGCCCCAAGCAAGGAAAGGGAGGGTACAAGGGAGACAGCTCTTGAGACCTCGCATGGCAGGAGGCTCTGAGCAGAGGAGCCCCTTGTGTGATCACATTTGCTGTGAGAGACACTGGGGGACTTTACCTTTGGGATTGCAAAATACTGGGTGACCCCCAACCACTCTCCATAGGGGTAATGGCACCCCTATTTTGGTCCCTGGCCTCCTAGGGAATGTGTGGGAGGTATTTTTATCTTCCTGCCAGCTCCCTTAGTCACCAGTGCTCACTTTAAATGGGTCAAGAGGGAATAAAGATGCCGCAGCTCTTGCTCCCTCACTGCCTGTCTTGGAGCACATTTACCAGCAGCACCAACTCTCCCTCCTCTCGTGCTCCATCTCAGCCAAATGCTGCCATGGATCCGGAGACCCAGGAGAGATCTTCCCAGCTCAGGCAGTGTCAGCTGCAATTAACTCCTCATTAGAAGGTGGTGGTGAGGCAGCCCCGTTGCCACAGGTCAAGACAGAACAAGCTCTCTCCCAGGATGGCAGGGAGGAGGGTGGGCATCCCAAAGGTGGCAGAGGCAGTGTGCCAGGGTGGGTGGATGCATGGGGGAAAGAGGCAGCAAGAAAACTGCATCCGTCCGGAGTGCCCAGACACGTGGGTTCAGGGCAGCAGGGCTGACCCTGGGGTATTGGTTGCAAGTATGGCCCCACTGAGTCATTTCAGGAAGGGGATGAGGTGCACCGGGAGAGCCCACAAGGTTTGCATCAGTTGCCAGCAAGGCAGCGTTTGACATCATTGACCCCAAAATGACGGTGATCTTCCTGGGACGTGGCAATGCTCACTGCCCCAAGTCCCGGTGCACTCTGCCGCGTGCTCTTGCGTGCCTCATGGTTGTCCTGCCGGCACGGCTCAGGGGAGCCTGCCTGGGCACCACGTTTCGTGGGCTTGTGTCTAGCTACACCTCCCACTTCCACCCAGGAACGGCAGAAAACCTTGGAGTGTTAGGGGCCAGGGGTCTGCCTGAGCATCTCCCCCTGCCCTGGCACGGCCTGGCTAGCTCTGTGACCGGCAGACACTGGTCACCGGGCCAGGACACTTTAAAGGGTTTGAGCATCAAGAGTGGCAATGGAGCTGCGCATCTGCGCACACCTGGTGTTTTGAGGGTGTGATTTACACTGTGGTTGCCTTTGCAGCTGACACATAGTTTGGAGGGGACAAAATGAGCCTCCAAGGTGACCTCAAGAGACAAGCAGGGGGCAAGCCGCAGCATCCAGGGGAGATTTGGGCCTAATCCTTGTGACATCTTATACCCAGCGAGAGAGAAAAACAGCAGGAGACAAGCTGAGTGTGGAGGGCAGCGAGGGGA
>VZRW01001040.1:343984-354087 GCA_013398125.1 Aegotheles bennettii | reverse complement strand
GGGGGGGGCAATGGCTGACAGAACCAGGCAGTCGCCTCCATCACATTCAAGTGAGTTAATTTTCCTCCTGTCTCCTCGGATCTGTCCTGCCGCTACGCTTGCATGGAGCCACGCGGCACGGCCACCCTGGGGAAGAGGCAAGGGGAGGGGGACCAGCTCACTGGGAGATGTCCTGGAGAGGAGTCGTGTCTCCAGGCATGTTGTGTGGATGGGGGTTCATCCTCTGGTGTGACCTGGATGGAGAGCCAGGAGCTGTAGCCTGCCCAGTACTCCTGCTATGTGCAGGGATGGTGGGATGGGTGCCGGCAGCCCAGCTTGCCCACTCAGGTGGGAAGGCATTTTTGCTGCAGGAAGAGACTGCAAAGTCCTCCCAGGCCACCAGCAGCTGTCCTGGGGGGGCCCGGGGGCACAGTGCTACCCTCGGGCACCTCGAGGCAGGAGCCAAGCCTGCAGAACACCAAAAACTGGCATAAAAATGGTGAGATTAAAGCAAAAAAAATGAAAAAAGCGAAGTTTGGGGGCTTTTCTAATTTCATCTCTAGCTCCTGAGACTCCAGGCTGCACTCGCTTCACCTTTGCAAGGCTCTTCTCTGTGAGCAGGAGGATCAGAGACTCACTTCCCACCAATAAAGGCAGAGCCCCACAGGCACTTGTGTGGGTGGGGAACCTGGAAGGCCTCTCAGGGCTCCAGCCCCTTTGATTTCTAAAGCCATGGAGCCCCACATCACAGGGCCGGGGAGGGGTGAGAGGCACAAGAGCAGCAGTGAGAGCAGCGTGGCTTGCAGAGGCACCCATCCCCTGAGGTAAAGCCAGTGCAACAGGGAAATGTCTCTGGCGATGATGTGGAAGGGGGCAGAAGGGCTGCTCAGGTGTTGCTAATTTTAAAGACTGAGCTTTTTTTGTCTTTGCAATTCTGCTGCTAGGCAAGGCATGACATTTCGCCACTGCCACCATCCTGGCCATCCGTTTTCCCACTGGTCCTGCTGCCAACTGAGGGCAGGCTTATGGTGGCTGCTGTCACCATGCATCCAGCAAATTCCTGTTCAGGGCTGAAGGACAGCCTGGAAATGTGAGTTACACACCTGAATGTGAGCTCGACACCAAAATATCCCCTGCCCCTCTAAAGAGCCCTTTGGTATGAGGCATATCTGACGCACATACCATTTTCATGCTGCAGGACAGTGCAAGTGTCTGGGGTTTTCCCCTTCATGTAAAGTCTTGGAAATACTTCAGCTAGAGCAGCCCCGAGCTGTCAGCCCTACCCATGACAGGGGGGCTCCAGCCTTCACTCAAGTGGAGCAAACTGGGGCAAGAGAACTCGCATATTCAAAAGCTTAGTGCTCTGAATCCTCCATGCAAAATCCAGGGCCCAAGGTCTCATCTCAGGCTCCTAAACACCAAGGGAGCAGAAATCAGGAGATGCTTCAGGCTGTGCTGTGCTCAGCGATGTGCCTGGAATAACGTAGCAGTTCTGGGTCACAGCAGGGAGCAGCTTCCTGAGCCAGCTTTGTTCTGCCCAGGGTACGGTTCCCCTTTCCCATGCCCCGGGGAGGACCCTGGCAAAGGGACCATCCAGTCAAACTCCTCTCGCAGCACCTGGCTCAGCCTCCTCTTCCCAAGTGGTGCTGGGGTGAGCTGCTCCATCCACACTGGCTGCTCCATCCTTAAAAAGGATGATAGCCAGGAGTTTTTACACCTATTTCGGATCTGGCCCAAGACTGCTGGGCTCTCTGCACTGCTGGCGACAGAGAGGAAACTCATCGCTGGTGGATGCCAAGTGCTTATTTTTCTCCTCGCATTCCAATTACCTTCATTGGTCGTGACAAATATGGGCAAGCTTTACAAGTCAGCAAGGCAATCACAACCCTGCATTTACGCCTCTTGCTTCAGCAGCCACAACCCTGTGTTTAAGCTCATCGCCAGCCAGGGCATGAGAATCATCATCTTTTTCCCGTGAAAGACCAACGATGCATCCCAAAACACTGCACAGGGGCAGAAAGCAAAGGGTGAGACCCACAGCAGCACCAGCAGGTGACCACACGGTGTGTCCATGAGCTCTCGTCACAGGATGGATGTCCATCAGTGAGACATCAGGGACATCAGGGATATCCCTCCCTGCAGCAGCTATTAGACTGTGAACTCGTCCTCCAAGAGGGGTGAGGCTTCACTCCTGGCCTGTGCAGGGCCTGGGGGGCTTGAGTGCAGCTCTCCCCTCTGGGTCACACCCTTTCCCTGCCCGCAGTACATGAGTCGGTGTGGGCAAGGATTCACCATCCCCTCCGCCCACACCCCACTGGCAGGATCCCACATGCCCCGGCCACCCCGGCCGCCACGCTCGTGTGGTTGCAGAAGTGAGAGCAGACCTGTCACATCCTCCACCCTCAGCCCATTCTGCTGCTTTGGCACATTTTTAATGGTGCTCAATTCGTTTCAGCCTGAGATGCTCCTATACCCACACATGTCTCACTGTCTGGATTTTCAGGTTTTCTACTGTTCTTCTTAATTTTGTCCTGTTCTTCCCATGTCACGTTTGCCCTCTTGCCCTGTCCTTCATGGAGCTGCAGGTAGCTACCGAGCCCCTTGTCTGGCCTCAGCACTTCACAAAACCCACATAGATCTTCAGAAATAATTTGTTGGGAGTCAGTATCTTTGTTGGGAGTCAGTATCTCACCTTCTTTACCTTCCCTTGTTTCCTCCAAGATTTTCAGTGAATCCTGCATCCCTGTTCATGGGAATTTCTGCTGTCACCCATCCCCTGGTCCCTTGCCCTCCCAGGGTAGGTGCACCCACCTGATGCCCTTCTGTTCATCTCAAAGCTGCTTGCTAATTCACTCTCCTCTCCCTCCTAGACTGCACTGAGCTATTCCAGCCTTCCTGCTTCCTCACATTATACAGGATCTTTTAATCCCCATAAATATTTATTTAAGCTGACTCTCACCCTGTCAGCTTGCAATTATTCTTACAGTCTGTACAGGGGCTCACATGTGTTGAGGGATGGCCCCTCCCTGCCTGATGAGACAGGGCAGTAGTAGGGGTGTGGAGGACAACCCAGCCTCAATGCCAAAGCTCTTCTGCTGTTGTTAGAAATGGTGGCAACACTGGCAGCAAGCAAATTGCATTTTAAAATGAGTTATAGTGAATATTTTGCATTTTCCTGGGCTGCAGCAACGAGGAGTGGGACAGAGGGGGTGGCTGAGGCTCACAGCAAAGATACTATGCCCCTGCCTATCACAGGTGATGAGCACTTACATGGGCTCAAGGGAAGCCCAGGGAAGCTCAGGAAGGAGAAACCCTTTGAGACATACCAAACTCAAGAAACAACCCCCGGGTCAGAAGTCCTCCGGCCCCAGGCTGCTGAAGGCAAGGACATGGCCTGGGGAAAGTCTCATTAAATGTTTGTTTTCCTACTGCTTCCTTGGCATCTCCCTTTGGTCGCTGTCAGAGATACTTCCCAGAGCTGGATAACCCCTTGGTCTGACCATGCCTGCTCTTACCCTTCCTTCTGGAGCAACTCAAAGCCATGATGACTTTGGCTGGCATCCTTGGGTGACAAACACAGGACTTGTTTCACTCAGAGCCCTGCTGCTGGTGACATCTGTCCTGTCCCCGGGCTGGGATTTGGGAGGCGGAAGGAAAATGCCATATCTGGTGGGAGCACCAAGGTGACTCCTGATTGCTACAGCAAGGCTCCTGCTGGCACGGGGCAGGGATGGTTCCTATGGGGGTAAAGCAGCAGCTTGATTTTTAGTCTCCCTAAAGGCAGGGGCTTATTGCACAGCGAAATGTCATTGGGTTAATGACAGGAGACCTGAAGCAAATCCCTGACGCTAATAGGATTGGGCCGCTTTCAGCAGGTCTCACCCACAAAGGCGGATCAGGCCAGAACGAAGCTGGCTCGAGAGCCTGTAGGCTCCCAGCAGGCAAGGGAGCTCTGCCGGCAGCCAGCCCTCTGATAGCAAAGCCCTATTCCTCCTCCCTAATCCAGGAAAACGAGACATCAAAGGGTGAGCTCATCCTCTCCGGGACCGCTCTTGGGGAGCCAAGGGCAAACAAAGCCCGTGGTCTGCCGATGGAGAGGGGAAGAGGCAGCTTCTGCCGATGGAGAGGGGAAGGGCGGACAGAGGAAGGTGATGGTCCTCAAGTCAGCACGCTGCTCTGTGTGGAGGCAATGTGAGGGGGCAGCACATCTGCACTTCCATGTTTTCTTTAGCTTCTCGCTCACCCTTGTCCTCTGCCATGTGAAAAGCAAACCTGATCTGCTGGGATCCCCTTCCTCACTATCATTTAAGGACCTGTCCTGCCCAGGTCTGCTCATGAGCCTCCCCCAATGCCTGCCCAAAGCCCCTCTTTCTCAGGACACATCCCTGATGGCTTTTTAATCCCTTTGTAACTCAAGCAAGGGCAGGAGTGGGAAGTCTGCGGCCTGATGGAAAAGGGTTACTGTGAGAGCAGGGGGGGTGCTGAGCCCTTCCACATCCCTGCTGAAGGAGCCTGTCCCTGGCACGGGGCAGAGCAGGCGAAGGAGGAAGTGGATGTGCTCCTGCTGCCTATGTCCCACTCGCCAGCATCTGTTTCCATGTTGAAACGTTGTCCTTGTAGAAGAAAACGATATTTCATCCGCTTACTGGGAGGTTTGCAGGCACCCCTGCTCAGACGCCAGCCGGCTGCCTTGGCCAGCCTGCCTGATGCACAGGCAGATCGGCTGCTCCAGCCACCTCGGCCACCTTGGCCACCTCACTCCCCAGGGCTCCTCTGGCCACAGCTCATCTCCATGACCTCTCCCTGAGATAGCCACCAGCACAGCAGGGCTGTGCAGCACACACCTACACCCACCGACACGCACCGACACACACACACACCGGCACTTCCACGCCTGCGCCTGCCCACGCGTGTGCAGCCCCCCATGCATGCACACGCATACGTGCGCACCCCCACGTGCACGTGCACCCCCAGCCCGTGCCACACACCCAGACACGCACACCGCCCACGCACACACATTTACATGGCTGCGGCCCCTTCCACCAACCGTATTTGCCGTGCCCACCTCGGCTCACCGGCGCTTACGCCCCACTACACCCACACGCACGGTTATACCCGCCTGGCCCAAACCTGTGCTGAGTGGGGGTGGTGGGGCCCCCGCATGCCCCTTGGTGCGTGGGGATGTGGAGGGGCGCCTGGTTTGCACCGAGGCATCCTGCCGTGCCAGCCATGCCGTGCCGCCCCATGGGCTTCCAGCCTCCCGCGGCACCCAAGCATACCTGGCAGCCGGCTGGTACCTGTGCCAGAGCCCGCGCTTGGCACGGCCGCCCTTCCCGAGGAGAGGCTCTGCCTGGTGCTGCCGGTCTGCCGCCGGGACCGCATGCTGCACGCTGCTCCTGGCCATATGGCCTCCCCCGCCAACCCGGCCTCAGCCGCCAAACAGGCGCTTGAAATCCACCCCCCTCGGCAAATGCCAGCAGCTCTGCCATCACTGCCATCTCAGGTCCTGCAGTGTTGGGGAGAGCACTGGGTCCCTTTGCTGCCACAACCTGGTTTTTATTGTTCCACAGTTGACAAAAGCAGCCCGGGGCTGGCGCTGCTGTCTCCCATCCGCTCTGCAGCAGACCCCCCTGTACACACAGCAGCCTCCTCCAGCCCCAGGGATGCCCCGCACAGGGATGGCTGCTCTCACCCCTTCTCAGTTTAGGTGTGTTTTGCTCTAAATTATTGCAGTTTGAACCAGCGCTTTGCAGGAGGGATGACAGTAGCCAGGGAAGGAGGGGGTGGTGTAGGGCGAGCGCAGCCAGGGATGCCACAGCACCACGGGATAAGCTGGGCTGTGCACCACCGCCTCCAGGTGTGATTATATTGCCTTTGAATGCTTGAAAAAGCTAGTGGAAATCTGCTTTAAGCAGGAAAGCAGAGGATGTTCGGGCTCCCCTAGGATAGCACGGAGGTTTGGGGCTGGGCTGCTCTTGCTCTGCTCACAGGCACCGGGTGAAGGGACAGGTTTTGAGTCCAATGTCCCACTGGCCACCTCGAAGATCAGATGAGTGTAAAGGTGTCTGCAAAGACCCCGCACCCATCCACAATGTGCTCTCCAGGCAGCACCAGCAAAGTCCCTGGCGCCAGGGATCTGCTGGGTCCCGAGTGCCTGCCCTGGGGAGCATTTGCCAACGTGGCCCTTGACACCAGCACGATCTCTGGGATTAATCTTAAATACAAAGTCCACAAACAGCCAGCCCTGCCAGGACCCTGGGGATCACAGCTGATGCTTCGGGGCCTCTGTGGCTGAATCTGGGGGCACAGTTGCCCCCTAACCGCAGCAGCTGGGGGAGTGCAGGCTGTCAGCCGGATTCTGCTTGTTTGCACTGCAGCATAAATTAAAAATAAGCCCTTGCTTTGAGCTGATTTTCTCCTGATTCCTCTAGATGTCATTTGGGTTCAAATCCAGCTGCCTTTGGGAAGCTGGGAGCTTGCAAATCTCGACTTCTGAATGTTTGCAATTACGATCGTAATGGTAAAGGCACATATGCTTCTGTTGCCTATAAGCCATTATGAGGCATGGTTGCTCTTTTACAGCCGTTTTACAGCCAGAGCATCAAGCACAAGCGGGAGAATAAAACCCTTGCACATGTTAGGCTGGAAATAGGGTGGCTGGGGGCTGCTCTGGGCTCTGTCACCACGTCCCTGTGCCCCTCCAGTGCATTTAATTTTCCCCTGCTTTAGCTCTCCATCACTGACATGAGAATCCCAAGATCTCCTTTGGGTTCCCTTATCCACTAAACCCATGAGGATGTGCGGAGGTTAGCAGCATCTTACTACACGTTAGCCCAGCACCCAACCCTGGGGATCCCTTATCCCAGTCCTAGACTGCAGGTCTGGGAAAACTCTGGGCATCCCAGCAAGGTGCTGATGGCCAGATTTCCTCCATAGTGAAGACAAACGCAAGGAGTTCCTCTTCCTCGGCTGGAACAGCATCAGTTACAGTAGCTGAAGTCTTGGAGGGAAACAGGTTTCTCCAGGGTGTCCTGGGGGATGGCTAGAGGCATGGGGGATGCCAGCATCCCATGTACCCCCAGGGATGATGGCAGGAGCTCTGCCTCTCCTCTGCCTCCAGACAGGGGATGGCATAGCAGTGCATGCTGGAAGCTCTTCCTGACAGCTTTCCTTCGCCTTCAGCTCTTCCAGCTGACAATATCAAGTGTTACCTGCTGATCTGCAAGCAGCAAAACCCACCCCAGCAGCGTTTCTCGGCACATGGGCAGGAAGTGCCAGCTGGGAGGAGCCCTCCTGCCCTGGCACAGCCCTTTGGTGTGGACCATCCATCCCACAGCAGCATCCTTTCCTTTGTACACCCCACAGCTTGAGGCCAGCTCGGTCCTGCATGGCAAAAATCACTTTATGGGGCAAACACCTCTGATTCCCCAGCTCTAGGAGGGGGTTCTCTGGTTAGCTTTGTGGCTCTGACCACCCCAAAGCTTCCAGTGCTCAGGGAGGCTCCTGCAGCTTTGCTTCCTGTTGGTGATAGTAATGGCTCCCTCCTCCTCGTGCAGGGGCCTGGCAGCTCTGCCTGGCTTGCACACTGCGGTCGGTGGGGATCTGGATCTATCAGGCTCTCTGGCCATGACAAGAGAGGATCTCCTCTAGATCACCATGCCCTGCCAGAAACAATCTGTTTATAGTGTTAGCGCTCAGTGTATCCCTCCCTGCTCGGTGTTGAACCACCCGTATCCTATTTCTGCAGGCGCAGAGACACCCTTTTGTAGTCTGGGTGGTGGTGTCACCGCAGGGGATATTTCTATGACATTCTCCAAGGCTCATGGCCAAAGCCTACCAGAGCTCCTCTCCCAGATCCCCATCCCCAGAAGTGCCTGTAGATGTTGCAACCATGTCCTTTGCTTTTTCTCTGGAGGTCCCTGCCGACCCGAATTTCCCTACAGGTCCTGCCACTGATTCCCAGGGATGTGAGAGGTGTGGGTGTTGGGCTACCAGATTTCCCACCCACAGCCCCCTCCTTTTGGTATGCAGCTAGTGGCCAGGTTGCTTATTTGATGAAGACGAGCTGACAGCTCAGCAGGGCTGCGGGCTGCAGCCCCAGTGCCAGCAGCACACAGAGCCAGCCCTGTGGGGTCTTGCCCTGAGCATGGAAGACGTGCTATGGAGTGCTTCTCCACGTTGTGCCCCTGGGTTTGGTTTCCTTCTGAGTTGATGCACGCAGCTAATGACTGCAAGCAGCTCTCCCTCCCTCCCTCTCGCTCCCAGAGACCCTTTAAATTGGCTGCTTCACAGTCAGTGAACATCCTCTCCCCCTTAAAAATGTTTCCTTTCTCCCAGGTCACGCCAGGCAAACATTTTCCATCAAACTCCCGATTTTGGCCAGTTTTTCGCTCTGTCTGCTAACAGCCTGCTAACAGCCTGCAGGCCCCTGGGGCGGCTCTGCTGCGCACACGTTGGGAGTGATATGCTGGCACCTGGGAAATGATTGCTGGCATTACCTGGGCAGCCAGCAAACTTTGCTGGCGCAGCTTCTCTCAAGGCAAACGCTGCTGTTGGCTATTAGTGCTTAATGACCAACTTCCAGCCAATGGGGCCTTTCATCAGAGAGCCCCTTCGAGATTCGGGGAACGCGTGGCTTTTGGAGATGCACCGTTTTCTTCCACCTCACTGGCTTTTTATCTCTTTCGGGAAGCTCTGGAGGCTGCAAGCTACCTTACCTAATGGATATCTATTAGGTTGTGGCACTGGGGGCCGATCGGACGCATCCCAGGCTCCAGCTGCTCTCTTTATCTATGTTTTCAATGGCTTTGGCTTTTGCCAGCCTCCAGATGGGAAGCAGCCGGGGTCCTGCAGGGCCCAGGCTTGGTGACCAGGGAAACAATATTTTATCCCCTAAATCCCTCCTGCAGCAAAACCCAGCAGTGTTTCACCCTCACCGTGTGTATGTGGGGGAAGCTGTCTCTGTAAAGCTCTGGCCTGAAACATGGGATTGCCATGATGCGTGGGGAGGATGGTGACGGCGCGTTGTATCTCAGCACGTGGTGCAGCGCTCTCCCACCCGAACAGCTCCAGCCCCACGTGCCCACAGGAGGCTGCCCAAGACCGCAGCTGCAGTGGTTGTCTCTGCAGGAGCTCCACATTGGTGTGAGACCCTCAGCCTGCCACCTGTGGTGGGACAGGTGAGGGATGGGTCCTGCAGACAGGCTGGTCCACAGGGCTTCAGTGTTGGCCCGAAGGAGGCACCCATCAGAAGGAGCTGAGCCTCCTCAACCTGTTTAATCCCAACTCCACCATTATAATGTCTGTTTGTATCACTTCTTGCCTGGGGGCTGAGGTCTCCCGTGTTGGCGCTGTGCAGCCCCGTCCTCCAGGTTGGGCTACTGACAGGGCGTGTGCCCAGTGCAGGGTGAGGATAAGGCAGTATCCAGCATCACTCTGCCGGAGTGATGGAGAGAGGAGTGATTTGGAGGGAGACCGTGGTGATGCCAGATTTGCTGCCCTTCCCTGGGGCAGAATGCAGGACTATCTGGTGAGGACAAGGCTGCAGCCACAGCTCCCATGTGTCGCTGCCCCTCGCCCCAGCCACTCTTATCCCGGGCTGCACAATGTGCCAGTGCTGGGCGAGGGGCTTGATGGTGCCTCAGTTTCCCCTACCCTGCTTTTGCTGCAATAGCCCCAGAGCAGGGAAAGCAAATCCTGCCCTTCTGGGGAGAGGGCCTGGCAGTGAGGGTTAATACTGTTTTTATGGGTGGCACCAGCCAGAGAGCAGAGCCCTGGGTGCACATCACCCAGAGAGGTCCAGACTTCGAAGCCCAAGCAAGGGCCTGGCCAGTGGCTTGCTAAAAAGCATGGTGGCTCTGGGGGGAATGTGTTTTTGAGGGTGTCCCAGTAGCCCCCCACTTCACCCATCCTGCAGCCCCCCTCTGCACAGCTGCCCCCTTGGGGCACTCGCAGGGGGCTGGGGCTGCTTCTCCCTCCCCGTCTCCGCATGGCCCCCAACTCTGGGGCTGCAGGAGGGCACCCCGCCGCCCCGAGGGCGTGCGTCCCCCCAGCACACACCCGTCCCGCACCGAGAAGTGCCCCGCAGCTCCCGCCCGGGAGGGTGGGGGTCTCGCAGCGGGGCT
>VZRW01001040.1:307338-332554 GCA_013398125.1 Aegotheles bennettii | reverse complement strand
CCTCATTTCACAAAGCATCCCTACTCCCAACTCCATGTGGATAAATAGACTTTCTTCACATAATCCATAAAACTATTTCCTCCTACCCGCCAACAAAAAAAAAGTTACAGTATTTACACACACATATAAAAAAAGTTGTAGAGACAGATAGGCAGCAAATTTACGAACAGTGTAGAAAAAACAGGGTGAAGATCCCTTAGCCCTGGAGGGAAGAGAAATGCCAGCAGTGCCAGGACCTTCTGTGGATCCTGCCATTATCTACCAGGGTTTCAGCCCAACAGCACCCACCCCCAGCCCAGCCACTGCTCCCTGCAGCCCATCCCCCAGGACTCAGTCCACCGTTAAGTGACAAAGTGAAGCCTCAGCATCTCGGTTTTACCAAAGCCTCACTTCCCCTTTTACTGAAGCACAAAACTTCCCATGTGTTGCACAGAGATCTGAGGAAACGGGAAGTAACTCAGAGGTTGCCACAGGTAAAGAGTTTCTGTGTTTTAGGAAAAACCCATGACCAGGGACACAGTGCGAGAGCCACTTAGAGGAAAAAGAAGTACAAGGATGTGATCCACCCCCAAAAAATAGGGTCACTGATAAGACTAGAAAACTTGGGATGGGCAATCAACACCCACCCAAATGCAAGAGCCATTCTGCACACTTAGGATACAGAAGTGGCTACCTCCACCCAAATCAGAACATCCCCTACACTGATTGAAGAATGCAAGAGCAACCTCTCACCCTCAAAGGATGAGCTTCCCTCCAACTGCATGGGCTGCTGGCCATAGGGGCTGGGGGTCCACCAGCTATTCCCCAAATAAAGTGCAGGAGGGAGGGAAGCATCTTCTGGTCCCCATATACTTTCATTTGCAGCTATGGCAGAGGGTCACTGGGAACAGGCTTCACTGGGAAATAGAGTTCGTCTGGCACCAGTTTCCGTCTTGTTGAAGTCAGGCAGCTCTAGGACTGGCATTACTTGTGTTCAATTCCTGCAGCACATGAAATCCCCCTCCCAGATGCCAGAAGACTTCTTGCAAAGTGAGACAAGCCCTCATCTTTTCCCCCCATTTTGGAAGAAGCTCAAGCTCTCATGTCCCTCTGCAAAAGCTGGATACACGTAGAAGCTTCTTGCAAAACAGCCCAAGTTCTGATTTTACAGGAATTGGGCTGTATGGGCCTGACTGGGACAGGATAGGATTGGGCTGCTGCCCGTATCCAAGTGCTTCTACCTGCCAATTCTACCTGCCCTGACTACGTGCATGGAGAAACAGCGGTGCCCGCCCACCCACCAAAGACTGGTTTCCACATTTGACCATGTGAGGGGACAACTGCTTTGCACTTCTTTGGAGAGATGCAACAGGAAAGGCAGTGAGAAAGAGGACAAACCGTTCCCTCCCTGTCCCCAATCTGCCTCCCCCTCTTGGAAAGTCAACACCTGCCAAGTCAAACTGCTCTGAACAGTAATGGCAACAAAGCTGGGAGACTCGCACCCTGAGCCAGTGCCCCACAGTCCCTGCAGGAGCTCAGGAGCTGTTGAGCAGTTGAAGGGAACGAGAAACACCTGAAAACAAGTTCTGGGACTGGGAGTTGAGTAAAATAAACTGTTTCTAAAAAAATGTTTCTGCATCAACAAAAAGGCACCAGAGCAGCATTCACCCTTCATGCCAAGCACAGGGCACTGCACGTCCACCTCCGCTGCCACCCAGTGCCAGATGACCAGGGACTCCCTGGCCTCCTATGAGGCTCTGCTTGTTGTAGGCTGCCACAAACGCAACCCCTTGCCAAAAACTGGAGGCAGCTCTGATCACAGGAAGAAGACGTATGAGGTGGAGAGGAAGGAAAATCTGCTGCATCGTTCCCTACATTTTTGTAAAGCCACGAACACTCCTATAAAAAACTTGTATAAAAACTGTAGAGAAATTTGCCGGGCAGTACTGGCCTCAAGCGATACTCCCAGAGCACCTCCGTAAGTTGGGTCTAGAAGGCTTCTGTTTCCTGACATACAGCTCAAGGAAAGCTGATGCCGTCCCCAGCAGCCCCACAGGGCAAGGCCTGAGCAGATCCTCTGCCATCCCCAGAGGTTTCCTTCTGCAGAGGTGTTTAGGAAGAGAACAAGATGCTCCTGAGGACAGACACAGGATGTGCCACTTTGCTATGCCTTGGGCTTGCAAGCTTTTCTCCCCAGCAGGGATGGGGGCTCCGGGTCAGGCAGCACTTCCCAACAGCTCCAGGCATAGTCGCAAAAACCACAACTAGACAGATTCCTGCTGCAGTGCCCGAGAACAAGCAAGGAGGCTAGTAAAGCTAGACCTGGGGCAAGGTAAAAAAACAAAACAGAACAAAAACAAAACCCTCCCTCTCGCACCCCCTGTGTTCCCACTGGCACAGCCCTAACCTATCACTTTTTTTTTAAGCTCCAGAAGGGAAGTCCAGGCTGACAGTCAACCAGGCTGTCCTTGCTCGAGGCAGCCCCACACCAGTGTTAGGAGGCAGCAATGGCTGTGCCCCCGCTCAGCTTGACGATCATCTGCTGACAGTCATTGCAGGAGCGCTTGTCCCCCACCTTCTCCAGAGTGCGGGCAGCCTCAGCCAGCAGGACGGCTCGCTGGCCCGGGGAAGAGAGGAAGGAGAGGGGGAGATGGCGGCAGGCCAGCAGGATGGCTGTGGCTCGCTCCCTCTGGCCTGGCAGGGTGTCCAGTTCACCTACGCACGAAGAAGAGAGAAAGTTCATGATGAAGCTAGCACCTGCATGACAAAACCCTGCCATGCTGGCCCTCAGCTGGCACCAGTGAGCACAGCATCTCTGGCTGGCATCCCCTGGCTGTGTGAAGAGTGGGGGGCACCCTGTGGACCCCCAAGCAGCTCCTTTAGGCTTAGCAGAGGAGAACAGTCCAAGCTGGAGCCAGGCAGGAACTGACTATCCCGTCTTCTACAGAGACTGTCCCTTTCACTTTGCTTCCTAGGGCTCATCCCAGCACCGGCAGGCACATCTGCCCATTTCCTTAAACCTCCAAGGGATTTTGTAACCAGCACTGCCCCTCCCAGCCCCACGGGCAGTAGGTCACTGCCCGGGCCCCAGAGCTGACCTTGCTTGCTGCTCTGGGGCGTGCGTCGCCTCAAGCTATGCTCCAGCAGCTGGTGAGTGCGGGTAGGGCTGGCACCCGCCATCAGGCGCACGGTGGCCTCGTGGAGGAAGACCTAGAAGGGAAGGCAGGACAGGGGGGTGGTGAGAGGAGGGCTGGGCGTGGGGGTGATGCTATGGCTGAACTCATGTCATCCCTCAGCTACCACGTTTCCAGGGCAGAGCACTGACACCTTGACAAGAGAGACCCACTTCCCTGTTCCTCCCTGATCTTCCCACCTGTCTTTAGGGAATTTGCAGGTCAGGGCAACCATGAAGATTGGAAAAAAAGCTTTTGACATGTAACTGCAAGTGGCCTGGAAAGAGGGGGAAACAAGACTAGAGAATAGGGCAGAAAAGAGGAGAGCAAACCTTGGCACTGTGGCCTAGGCAGGTGTCTCAGCCCAGGCTGCTAGTGCAGCGCTCTGATAAGAGCATCAAACTTTGAAATCCAGAGTTTGGACAATACCAGGACAACCCTCTTGTCCAAGTATTAGACTACACTTCTGGTACAGAGGCTTAAAACCAGACCCAACAGAACAGAAGGGGAGGAACCCGCAGAGAAGCATCCGGAACTCTACAGGTGTAGAAGGCATCTGACCTCCCAGCTACCTGCAGAGCCAATGTGGCTGAGGAAGCCTCCTCCCACACTCCCTGGAGGGACTGACCTGGGCTGAAGGCATGTTAAGGGACAGGATGCCATGGTGTGTGCTTGGCAATACAGTTGTGCTGATGGCTTTTTAGGTATAAACTAGGGCAGACACCTCCCCACATGCACCAGACTCCCACGGGAGCCCCCTTATCACACACCAAGAGAAAGTCTGAAGGCTGCTGGTGGCAGACCATGCCACCCCAGATGCCCACACATGCCCTATGTTTCCAAGGGCTGCAGCTTCCCTGGGAGGGGCTATAGCTAAGCTGGAGGAGGATCGGGCAGGGGAGGCAAGCCGTCACCTTGCGATAGGCGGGCCTGAAGCCATGGGCCAGCTTGCGCAGGCTGCCGAGGTCACGCTGGAAGCCCGTCAGCTCCGGGGCCGAGGCATGGTAGGTTTCACCCAGGGCCTGACTGGCGTTCGCCTGCTTCTGCCACAGGCTGGTGCGGAGAGAGAGCAGCAAGTCACAGGCCAGCAGCTGGATCATCTGCAAGAGCCAGGGGGCCCGGGCACACACGCTTATTAACACAACCCATCAAGCAAGGTACAGGCCATTTGCTACACAGCTGCTGACATGGCCCACAGGAGGGCAGCCACAGCACCTCCTGACTGCCCAGGGGGCTCCCCAGCCCTCCCAGCCCAGCCACCCCACCACAACACACTGAAGGGAGCAGGCCTTTGCCTTTTGCCCAGCTGGCATCTCTGGGGCCTGGCACAAAGAGGTCCAGCCTAAGGAACAAGCACCAGGCTGTGCCCAAGGAGTGGCTGCCCCCTCCCAGAAGAGCCAATATCTCTGCAAGGCTGGTCCTGACCGCAACACGCCAAGGAAACATTGTACCAGCAATGCCCCAGCCTTCTGCAAAGGCTCTCCTGCCCGAATGGCAGCACTAGCTAGTGTGACACAGCAAAGACAGCCTTGCTACCTGCAGAGAAAGAAAAAAGGCAGTCTTGACACAGCCCACGCTGGCCACCCAAATCCCTTTTCCCCATCTGCTGCTGCCCTCTAGCATCTCGTTGCTCTTCGGGGACTCTACCCATACTGCCAAAGCAGCGAGTGCCTCTGTACTGCACTGCAGAAACATTGCACAGTTACCACCACAACATGCAATGCAACTACAATGCACTACAGCTGCCACCCAGGAGCGACAGAAGGGACGAGAACTGTGTTGCATAGGCCGTGAAGAGAAGCTCCAGCTTTAGGTAATCCTGGAAAGTAGAGAAACAAGGCCCACACAAACTCAGGAACAGCACAGCACACTTTCGTGGCAGAGGGTTCAAACACTCGTGACTGCTGCCTGAGACAGAGCAGACACCACTTAATGAGGTTCTGTTCAACGGGTGTCAGCAACTTCATTTGGGGGATGGAGATGGATGTTTTCCATGGGCCAAATTCAAAGTGGTCATGGCACCAGAAAGGCAACAGCTCAGCTATCTGAGACCATGCCCAGGGAAATGGCGTTGTCTTTGCAGTTCTGCTTCTCCATACAGCAGAGGCAGAAAGATGTCAACACCCTTTGCAAGGAAAGGAAGTAAGTTTCCCCTCCCATCAGACACAGGACAGATGGGGAATACAGATACAACGGGGAAGTGACACACCTGCAGCAAGATCAACCTCACAACCAAGACAGACCATGTGTTACCCTGGGGCTTATAGCTCTTACGTTGTTGAGGACAGTGCTGGAGATGCTGCTGCTCATGTTGAGGCTGTTCCATAGGTGGCTGCTGGCCCTCTCACAGTGACCCAGGGAGCTCTGCTGTCCATCTGCCTTCCCAGACAGAGAGGCCTGCATGGCTTTACACACGTAGAAAGTGGCTTTCACCAGAGCATTCCTGAAAGACAGAGAGCATGCTACTTTAAAGCAGTGCCACAGAGCAGCCCCAGGAGCTGAGCTCAAGCAGCAACCAGCAGCAGCTTTCACCGTTCCAGAGATACCATTTCTTAAGAGAGAAAAAAAGATGGAAATTGTTCCTCCCCTATACAGTCTGCACAGATAAATGGAAGGAAACTGGCTAAGAAGCTTTAATGCAAAAGAACCAAGATGGTGACACTAGCCTTTCCATCAGAACACTGAGTTTTGTTTGATTTTGGAGGGTGGGAGGCTGTGCAATTAGAACAAAGCCAAGAGACATCCCTAGAGAAGCAATGGTGACATTTCCAGGCCACAGTTCTAACACCAGCCTGCAAGCCTTGGCCTACACACCGATTTCTGAGCACAGTGCATTATTGTGCCCCAGAGCACACGTAGGAATAGCCCACCGGACAGAGGCTGGGGGAAGAGCTGCTCCTGTTCAGATGGAGTAGGGGTTTGAAAGTCATACGAGGCCTACGCACTCTGACATCTCCAGGGATTTCGGCATGCGCTCCACTTCTGCGAAATGTGACCTCACGGCTGCGTCATCCCCTCTGAGCCAAGCGATTGCCATAGCCACAGCTGCTGACCACCACCTGCACACCACATCGGGGCCTGTGGGACAGAATCACAAGCTGCCACTCGGGACAGGACACTCGGCTCCCTCCTGCTCAGAGAAGCAGGCAGGTGTCATGTGCCCTTGCCAGTGCCTTCAGTGAAGATTGACGATAATGAGCCCAAACTGATCCCAGGGGAATGCAGCTGTCAAGGTGAACACTGAAATGTGCTGCAGGAACACAAAGGGACTTACAAACAGCCTACATCTGACAGCAGAGTTTTGGGTGCCGAGTTTGTATCTTGTCAACAAGAACTTACCCCATCTACTTGTCTAGAAATTTGTTGATTTTCTTCCTGACAAGGATCTCCACTCACCACCCCAAAGTAACAACTCTACTTGTATACACTGTGCCTTGACACTAATCACCACCAAGTCAGTAAATAATCATCAGGTTGCCTGTAGCACTTCCTCCATTATTTGACATCCCTTCAAAAACTTCCCAGAGCCTGCCTAGGGCCAAAGGACACGGGCTCTGCTACTCTGAGCTGCTTTTAAATTTCATGACAATATTGACCCAAATATAGACTTCCCTCTATAAAAGAAAAAAATCCATTGAAAAAGAAGTATTCATGTTTCCTTCTATGTTTGCTCTACACATTTTAGGTAGAGCACAGTTAGTCTGTGTCTGCAGCTCCAGCAGCATCCCAGCTGCAGGTACCAACACCAAGCAAGATGAATACTCAAGCAGCCTGCGACCAGCCAAACCCATTTGAGCACACAGCTCAGAGGGAGTCCACAGGTCTTAACCCACTAAATATATCCAAAGGGACCAAACCAAGCACATCTCAATAGACATCCAAAGCTTGTCTACAGACGGGGTTGCAGGTGTCTGGAGATTGAGAAAAACACATGACAGCTACTGTGAAAGTAAGGTCAACCTGTATTTAGTCCAACAGATAAATAAGTGGGGAAAAAAGAAACCTTCCTGTACCTCAACTGCAACACTGCTATGCTGGCTTATACGCTCCACCCTTGCTATACCCACTTTGCATGGCCAGGAGGAAGCCCTCAAATGAGGGCACGGGGTTCAGCTTGGAATGCACCCAGCAATACAAATAACTGCAGTCCCACCTGGGCACGCAGCATTATGACACACAGCTGAATTTACAAGCGCTCCCAACCACCGTCTTCCTGTCTGAGCCGCCACACCACATTGTGGTGTGCTGCTACTCAGCAATCAAGTCTCACTCCAAGGACTGCATTTCTCCTTGCCTGGAGTTTGAGAGGTGGTGGGGAGAGAGGGAACACGTACTACTGATACTCCCCTGCAGCTGGGAGAACTTCAGCTCTGCCAGACTTACCCAGGGCAGACTTGAGTACAGAACTGCTGGAAAAGGGTGGGGTTCCACTTCCCATTGAGTCCAAGAAAGAGTTGAGCAATTTCAGGTACTCCATGGCACCGGAGAACTCACTGAAACAAGAAGCAAGGCAGACCTTAGTTATGCTGCCAAATGGGATACCAATGCCTGAAGGCAGTTCTCATCAGTCACAAGGCATTTTTAAACAATGTTGACCCATAAAGCCAGAAGAAAGCTCAAGCTCTACAAGTAACAACACCACTGGACAGAAGACACCTCCCAGAGAGTGAAAGTGCATAGGCAGATGCTCAGGGAGGAGCAGCCTCACATCTCTCCATGCAGAGACCAGCACAGAACTAGAGTCAGCCCCAGGAGTCTCACCTCAACTACAGAGCTGCTGGACATGACACATGTTGCAAGTTGATTACAGACTCCTTTTCAATCACTGCCTCCAAAAGAGGCTGAACTACATTTCTGTGACTATTTGCATATATGCAAATATATATAAATGCAAGTGACAACACGCTCGTAGCATTGGTCAGAGAAAGTAGCACATGTGGCCGTGATCTAATTTCCTGAGACGTGCTACAAAGGAAGATCTTGAGCTCCTACCCCTGGGCGGGGAGAGGCTTGCTGTATTACTAAAGCTAGTCCTTCCCATGAGACAGGACTCCCACAAGTATATTAGCAATCCACCTCACTTACACAAATCCTGCTACCTTCTCTCATCATCTAAAGCAGCATCTGATCACAAGCATTTGTACTGTGCAAGCAATTAGATGGAACTGCTGCTCATTCTCTGCAATGATGCTAGAGACAGATGTGAAACTGGTGGGGAAAAAAAAGAAGAAAAAAGAGCTAAATGTGCAGTATTTTCCTTACGCAGGTATGGAAACTGGGTCATCTTCCCATTTAAGGCTTTTATACACACTTTTTGGGGACAGGATCCTTACAGACCTTCACATATGTTCACATAGTATTTGCCTGGCACCAGCAAACCTAAAGACCAGCTAAAAACAATGCAAAAAATGCTGGAAAATGCTGGACCTATGCTTCCCAATGAATCCAGGAAGAAGCTGCTCTGATTCCCACCTATCAGCCCTCTTCATTTGGTCACAGAGCTTGCAGAGACCAATGGCAATTTCAGTCAACACCTTCTCTTCCTCTCTTGTCACGTGTCAGTTTCATTTTTTCACTGCTGGCAAGCGTGACACTTCATTGAGTTAGGAGAACAGCCTCATGCATAAGGTAGCAAGCGGTGGGGTCACTGTCCATGTTTTGAGAGGTCTGATGCATGTTCTGGTCTATAGAAGTGGCAGGTGCACACTAATTTTAGTGTTCTTGAACACTAAACTTTGTCAGCAGAGAAAGCATCATCCCTCCTGTTCAGGAGTCAATGAGCACTATGCCAGTGTACACCAAAACCATTATCACACCTGGGTTCACCTCTGACTTTCGAGGTTTTAATACAAAGAGGTAGAGCTCACCCATCTAAAACTGTGGTGGCCAGACTTACGTTGTTTTTTTCAAGTCCTTAATAGACACTCAGCACTCAGTCTGCTCCAGTCAGTGTTATAAGCTCTGCCTTGGAGCCTGCAGCCGTGGCCAGCAGTCCCCAGTGCAGTACACAAACTTACCATGGCTCCTCCTCCTCTTGTTCTGCTATCTCTTTCCTAGTCTGAGGCTTCACAAGCGAATCCACCGCTCGCTCTAGCAGGTTCTCACAAAATGCCTGATGAACTTGTGCAATGGGGTCCGCTAGAGAGGAATTAAAAAAAAACAAGTAATTTCACTTGCATACAATGATAGCCACCTCCCAACACAACCAAAAAGAAGAATCAAAATGTTGGAGCAAGAAGAGCAAGAGTGAAATTCTTGAGGGCCTAATGCAAAGCTTTCTAAAGACTAAGTTTCAGGGCCTTTTTAACTACCATTCTTACTCATTAGCCATTACTCTTACTTATTAGTCATTAAAAGCTGCAGCACTTGGCCAAACATCCCTGTGGCACTTCGGGAAAACAACGATGACACTGCTCTGCAGAGGATAAACCTTGGTCATCCCCACAGTCACCCCCAGACATTCAAGGCCACATCCAGGTTGCATTCCAGCACACGAAGACACAAGCGGGATGACACAGCACAGTATGCAAAGGGAAGAGAGCCATCTTCTGCAGGCTGAGGAGATGTCTCTGAGCCCCACAGCCCCTCTTGCCCATCAAGACCACAAGCAGGGCAGACATACAAGAGTACACTCTCAAACAAGACACTCGCTTTTGTCCCAGAAGTGTACCAGGCCACACACTCGGGACACAAGTGGCTCTCACCAGGGTTCCTTTGGGTGCAGTACAGGCTTTCCTTCGCAGCAGACTTCACCGTCCAGCTTCGTTCCACAAAAAACTTCTGTCCCAGGGGATGGCACAGCCAACGCAACGAGTCAGGAATGGCACTCCGCTCCGAGCTGCACAGGCTTTGAGCTTGGCTTAGAAAGTAGCTCTGGGGAAAGGAGAGGCTAAGATTGAGAGCAGTACCCAGGGGAAGAGACACACCACTGAGGACAAAGGTCCTGTCATAATTACAGCTCATATCATAATTAAAGGCCATATTGCAGTCAAAGTGCTATCAGATGCCCTGTGCTACAGCAGCATCAGCCTGCAGGCCTTCCTAGAGCTCTGCTTGGAGGTGTGATGGGAGAGGAGATGACAACTCACCGCTAAGAAGCCAAGCTTGCCTCCACAGCGGGTTTTCAAGCCAACCGCTGCCGTCAGGTGGATTTCTGCCATTGTGCTGGGTGGGATCTTTTCTTCTGCGCACTCAGCCAGATTCACAGCACACAGGGCCATGTGCAAGCCTGAGTAAGCTGAGTTGGAAGAAACTTTACCTGCACCAGGGGGGAAAGGAAAAGGGTTAACTTTTGACACTGTAGTACCAGCTACTAAATACTACCACAATTTGCAGAGCTACTATCCTAAAGAGACAAACAAGAACCTGTTGACATGAGAAGTTTACATCATATGTCTACTTTGTATTCAGGCAACAGAACTTTAACCTTGTCTTCCCTCCACAGATATCAAGGTTGGCATCCACAGCATTGTTTCTGCAAGAAAGCCCTGCACAGCTAACCCAGTTATGACAAAATCACCACCAAATTTTGTCTCACTGTATTCATCACTACCTTAAAATTGAACTCCTTTGCAGTCCAAACCTGTACCTACACAGATAACATTAAGGACAAGTACTTATCCCTGGTGGCATGGCTGCAATTCAGCATGATTAGGCAGAAGGAAGTTCAGCTTGGACTTCCAATGTGCTCATAGGCTATTAACATTGCAAATGGTTTGTCAAGGAGACGGCCAAAACAGCCATTAACAGGGAACATTTAAACACTTCCTTAGAACGTGTGCACACACCCAGGTTTTCAAAGCACATTAACACCAACTGGCAACCTGCACTCGACACAGCTTCAGAAATTTAAATTCTTAACCCCAGCTCCTGCTTCCACATCACATACCTAAGTGACAGAGATGAAAGAAGCCCTTAACAGCAGTAAAAAGTGACTAGACTCAGTCACGGCTGCTTGGGAAAGACTCAGCCACCTCTGCAGACTCAGGAACACGTAACTTGAGACACTGCTGCTGCTTCAGCTGTTCTCACAGAGCCCTTTCACTGCATGAACCTGTTGGGTTTGAGTAAGTGGCTCCTGAAATTTGTCAGGCTGATTTCCAACAGCAACCTTTCCAGAGCTCTCCCGGTATCCCCAGGAACAGCTCCAAGCCTCCTCATTTGGCAAAACAAGGACAGCACATCTGCCACCACTGCTCCTACCCGTTATGTGCAGCTGATGGAGCTTGTGATACGCTAGAGCTGCATCCCGAGCGCTGGTCTTGGCCTCCTCCTCAAAGCCTGCAGTGGCCTCCCTCGCCCGCCACTGATGAGAAGTCCTCTTCAGCAGCCACCGCACCAGCGCCAGCTTCTGCAGGCTGTAGCGGATCACATTCCAGGACAGGCTGCAGACCAAGTCCAGGCGGGAAGCTGGCAGCGCTCGGCCAAGAACTGACAGGCAAGTCTGCAGGTTTGATGCAGCTGCAGCAAAATCCCCCTGCAAACAACACAACAAGAAATTCAACAACAAAAAACACCATTGCAGAGACACTTTGGGACCTCCTTGGCATTGGGATCAAGGCAAACTGCTGTGCAAGCTAGGAAAAGATCTTTAACTGAGGGAAGTCAACACAGTCCCAGCAAACATGAAGGCAGTTTAGACTATCTTCAAATCTGGCCCTACACATATCTTTCCACACATGGCTCTGATCCTGCACTGCCTGTGAGACACATTGGCACTGAGTTAAAGTGGCTTCCTGCCCTCTCAAACTACATGGAAGTTTCACGATCCCCATGTCAAAAGCCAAATGTTGCCTCAACAATAGAGAAGACTTCCAAGAGGCTAGAGGACAGCAGGCAAACGGACACATCAGAGGCCAGATTCTGGACAGGAACCAAGACCTTGCTACCAAAGATCACTACAAGATGCAGCAGCAAGGAACAAGGACGGAAGTTAACAGCCTCTTCCAATGCCGACATCTGTATCTCATTAATTTAGGCTGAAGGAAGACAGCAATTTGTTCAAGACAACATAGCACCAGCTTCTCTGAAATCAGACAGAATAATCCATTTGAGGAATATTGTGCTTTTGCAACTGCCAAGCCACTGCCTCACCATGCCACATTTACCCACATTCCCTTCTAGAAGACGTGTTTGATGCAAAATGACAAGTCAACTTTACCCGTGCCAAATCAAGGTCTGCTTGCTTGCGATGCCTCCAGAACGTGACTGATGATCTTGAGTGCAGCCGGGTCACCGGCTCTCCATGCACAAGGAGTTTAATGAACACGCTTAGCACAATCACTCCATTCACCAGCCACAGGATCAGCGTGGGCATCATCCAGCCAAACCAACCACCCGCATCTGCAATTGACATCCCAGAAGTTAGAAAAGTTAATCTGGACACTGAAAGCCCAGCAACAAGATCATAGAATCATAATGGTTGGAAGGGACCTCCAGAGTCATCAAGTCCAGCCTTTATCCCATCATATTCCTAGCCATTAGACCATGGCCTCAAGATGAGCACAAACTCAGAAGGATGTCTTGCTATGCTTGCCATATGTGGTATCAACTTTTGCAAAGACTGTATTTTCCATCAGGAAACACCTGTATCAACAGCTCTTCATCCAAGCTCCAAACCACAACATTCCCAACCAAACAAAAATAGTTATTTTTACAAGACTGATTTATAAAAAAACTGAGTCAGCACTTCAGTTTTCCTAGAGTACCTTGTATTCTGAATTTTCTATCAGATACACCCATGGGTATTCAATGCTTCAGTGCCTTTTTTCTGGTCTTAAGTTTACAAAGGAACATGTGGAAGCACATTTACCAGTCAGGGAAATGACAGCATGCCTACGGAATCCCCTGCCCTTCCCCAAGCTGCTGTGCTCTCAGCTATGAATATTATGGAATAAGCATATTGAACAAGCCAGTTGCGAGACCCTATAGCAACAGTGTTTCTGTTGTTTTTCCACCTATTACTTTATTATTAAGTTACAAAAATCAGTCAGTTACCTTAAAAACAAATACAACATGAATGTGCCTCAAAGATGGGTGGGGACAAGAGGACGCCCCTTACCCTTTCAAGGGGCTATTCCAAGAGCACAAGCTGCTGGGCTACAAATGGGTGCCCCTGCTAGCTCACCACACTGAGCAACAGCTGGTTTTGTGCAAGAAGAACGCTGGATGCGGATGTAAACTGGAACCATGTCCAAGCACTCTTGGCTGGCTCTCCTCCCACACGCCCAGCCCTGCAGTTATTACCTCTCCCCAGCCATTAAACCAAGGTTGTACAACTCCCTGAACGCACAGAACCATCCTGCTGAATCACACTGACAGTCCACCTTGTGATCTGCAGCCACCACAGCTGGAGATAGCCTTTAGGGAGACCACTTTCTGTGGTCCAAACTATTCCAGTTTATTACCTGACTCAATGGTCAGCACGTTCCTGCCAGTGCCGTGGCGCACCAGGCTGTCAGACTCCGGGGTTCCTCGGGCATCCAGGAGGGATGTCAGAGGATTGAAGGAAAGGCAAAGGAACGTGAGAGCGCAGAGTAGTATTCTAGAGCGATCCACCATGCCAAGGGCCACAGGAGGAGAGTCAGGTTCATCTTTAACCTTCAAAGGAATAGGAGTGGGGAGAAAAGCAAGAAGAGAAAAAAAACCTGCTTACCATTCTGTAGAAAAAAATGCTTATGTCAAGGGAGAGGTAGGAAAGACGAAGAAACAGAACAAACACGTTTCAAAATTTGCTTTTAAGATCAAGATCAGCAAGAACTGCATTGAAGCTTTCCCTAGCTTAGTAAGATAAGACTGAATTATTTGAGTGCCTTCACCTTCCTTCTGCTCCCGGTCATTTCAGTTATCACTAGCTGGATTCCTGGTTTAGGCTTGGATTAACCTTTGCTGCCCTTACTCTTTGAGGATCTCCCAGAAGACCCACTTCTTCTGTGATGTCCACAAAACAAACCTGTGAGCCAAAGATAGCTAACAGCTTTCTGTTACTGTGGTTATTTATGGTCTCCCACAGCTGGTGTCTTATCCATTTTCAAGTTCTCCTGCTTTATTCACTGGACATATATATCCCTGGAAAGCCAAAGGCTCTTTGGGTCATGTCCATGCACTGTAAGTCCACAGAGACTCTACACGTGCTGAAGGCTAAGTACTGTTCTTCTAGCAGCTAATGTATGGCTCGGATAATACAGCTCAGGAAGTAGCCTCAATCATTCAAGAAAAGATAGCACACATGCACACACCCACACACCCTCATCCTTACAAAGGTTCTCTGACCCCTACAGACCTGCTCGCCAGATGTCCACTGGTTCCACTTTTGAGAATTAGGAGAATTTAAATTCTGACCCTCACATACCCCTGAAGCAGATGCCTTGAATTTGACAACTGAAGTCACAAATACCTTTGCGTCATCAAGGAGTGGGCTTCCTGGCTCTGAATCAATGGAATAGGGGGAGAAGCCAGCCTGGGATCCCGAGTCAGAGGCTGGAGGAGACATCAGCAGCACATTCTGGTTGAAGTCATCTATCTTCAGATCCACATCATTGTCAACCAGACTGCTTAGGTCAATGCCCTTCAACAACTCTGCAAAAACCAGAGTGCATTACATACACCTTTCTCGATCCCGCATCTTGCCGGGAGTAACACTGGCCACTAACGATGCAACATGCAGGTTATCTACCTCTGTCAAGTATAAGAAATTGCAAGAGGCATCCCATGTTCACGCTGACTGCCTCCCCCCTGCTGCACAGCCTCCACAACTTACTGTTTTTTTGGTTCGCCAGCTTCAGAACCATGTTCTCCTGCCTCAGCTTATGGTTGGCCTGCTGTAGGTATTTAATGTAATCAATGGCTTTTCGCAGGACTCCAGACTTGTGCATCTGCAAGGAATTAAGACATACAGAAAGCAGTTTATATGAAGAGTGTCAAAGGGTCACTCCTGCTTGTAGCGACACTACAATCCCTTTGTATCATGTGGTGATAGAAAGAAAAGGGTGTAAAGGACTACTCAGCAGCTGCAAAGAAACTAATAGTGAGGCACGCTCTGTGGGCAAGGCATCAGGCTTTGAAAGACCAGGGTGTCCCAGAGATCTTACAAAAAACAGTCCAACAGAAATAGATTAACATCCAAATCACAACAGAGTTCACATCTAGGTTTCAGCCTGAAATGGTCCTTTGAAAGTACCATGGTTTTGAAATGAAGTGGCTCTCTTCTGGGGCGGAACAAGCTGCTGTCTGTTAACCATCATTCACTGTTTAATTCCAAGATAAGCACGCCCCTCCTTGCCTCACCCCCTTGGCCATCCCCATGAAAATACTTGCTTCCAGCAGTATCAGATGAATTTAGCTTGTAAACACAAGCCCAAAGTACCATGAAGCCACTGCACATTACCAATGGCTTTAAAACACAAGCTTCCAATTGCACCCAGCAATAGGAGGTGACTTCACTAGTGCAGGTATTTGCACAGAGACCATGAGAGGCATCAATACTACTACTCCCTGCTCTGCCAGCATGGGGTAAAGTGAACAGAACAACCCTGAATATGCAGTGCAAAAAAGCTTCTAATATTAGAGCGAGCAGGAGTTTTACAACTCAGTATCTAAAGGACACAAACTGGAAAGCTCTGTAAACCCTCGTCCCTACTGCACTCATACGGAAAAGGAAATTTAAATTACGCAAGCTCTGGTTTGGCAGAGTTATCAAGACATCCACTTGGATATTCTACCTAGAGAGCCTATTTAAGTTAGGCCTAACATAACGACAAACATGTAAGGTATAACTTATTTTCACAAAGCAGTACCACTAGCATAGTAAAATAACCGTTCTACAGGTGACCCTTCCTGAACACAATTATCAAGCTTTCCATCGCACAAGTGCTTCTGCAGTCTTATCCGAACACGTGTGTGCACACCACTAACGGCCACACGTACACAACTGCCTCATTTAATAGAGCAACGAGCACCCAAAGACAAAGTATTTATGACACTACATTTGCTCTTCTTCCACATCTCTACCTTGGCATCTGTCCCCATGACGAGGTCCTTCAGCTCAATGATCTTATCATTTATCGATGACCGGTAACGCTTTTCAATGATGTTGTGAGTTGTTCTCCTCTCTCCTTCTTTAGGTGGTTCTGGTTGTTTGACACCCCCAGGAACTTGCTTGATAGGCACCTTTTCTTGTCCCACCATCACTGGCATTGTGGTCAAAATGGTCCCATTGCTCCCAACAAGGGTCTACAAAGACCATGCGCGTAACATGGCAAAAGAAAAAGGAGTAAACAAAAGAAGAATCAGGAAAAATTTGTACCACTCAGGAAAGAAGAGAGATGTCAATTTCCTCCTGTCTTCCTTAGCTGGCACGACCATTGGCACATCAACACAGGAAAAATCTGCCAGTTTGCCTCCCACACTGGTCACTGTGGAGTAGGAACATCTGTTGTTCTCCAAGAGCATCGACACTCTTCTGCCAATACCATGCTCTGTTCATCCACTAAGCAAAGAAATGGATGAAGGCTCCTCCTTGCTTCTACAATTCTTACACTTCAAGTGCACAAATCCACCCCTTTTTGTGGACAAATAAAGTCATCAGAACAGCAACAGGCAATGCTACTTCCAAACTGGTACCACCAATGTTAAAAAGGACCCAAATATAGAAAAAACAAACCTCGGCTTATGCAATGCAGTTGATTTTAATTTGATTAAATGGAAAAAACAGACCCATAAGCTATAAAAACACCTTAAGATGAGGAACTATGGCAACGAGTGATATACGCTAGTGTGAAGAGCTCAAACTTGGACATGTAGATGTAGGACAGACCATTTATACCAAACGAAAGTAGTATGTACTCTATGATAAAAGATGATGAATCCCACCAGAACAGTTGCACAGAGGGGCTTCTAGGACAGATAAGAGTAGAGAAAGTTTAGACTGCTTAACCCAGCAAAACAAGACTGAGACGAGTGCATGTCCTTTAAAGTACACCGAGGATCAGGGAAGTGGTTATGGAGAGGAAGAGTTATTTCTGTCAGAAGACAGACTAATGTAAATGAGAATAAACAAGCTGTGAGCAACTTCAGGAACAATTTCGACTCTGAAATAGTCTTCTAATTGGGATATTAGAAATTAATTTAGTTTCACGTCAAGCTGGAACTTGACAAATAAGTGAATTTAAGTCCTGCATCTTTTCTTGGCCAAGTTCCACCAAATTTCAATGTGTTCAAAATACTTTATGGATTGTGTCTCAGACAGACAAAGTCACATAAGCCTCACCTCTATGTGAAAATGTCCCCAGAAAGCAAGCAGGTTAATTGAAAATTCTAGTGTGGGTGCGAACATGTACATAAGAATCCTACCATGCTATGCAAAAGTAGTCAAAACTTAAGTCCAGACTTGCAAGTTTATCTCTCCCAGTAAATATTTGAACAGAGATATCTATTTGGAATGTTCAAGATCGTAATACGTGAGTCTTTGGGGGGCACAAGTTTCTCAGTGTTCATAAGAAGTGGAGGCCATGAAGCACAGCTGCCATCTCCAATGATTATATTGAATCCTCACTGCAAATACCCCCAGAAAAATCACTTAATCAGTTTGCACATTCAACGTACCACTACTAGACACTGCTGAGGGTGGAAAGAGTTCCACAAGTACCTGAGTGAGGTAGCTTTCAGTTTCAAGTATCTTCCAGAGCTTTAAAAATGGATGGAATTTTTAGGTCATAGTCCCCTCCTTGTAATACCAGAAAGGTAAACAGAAACGTGCCCTTGGTCTTTGCTTACTGGCCATGGGAGGCTGCCAAAAATGCACACTCTGTGTGTTTAGCCTTGGCAGAAACAGTGTATTACTCACTCTGGATGTGTATAGAGAAGCCCTCAAAACCCCTCCCATTTGCACCACTGCAGAATACTAAAGCCCAAATTTCTCCCTTGTGTTAAGAGGAAAGGATGCCAGTGAGGAGAAGGAAGGAAGAACAACATCCGTACGGTACCTGCAGAGCTGTGGTCTGAATGGGAGTGGTGAGTGCTGTCAGCGCTGGGTTCTGTACTGCAGCCATAACAGGATTACCATCTGCTTTCAGGGTCGTCAAGACAAGGGAGTCCGTTTTTATGATCTGAGGTTGGACCAGAACCTAGGTTGAAAAAAAGTTATCGGTGAAGGGGAGAGCACGTACGTATTTCTCTGCTGATCTCAACAGCCAGACTTAAGTGATGAGAGTTGTAACTTCACATCCCAGTGGATTGCAAAAGAGCAGAGCCCATATTTCTTTCATCTTGTGCCCTGCATCACCTGGATGGTTTTTGTTGGATGCAAACTCTCACTGTGAGACAGTCTAAACAGTACTGCTGGGAGTGGAGCAGAGGAACCACCAGGACATTGGTATTCAAAACAGTCACAGAATCACAGAATGGCAGGGGTTGGAAGGGACCTCTGGAGATCACCTAGTCCAATGCCCCTGCTAAAGCAGGTTCACCCAGAGTAGGTGGCACAGGATTGCATCCAGGAGCATTTTGAATGTCTCCAGAGAAGGAGACTCCACAGCCTCTCTGGGCAGCCTGTTCCAGGGCTCTGTCACCCCCAAGGTAAAGAAGTTTTTCCTCATGTTCAAATGGAACCTTCTGTGTTCCAGTTTGTGCCCATTGCCCCTTGTCCTGTCACTGGGCACCACTGAGCAGAGTCTGGCCCCATCCTCCTGACACCAGCCCTGTAGATATTTATAAGCATTGATAGGATCCCCTCTCAGTCTTCTCTTCTCCAGGCTAAACAGACCCAAGTCTCAGTCCTTCCTCCTAACAGAGATGCTCCAGTCCCTCATTGTCTTTGTAGTCCTTTGCTGGACTCTCTCCAGTAGTTCCCTGTCCTTCTTAAACTGGGGAGCCCAGAACTGGACACAGTACTCCAGATGTGGCCTCACCAATGCAGAATAGAGAGAGAGGACAAGCTCCCGGTCACCAGAAGTAAACAAGTATGTAAAAACACAAAAGAGCTGATGGAAAAACTCCCTTCCCCTCTCCAATTACACCTATAATTAGCTCTCTACAATAACCAGCTGAATACTCTGAGCCCAGCATGGCTGGAACAGCCTGCTTTGGCTACAACACTTCTCAAATAGCTGTAGTAGCTTCTCCTCCCTCTGATTTCACTGAAAAGATCTGTGCCATGAACGCCATGCAGATCAAAACAAACAGTAAGTTATTTTGTCATAACACGGATTGCTCTTGTTCAAATACCTCATTGACTCTCAAATGCAGAGAGCACTACAGATAGTACAGTACAACGGAACCCGAGCAATCCTGACCTACTGAGAGGGTCCACAGCCATGTTTTTATCTAACACAAAGAAACACAAGATTTTTTCATTCTCATATTTATGTTTTAAAACAAAAATCACATGATGCTGCAGGAGAACAAAGATCAAAGAAACTGTGGTAGAAGAGTTGGAAGGAAACATTCCGGTATCAGCCAGCCCTTGTAAGACACGGTAGAGGAGGTGGACTTGCAAAGAATTAGGAAAAAGTCAAAGAAAGCGTGTTCAAGTAAGGTTCCAATTCAGTTTGGCAGTATGAAGTTACAGAAGCATTTTAGCCTGAGTTTACTTATGCAGATATTTTAGTGAAAATGGTTTATGAGTGTTGCCCACTACTTCAAGTCACATCACGGCTCACAGCAGGGACTCTCAGGCACAACTTGCATGAAGTAAAATGCTTCTGGAACACAGGCCAGCTAGAATTACCTCTCACACACACAAACGTTTGTGAAAAAGCAACCCTAGTCAGGACCAGAGCCCCACAAGCTTCACGACCTTTCCCCTGGCAAGCCAGGAAGCCAGACCAGCAAACATAATTTCTTCTTCTGCTGGATTCCTGTATCCCTCTGCATTTTACTTACTGGAACTTGCTGGACCTGTGGTGCAGCGACCGTCTGGACTGTGGCTGGTGCTAATGTCTGGATGGTGCCGTTGGCAGCCTGCGTTAGCACTCGCTGGGCCTGCACAGTCTGCACTTGCTGCTGGATGGTAACGGGCTGAACCTGGGAGGATGTCACCAGGCTCTGCACTTGAGGCTGGAGGACTGAAAAGCAGAAGACATGTCAGGAATAGTCCAGAGACAGGTCCCCATTCTGGAGCCCATAAACGCTCCTAGCTTCACTCCTCCCTCTTCCCAAAGCTTCTCAGTAGGCAGCCTTCAGCTAACACATCCCACACCTTGGGAAGCTTCCAGCTCCTTCACTGCCTCCAAGCTGACAGTCTTTTTAGACACACTTTTCTCAAGTCTCCCAAGAGCCGTAGGTGAGAAGGCCATAACAGTGGAGAGCAGCAAGAAGACAGCTATCACAAGAGGCCACACAAAGACTTAAGATCTCATTTATGACAGTTTCTCATGCTGCTCCAACTCCAAAGCCACGTAGGCAGGAGAAGGGAGGCCCCATAGGCAGCACTGCAAGAAAAGGATTGTCAGGCTTGTGGAAGCTGAGGATGCTTTCGGAGTTTGAACACCAACACCATTCATCTCGAGCTCACCCAGGCACACTGGTGGCCTGAGCAACCTGAAATCACAAGTGCACCGTGTGCACACATTGCCTGAGCACCCCAAAATCGGCAGTGCACCAGGCACACCTGGAGCCTGAGCATCCCGAAACTGGCAATGCACCAGGCACATCTGGAGCCTCAGCATCCCGAAATCATGAGTACACCAAGCACACCCATAGCCTGAGCATCCCGACCACTACCTTGAAAACTTGTGGCTGCGTTCTGGTAGATGACTGGCTGCTGGATGATCCTGGTCTGGGGAGCAGAGCTGAACGTTGGTGTGATCATGACAGCCTGCTGCTGGAGCTGCGGCTGGAGTGGGGGCCGGGGCTGGAGGAGAGGGGCCGATCGCGGAGGAGCTGGAGGTGCTGGCTGCACCACTTTGACTGGCAGGCTCTGGAGCTGGGGGGAGGAGGCAGGGGGTGGCGGGAAGGGCTGGAGCTGCACCTGGCTGTACGGCCGCTGCAACTGCGGCTCCAGGGTCCCATTGCTGCTGCTGCTGCCACCACTGCTGCCCTGGAAGTTGCCACACAAGTGATCCGAAAACAGATCCGGAAAGTCCCCTGCCTGGTTACTGACAAACTGCAGCATCTCTGCAAAACAGAAGAAAAAACATCCAATGCTATTTTATTGCCCATATACCTTGTCACCCAGCATGAGGTCAGGACTCAAATGCTGACATGCATGCACAGAAGGGAGCTCTGGGTCCTTCAGAACTTCTGGAGAACATGTCACACCAACCTACCACCTCCACAGAGACACCAAGAGGCGGCCAGCGGTGGGGCATGGCTGCCACTGTTCAGAGGCAAAGGCAGGATTCTTCTACAGCACCTTCCCAGACTATAGAAGTTGAACATCTCCCTTATGAGAAGAGGCTGAGGGAGCTGGGTGTCTTTAGCTTGGAGAAGAGGAGACTGAGGGGTGACCTCACTAATATTTGTAAATATGTAAAGGGTGAGTGTCAGGAGGATGGAGACAGGCTCTTCTCAGTGATGTCCAGTGACAGGACAAGGGGGAATGGGTGCAAGTTGGAACATAGGAGGTTCCAGGTGAACACAAGGAAGAACTTTTTCACTGTGAGAGTGACAGAGCACTGGAACAGGCTGCCCAGAGAGGTTATGGAGTCTCCTTCGCTGGAGACATTCAAAACCCAACCGGATGCTCTAGGTGGTGTGGCCTGCTCTAGGTGGTCCTGCTCTGGCAGGGGGGTTGGACTAGATGATCTTTCGAGGTCCCTTCCAACTCCTAACATTCTGTGATTCTGCAATACAGGCTCCAAGCAAAGATTAGATCTTGGAGCCACCTTCAATACATTTAAAATATTAGAGTCTTGTTTCATCACTGATCCAATCTGATTCTTGCAGAAGGAAGAAACCAAACATCTCCACAATTCCAGCACTAATCATTCTCCCACCCAACTTTCAGGTTGCTTTCAAGCCTCCTATGACTCCTGCCCCACAGAGTACCTGGAAAACGAAGAAAGGGGATAAGAATTTAACTTTGTTTTACTTTCAAGCATACCAGAAATTGGAGAAAAAACACCACATTAGTTTTAGTTTCAAGAAATTGTGGGAAAAGAAACACTATAGAACTGTAGCATGAGAAATGCATGCTTGCGTTTAAACCAGCAGAATAACCTTTTTTGTTGGTTTGGTTTGGGGTTTTTTTGACGATTTACCTCCTGCCTGCAATCACTGCACCACAGTTTCTCTCCATCCCACCTTCTCCAAGATTTTATCAGCCCACATCAAGAGGCTCCTACCACAATGCTATAGCTCTCACCCCACAAAAGAAAAAAAATTCACAACCAAGGTCATTGTTCACAAGTGAAGCTTCCTCTTTGCTCCATCTAATCCAATTTAATCCAATTATGCACCTTAAGCCACCTGAAAGCTTCCTTTGATCTGTGTGTGGGCGGTGGCGTGAGGAGTCAGACATCCTTCCCCACCCCAGGACCTGCCCACGGCTCTTCCATGATTTTCTGAAAGTCCCTTTATTTTTATTTTTCTGGAAGCAGGAAAAAAGGGAGGGGAGCCACAAACATAACAGAGGGTTTATAACCAAATAATAAATTTGGGTTTAGAAAGTAGAAAATAGATTTCTGATTCACAGGAAAAAATATTGCAGAGGGCTCCTCGCACCAGAAGCTCTCTCATCCACAAGCCCAAAGGGCGTTGCTGCTGTGGCTTATGAAGGGGATTCGAAGAAGTGAACTTTTCACTAAATGTTCCTGTGAAATTGTCCCAGCAATAAAAGGGCCATTAATTTGCTTCTCCGCAATGCCACCCACACGTCACCCAATTAATTTGTCTGACCCTCCTAGGCAGAGCAAAGGGACCATCCTCCAAGCTTCTTCCTCCCTTAACAAGTGTCCCCCTATATTTCTGTGATACTGCTGCTCTTCTCAGCTGCCCCTGGGGACCAGCCGGACCAAACCTTCATCTCTGCTTTTAACTAGATGGATGAAAGATTATTTTTTTTTATGCCATGCCTCAGTAAACTTTCACAAAACATTACTGGAGCAAGGAGGGCTGTTTAATGATTAACACTTCTGCATAACATCTAGATGGATATTAAGCAGCTTTTCACCCTTCAACTGACTGCAGCTCAGATCATCCCAAACAATGCTCAACATGATAAACTTGATAATCCCAACCACGCACTTCTCAAACTGTTCATCTGTTAGCGCTGCTATTTCACTACCAGACAGCACTCCTGCAAGTGGGGAACAAACATAACTCGGACAAGATTTGCTCAGGAAGAGCAAATTCCAGCATAAGAGCCAAATCTCAAGTACCATGTTTTAAAGAACATTGTGTTCAATGCAGCAGATTTATCACATCTTTATCACAGACTTAACCTTGACCAAACACAAAAAGTCTAAAGCTTAATTTTAAAGAATTAAGCCTATCAGGGGATCAAACCCATCTCTTCTAAAGTGCCTGAGAACTTTCCCAGTAGCAACACAAGAAAAATAAATAGTCGGAGAGACAGCAACATCCAAAATCCAAATCTCTGCCGTTTAAAACACCTTTGCCCACAAGGAGAGCAGCGTGAGCACCCGCATTACCTGCTGGAGAGCTCGGGTGCTTTGGGAGGACACCTATCAGTGGCAGACCCATCATCACCAGACCACCCGCACTCCCTGGGCTGGAGAGGTCTCGGCCCCTAACGCAGAGCAAGATGTTACTGCAGGGAACTACCCCGGCCCAGTGCTAAGACATGTCAACAAGGCATTACGGAATCGAGCCCATCGAGGACTGCTGCTCCTTTATTGCCCAGCGCCCAGACACCTGTCAGAAAGGCAAGGGCTGGGCTTCAGCTGCCTCTCCCTGAACCCTCTGCCCTGAACCCAGATGCTTTGCACCCACGATAGACTTGGACCTCACTCAGCAGGAAAGTGCCGGTGGCAGGAGGCAGAGCCAGACACCTTCGGCTCAGTGCCAGGACCCCCCAACCAGCCTTGCGCCCCGTCTTGGAGCAGGACCCCAGCGAGGGGGTACCCCAGAGCAGTCGGCATATCCGCCGGAGCCGTGTCATTCCTCCTCCACTGCAGAAAATCAAAAGCCACGAGGGTCCCTCAGCCTGAGCAGGAGAAGAACACTGAGACTCACTGACAAGGAGACTTAACAACCAAATGGAAACCCCTGCAGAATTTCAAACCCTGAGATGAATCCATATTGGAGCACACACAGAAAAATCAGGATAGTCATACACCTGCTCCGCCCCCAGGAAAATCCACCCCGGGAGCCGGGGAGGAAGGCGAAGCTCTTCCTCCTAAGTTACTCATCGCTCTGAATCACACCTCCCTGGGCACACCGTGGTTCAGAGCTAGCTCCAGCTTCACAGGAATTCATCTCCGTTTCCTTACGGATCCCAAGAAGTCATTCCTTGGTGCTCAAACAAGACCAAACACCCCCTTTGATCTGCACCAGCAACTCTGTGGGTGACAACTGAGCCCCCAACACATTCAAAAGGCTACTACTCTTCTACATAGGATGAGCTGGAAAAAAAAAGGGCCACAAATTTTGCCCCTAGCGACACTGCAAATCAATTGCAATTAGAAGTCAAAAAGCACTAGTTTGGTTTTACCTCCCAGCTGCCAAACAAGGATGCTTCAAGCACCACCCCTCAAAGCCGGGCTCCGTTTGGGATTGCGGCTGAGCTGGGGAGGCGAGCCAGGTCCCCAACTCCAGCCTGCAGTAGAGCTCGCCGGGACATTACATTTTTAATGGGTTTTTAGGAGCTTGTTTGAGAACCACTAAATAAGGCGTCGCATGCGGACGCTTCGTTCTGCTGTGCTTCGGTGGGAAACGGGGATTTTCTCCTGGCTCTGAGCTCCGGTGCGGTGAAGTTCCAGGGTGACGCGGGTGGGAAAGGGAAATTTAAGCAGTTCCACCTGTTTCGGTGGGGAGGGCGAGGAGGCACGGCTCTCCCCACCGGCACCCGTGGCGGCACCGCTCCAGCAGCCACCGAGCGCCGGGCACCCACGAGGAGACGCGCGGGGGCCCCGGGCCGCGCCCCGCGGGTCTGGGACGGGCGGCGA